>WHYT01017724.1:292268-337485 GCA_009806455.1 Tetrax tetrax | reverse complement strand
GGGGGAAAAAAAAAAAAAAAAAAAAAAAAAATTTAAATTTACTAAATAGCACCAGATAAAATGTAAGCAACATTCAGGCAATCAAATAGGGAATTCTACCAAAGAAAAGTGTGAAGTCACTAGAACCATGTTGTTATTTATTGACATGATTACTCATTCAAAACAAGGAAAATCCTGTAAAGTAGCATGGTAGAGGCATTATCTTTATTTACCACCAAGGCTGCACCATGAAGAAACCTACCACATACTTTGAGACAACTGCCCTCCTTGGGACATACAGGTTTACAAATAGTGAAAATAAAAACAGAAATTAAACAAAGAACTAAAACAGGATGATGAAGCAAAAAAGAGAAAGAGGAGACAAAGCAGAAGAGATGAAGGAAAAGGAAGTGAGTAACAACAATAGTAAAACACAAACCTCTCCCACAGACTCCCCCCCAAAAAAAGAAAGCCATAATACTGAAAACAAAGCCACACTGTTTTCAATGAAAAAAAAAAAAAACAAAAAACCATACTTTACAAAAAATCTTACCACTGTAGCTTTTGTTTACAGTATAATGTATATAAGAATAAACAAAAATACCTTTCTAAATACTACAGGCTGTATGAACACAGCTATTACACAAATACCCTTGCTTGATTTCCTTTTAACCCTGCGGATCATAAAGGAAGAGACAGAAAGAGCATGAGGGTCTTATTTTTTCACCTACAGCAAACAGATAAGAAAACAAAACAGTTCATAGCTATATAAATCTGATATTTATTTTACTTGAAGTTCAACATAATGGTTTTTTCAGATTGAAAAATAAATACATAGTTATGCAAACTATAGGTTTTTTTAAACAAATTAATTTCTTAAATTTTGAAACCATATACAACTGAAAAGTACACTTACTTCAGTAGATGGGAGCAGAAGGGAGATCAAGGTTCCAAAAAACTTCATTATTTCCTGCATGAAATACTTTTTATCTTGAATTTCTAATCATGTTAACACATATCAGGCTTACCTATGAAAAAACTGACATAATCCTTCTTCATCTTATCCAAACCAATCTCCAAGAGCATCTGAATTGGAGTGATGCCACTGAGGGAAACAGCCTCTATCTTTCCATGATAAGACTGCTGAATCAATTTACTTAGCAAACTGCTACTCCCTTGATGAATCTAAAAATTAGAAAAGTTTTCTTGTGATGTAACTGTGCACAAAACATCATAAACATTATTTAAAAGTACACCAGCATTGAAACAGAGGGAAACTGTGACATATGAAAGTAATTTAAAAACAATACAACCCAGAAAAGAGGAGCAGTTAAGTGACAAGAACTATATTCAAGGAACTACTTCAAATACTGCAAAACTCTGAAGTTTATTGTGAAATACAAATACATACCCACGGCTGTATCTCACCACATTGCAAGGATTTTATGATCAGTGTGAAACACTCTATCAACTCCTGATAGGAACTGACACCTTAAGAAAACAAGACATAATATTTTATTTATTGATCCAAGCTCTGTCTCTAGCTGTTAATAACAACAGGCCAACACACACTTGCAAGAACAAAACCCCTTATTTCAAGAATGGTAGCTGAAATGACAGATTGCAGTCATATTATGACTGTAAAAGAGTCACTCTAAAGAAACAATGATCAAAAGAGACCACCAAACTGCATACGACTGTTAAAGAACAGCACGTAGCAGACTGGCATAACGCATTTTGGCTACACTCTCTTCACATATGTTTTCAGTTTTAGAGCAGATGAGTACTACTGATTGTTTAGTGCCTTTTACAGTCAAGTAAAATAAAATACAGTATCTCCTGTTGATGTTGGTCTACCTTTATATGTTGTAAGAAAGTATATAATCTCAGATACCTAAAATTAGCTCTTTTAGAAAAAGCCTGTTGATAATTTTCTGAAGAGCTGACCTGTCCTTAAAACTCAAAGAAATTTATATTCACTTCACTGAGAAGGCAATATGGTATAGTAGATACAGAGAACAGAAGAATTAAAGGAAAACAGATGGGGTAAAAATCCACAATAAACTTACTTCTCATTTTGCACCACAATTGTTCAGCAAAATCCAGGTCCCCTCGCTCACTGAAGATTGATTTCATTGAACTGTCCACTGCAGCAGTGTCACACTTGATTTTCTGAAAGAGTGTGTTTGTCATAAGTGGAAAAGGATCCCCAAGATTGAAAGGCCTTATCAAATTGAATTTTTTCCAGAGATCAAAACTGGGTGCCCAGGAGGCCAAAACTAATACATACGCATATTCTCAGAACAGAGAACTATTTCCTTGTTATCCTGAATTTTTCTGATTTATCTGATAAAGAAATCATTATATTTTTAGCTCATGAACAAAATTCAACTCCCATCTCAATAGGAAAAAGACCCAAATCTTTCCTTGCAGACTGAAAGGGAAAAATCTTAATATAATTTGTCCATTGCCTTACAATACTATAAGCCTCTAGATAAACAGGATAGATATCCAATTGATACCATCAGATTGGCTCAAAATTATTAAATTAGGCAAGAAAAACAAGTTTGTGACAGAATGCAATGACACAGAGCTCAGAGCTCCTGAAAGAAGCTAGGACATCTGAGACTGACAGCTTTAGGAGATGACACACGGTGGTTAAGACACAGGATTGCAGTTGATATAATATAGTTCACTTTGCAAGCTTTTGGTAGTGAAAAAGGAAAGGGGAGGAAGCAAATCAAAATAGCTCCACACCACTAAATTATATATTAAAAAAAAAAAAAAAAAAAAAAATATATCAGAGACTGAATGGTAGACCATTTAGAATTAAAAAACCAGGGAGGTTTTCTGAAGGTAAAAATTACAGTGAGCTTTCTATTAGAGGATAGCTGTGGAATTCCTGATTTTGCCTGTAAGACTTTCTTCCATTATTTTCATACTGCAAAACCAGAAAGAGATCTATCTTTCTTTACATCTTTATGTCTATGTTTTTACATATATACATAAATAATACACAAGACTTAGTATCATAGTTTAGCCCTGCTCAGGACCACGCTATGGAGTCTCTCGCTGACACCCCCCACCCTCCAGTGCGACAGGGAGGAAAATTGATAAAGAAAAGGCAGCAAAACTTGTGGGTTAAGATGAAACAAACAAAAAAAAAATTAAAAGAAATAACAGAATAAACCAAAACAGAGATGGAAAACAAATACCGTATACTAGCTCACAGGAGATCCCGACGCCCAGTTTCCTCCCAGGCAGCAGGAGGCTCCTCTCAGCTCCCTCCTCACTTACATACTGAGCGTGATGTCCCCCAGGATGCAGCAGCCCTTGGGCTAAATTTGGGTAAATTTACTCCAGCTGTTTGCTAATTAGTAACCTATCCCAGCTGGGTGCCCCAGCCAGAGGGGCCACCAGCTCCAGTTCTCCTCCCAGCTCAGGTGGATGTTAACTCTATCCCAGCCAGAACCAGGACACAGTAAAAATCTGAAATAACTACAGTTATAAGGGAAACAAGATGACAAGGCAATTGGTAGGAAATTGCATATACCTCTGTTTCATTACTCTTTCCAGATACACAATATCCATCCAGTTTCTTCTTTAAATCTAGCAGAGGAGAAAAATAAATTTCACCACTATGAAAAAAAATAAATCAGCAAACCGATTATATAAATCCCTGGGCAGATCATAATTAACAATTACACTGACTGGATGGCTAAATTTATCCATTTTAGAATTGTTTTTACTGGGTAAGCATAGAGCCTGAAAAGATCCTTTCTTAATATTTTTTATTATAAGCTATACATTTTCCCCATGTGCCTTTACTACATTGTGATACCTAAGCATTAACTTGTTAAGTTTCAGTGATGAAGCAGTGAGGGGCAGCAGGTGATCTAATGAGTGTTTCTGGTTATCTTCCACATGTATTTGTCAGAGGGAGTTTTGTCTGTCTCTCCAAGTTTTATATGCATACAGTTGCATTTGAAAATCTCTTGGTGCATTCCTACATCTGATTCTGATTCTAAACTTGTTTTCTAATATCTTAAACCTCTGGCAAGACATATGTTGTTCATAACAGTTTTCAGAAGGAATCAGTAATTTTGGATGCTTCATTTTAAGATGTCATCAAAGTATTGTTTTCCACCACCAAAGGGGCACTTAGCAGGTTTAGAAGCTCATATGCATGTCAGATAACTTGAAAGATGCATCCAGAACTGTCTCAATTGCTTTTTAAACATAATTGTGTCATTGTAACAATTACTACATTTTATATAAAATATTACGACAAAGAAAAATGACAGAGATGTACTGACTAACCTCTTTAATTCCTTTGTGCAGGTGGTTATAGCATAGAAATTAACATCTCTAATTCTAATACTTTAAAAGTTGTGTGTGGAATTTCCTTTTATTTCTGTGAAATTTGACATTCCTCTCTCCCCATGTAACAAGCAGCAATTACCGGTCAAAAATTCCTGGACCAGTTCAACAGTTGATTCAGACTCTAAGGGCTCTGGCCACTCAGTCACACCTGTCTTCAAACCTTCAGCCAAAGCCTAAAAGCAGCAACAAAACCAGAACAACACAAATTGGTTCTTGTTTCAGGTTCTACACATCATACTTAAAATTGTAGTTACCTTCTCCAAGAATCATACACCTCTCTGTACAGCTAACCATGTTCCAGAAACTTCTTGAGTTTCCTGGCCGTAGCGTTCATTATTGTATTCAAGATTCCTAAAACTGCACTCAAAGTTTATTCTAATCTAAAAGCTTAAAGTTATCTTTGAAACAGCAAATGAAGTTTTAAATAAAGTAAACTATTAACACATAAAAATCACCATTCCATGTAAATCTGAAGTTAGAATTTCTCACTCCTACTTACCAGGAGAAACTGCAGTTCTCTATATAGCTGATACACAGGACTTCTGGGGTCTCCGGACTCCAATGTAATATTCTGAAAGTTCCAGAAGTTTATGTCAAACTTTAGAAATCAAGTGTCCTAAAATCTTCATTAGTGAAATGCATATTAGTATAATTTATAACTTAGATTATGAACAGACTATTGTTTATATAAAGAACAATAAACACAAATGTCTAGAGACAAACGTAGTTTCTCTCCTTTACAGTACTCATGATGTAAACCGTGGAAAGAGTTTGGGTTTGTTTGCTTTTTCCTTCTGGACTTACCAGTGTGGCAGCTGAAATTAGTGGGGGTGTCTCCAGAATCTTATCTACAGTATTCCATGTAATATCAACATATATATTGCTTTCAGATTCTACAATTGTGTCCTCTATTGCAGTAGCTCTAATGAGTTCATACTGAGCAAATCCTTTTGTCATCACCTAGAATGAACAGATTGTAAAAAACAAATTAAAAACACCACCAGGACACTGATTGTTTTGTACCCATGCAAAATATTTTTAAAAGCATTTCACACACACACAAATAGGTCTAATATCAGACAAACTCATTACAACACAGGGAGCTCAAATGTTACTTCAAAAGAGACTGTCATACTATATAATCATACTGAGATGATATTCTAAATAGAAGAGCTAAAAAGCTTCCCAAAACCAGTATCATAAATCCAAAACTAGAGTTTTTAAACCTAGATTGGAGGCACGACAGATTGTAAAAACCTACAACAGATGAATGATGTCTCATTTTATGTGCCGTTTTGAGCTCTTCCAGGTTTGCAAAACAGGTTTTATCAGCTGTAGGACCTAGGAAAGGAAAAAAAGTAAGAATAAAAAAAAATATTTGACACAATTCAAATTTGACACTTAAAATTAACTCCCAAATACTCCATTTGGTCAAGCACAATTCGTGTCGTTGTTTAGAAAGCAGGCATTCTTCTTTCATTTGTCCTATTGATAATAAGAGCTGGTGTGAACACATAAATGTTTAGTAAGAGTCAGTACTTGTATAAGTTGTTGAATGGTGGCAGTTTCCATTTGTTAAGTTATTGCACCAGAGCGAGGATAGGCTCGCATGGATACTGCTGCATTAAGTATATTAAAAAGTTATTTCCCCCACATAGTATGGGTTAAAAACACCTTTTCTTTCTTTTATCTCTCTTTTTTTGTTTGTTTTCTTTTTTTAAATGAGGAATACAGAGCAGTACCAAGCCAACATCACACAAAGGACAAAGACAGCATCACTATATCAATATTCCCACATTTTTAAGCCTCTCATTCAATTTTATGTGTAACATTATAACCTTACCATCACACGTAACCATATAAAAATTGATTCCTGTGACTCTGTTTCCAGCTTTGAGAGGCTCAGCACCAAGCCAACAAGTATGTTCAGGATCAGAACCGTCACACCTTATCCAAAGGGGAGGAAGCACAACCCGTTCACTTATGTTTAAGTGGGTCATGTTTGGATTTTGTGCCATTGTATATAAGGAAATCAACTGCCTAGAAATACAAACAGGAAAAAAATAAGATGCCAGCAAGGATAGCTAAATCTATCCCTTACATAAAATGTAACTCCTGTTTTCCATGCTTTGTTAGCAGATAAATAATTCTACAAAGAGAAGGCAGTATCATAACCTTCTTTTTACAGGTAGAACAATGAACTCATAAAGGAGAAGGAATATATCATAACCGAGAACATATTTAATATATTTTAATTTAGACTAAAGATTCTGACATCATAATTTAATTTTACATTTTAAGCATGTTAAAAGGATAAGTTAGTTAAGCAAACTAGTCACCATGCATTGGTATCATGCCTCAGCATTTTAGTGACAATCAAAGACTCCAACCAGACTTTTTTTTTTTTTTTTAAACAGACACCTTACGAAAACAAACGTTGAGGTCTTCGTAAGCTTTCTTTGCTCACCTACCCCCAGTCAGTCCCATTAACCTAACGGGACAGCTCACAAGTGTTTTTCCAGTACCTTGACTTTAGCTACACTTTGTTAGGAATACTTTTAGCCAGGGGAAGCCATTTTGCGGGATGAAAAATGGCCATATCTCCTCACTGAACTCATTAGTTTATTTTAAATTCGGGGGATTTAAAATGATACAGGTTATGAATATTAGGAAGAGAGACAGAAGTTGCAACATAAAATTACATCAAAAGAGGAAGCAGACCTTTGACACTTACTTTGCTCTTCTGACAGAAAGAGCCACTGGTCCAGAACTCTCCTTTGGTAAAAGCTCAGAGGCATAAATAGCATCATCTGGTTTTGATTCTTCCAGTGGGTCACTTTCTTCATTGTGCCTCTTTAACAGAAATGCATAGGTAAGTAAAAAAATACAAGGTATGTGAAAATATTTGATGGGAGTTCAAAAGTCTAAATCACTTTTTTTTTTTTAAATTAACAATTAACATACACACTTACTGCTTTCTGTAAAACATATATCATATTGTTTCCATTCCAAAATCTTTCAATAGGACTTTTGCAACTACCACCAACCAAACAGATCTCCACATCAGTCTGAAAGAAAAACAACAAAAAAAACCCCAAAACAACTTTTTAATACGCTACATATAAATGCTGCATTTCAGCATTTTATTTTCAAGCTATTATCGAATTTGGATAAATCCCAAGATTAACACATGTAAACGGCTTTAGAGATTTTCCAGCCCTTCCTACATTACAAAAACCATTACAAACAATTGCTGTTTTCATAGATATGCCATTCCCCATAAAAGTACTCAGACAAAAAGCAGATAATCAGAAGTTGTAAGTTTGACGAGCGGGATTACCTGCATGAAAATACAACCTCAGGGCAGCTGCTGGAGCAGCTCTTCCCTCTCCTCCCAGCAGCCACACGCTGTACCAGCCGCCTCCTGCACCTCACACGACCTCCACCCCACAACACTCCCATGTGTACTTCATCCTCACAATTATTTTAAACGAGTTAACAGGTGCCAAAAATCAGGGGGGAGGCGGAAAGGAGCAGAGAGGTGCAGGCCCCCGAGGCCAGCACTCTGCTGCGGGGGTCTCCTCCCCCCTGAGACAGAGGCAGCTCCAAACAGGTGTTACTGAGGTAAACTTTATTTTTTTTTAGGTGATATCCCTGCATATAGCTCCGCTGTTGATCAATGGCTGCTGATCAATGGCTGCGTGTTTCAAACATACAGGCTGAAGTTACGCAGCTGTATTTTCGCACATATATTTACCTCGAAAAGATACGGATGTTCAGGGATACTTCGCTTTCCTTCTTCATATATTCTGAAACAAAAGAAAGCGTTAAGGTTAAGGTACATCAAGTTTTTACTTCTGCGTTTCTCGTTAAAAGTAAACTTAACCGCATAAAGCAACATGGGTCTACACCCAGAGCCTCAGCAGCCTCCCCGCAAGCTGGGCTCCCGCTCGGCGCCCCCGCCTCCCTCAGCGGAGCGGCCCCTCAAGGCGGAGGCGCCCCGCGGCCGCGGAGGGCCCGCACCCACCGGAGGAGGCGGCCGTAGAGCCCGGCCGCCGCCGCCCCCCGCCGCTCGGCGGCCATCGCCGCCCGCCACAACCGAACCGCGCGCCTCTCCCGCCCCGCCGGCACTACATCCGGGCGGTGCTCCCAAAGAAAGCAAAAAAATTATTTTTTTCCCCACAGAAGTGCGTTTTATTTACCTTTATTATCATCGCAGCCCTCGCTGTGGAAAAAAAAAAAGGAAGAATATGTCAAAAATGTTACAATTTCTGTGGGCCAGTGACTCATCACGCCGAATCCCTCCGCCAGAAAAGAGTCCCCCGGTTTGGGAGGCGACTGAGAGCAACAGAGGCGCCCAGAGGGAGCGGGCTCGGCACCGCGGGTCGCAGCGTACGGTGAAGGAGCTCGGACAGAGGCTGGGGTCAGGAACCGACCCGCCGGTGCGGCGGAAAGCGGCGGGCAGGGTGCGGCAGGACATCGCCCATAGCCAAGAGAGAGTAACGCGTCCTTCCTTTTCCGGTCGGGGCTGCGGCGGAGGCAGACGGGAGCACGGGGCGCTCCGCCGCCGCCACCATGGTGAGGCGCGGGCCGCGGGAGCGCGGCGGGCCGGGAGGGGCTGGGGCCGTCGGTGATGCGGGGCGGGCGGCGCGTCGAGGCCGGTGGGAGCCGGGCCCGGCGGGCAGAACCATGCCGCGGTCAGCCCGAGAGCTGGAGGCGTGCGGCCGCCGGCCGCCATTTTGGAGCCGTCAGCGCCGGGCCTGCCGCGTGGAGCCCGGGTGGGGAGGCCGTGCTGCCAGGCGGGCTGACGAGGGACCGGGCGGGCCGTGCCGCGGAGCGGGTCCGGGCGGGAGGTTGGCGTGGTCTGCGGGAAATCATCCTTTCCTCGGGCAGCGTGGGAGACTGGGCCCACATCGCTTCCTGGCATCGCTTTCAGTGTTCTCATATATTTTTGGAAAGCAAAACAAAGCCACACGAGAGCTTTTGAGGCCACGTAGAGTTAACATGGTTTCTGTAGCACCAATTCTTTAAACTTTTTTTAACCTTTTTTTTTCCTGTTATTCTGAAACGGTCTTTAAAAGGCCTTCATTTCAAACGAGGTTGCAAATGAACAACTTTTCTCATTAATACAACCCGGATTGTGATCTGGTTCCATCCCCCTGATCAAATTTCTTCCGAGCTTGTGATGGAGTCTCTGCACTGACTCCGGGGGTCAGTGCTTTGCTAGTAACCAGCGTTAGATATACAGATAGTACTTCTGTTGCTGTGAGCTGGTTAGTTTTGAATTTTGTAGTATTTTTAATAACTCTAAAATGAATTGTGGCTGGGAAAGGGAGGCAAGATGCTTTCCTGTACTACTGCCATGAGCTATCAATTAATAACAAATACAGTATAATGCTAAAAGATTATTTTTAAAAGGGTACTGTTCACATCAGCAAGCTATTATTGAACGTCTTTTCAGCTTTTTGAAGAGAAGCTGTTGCTGCTAGCAGTTGAATTTTTCTCCTCAGAAATTTTGAGGCACTGCTCAGAGAGCCTAGACTACAAAAAATTCACTCTGACACTTAAGTTTACTTGCTTGTAGTCACTGAGTCTCTATATTGTATGACAGAAGTTGGTTACAGCATTTAAACAGTTAAATGTAATCTAAATAACAAGTCTTTGGTTAACTGAATAAACAGATGGGTTTTATATAGGCTTTTTTAATAGTAGAAGGGAACTAGTTTAGGTGTTATTGAAGAGCCCAGAGATTAAATTCCAGGTTAACTCTACCCAAATGCCTTGAAAACTTACTGATTTTCACACCCCAGGTACAGTGTCCTGAATGTGGATTGTGCTGCGGAGCACTGTGTTCAGAGAAAATTATTGCTGTGATGATGTAATTTGCGTCTTATCCAGTGTTCAGCGACAGTTGCCTGCTGTCAGTGTGCTGGCACTGTTGAACTGAAGACCCCTTCATTCTGAGCAATATTTGATGAGTTGTAATGCTAGCAATTTACTTTACTTGCGCTTAAGAGTTGTTGTTTGGTTTTTTTCTTTTTCAGGCTTGCGCTCGACCATTAATATCCGTGTACTCTGAGAAGGGGGAAGCATCAGGCAAAAATGTCACCTTGCCTGCTGTATTCAAGGCTCCCATTCGCCCTGATGTCGTGAACTTCGTTCACACCAATTTGCGCAAGAACAACAGGCAGCCCTACGCTGTCAGTGAGCTTGCAGGTATGGCGCGTCACAAAATAAACAGCACTGCTCGTGTTGGCCTGTGACTTTAATACAGGTGGGCTAAAACGGAAACAAATTTAGAATGAAGTGGAGAAGTGCTGTTCAGTGGGATTCTGTATAGAAGGCAATGCAACTATTCTGGTTATTTACAAGCCAATTTTAAATTGTATGAAATACATCTTTATTACTGTTCTGAAGAACAGCGAGGTGTGGTAAAAGTCTTGGAGTACTCTGGGGTTTTATCTCAAATGTATGTTACTGAAAGTATTGTGGCACCTACGTCCTCGAGTGGAATCTGCCTTTGCAAGAAGAAGACAAAATGTCTGACAGTGTATCTGGCAGAAGACTGCAATGAAAAACCACGCTTTATAATCCCTGCTCCACGTTGGTCACAGAAGACTTACCTGAGGCATTTGCTAAGAATAAAATTCTGCCAATGGGTATTTGTTAGAGTTGCTTCAGAAGCTTCTGGGTGGAGACAGTTCCCGTTTCCTGAGAAATTTGTGCCAAGAATGTGCATTTTCAAGTTTATTTCTGATGGTGTTTCACTAGGAACAGCAATGCTAGTTCAGATCTCCAAATTGAGGATCAGGCTTAGAAATGAGTACATTATGTACTTGATTGTGACCTAAGCAGATGTTTAACATGGTAAGAGTTAAAGTACCCGATCAGGATTTGTTTTGCTGAAATGATGAGATTCCACTTCATTGGTCCGTGTTTCTGAAACACATGATAACGGTGGAAGTTCTGATCGGCAGTCCATCTGTGCCTTCGGGAAGATTTCAGTATTGTCGCTATCTGAACTAAAATCTTTCTGTTCCAGGTCATCAGACCAGTGCTGAGTCTTGGGGCACTGGGAGAGCCGTTGCTCGTATTCCTCGAGTGCGAGGTGGTGGAACTCACCGCTCCGGCCAGGGTGCCTTTGGAAATGTATCCTTCGATAGCTGCCGTTTGCATCGGGTGTAAAGCTGAACTCATGAAGCAGAAAGATTATTTTTAGGTATCTAAATGTGAAATGGAATCTTCTACTTCTTGAGGTAATGGCTACCTACAGTGATCTGGACCACCAGGTTTGAGACACTTGCAGTGTGACTAGAACCCCCTGTATGCAAATTCAGACTTGCTTTACTGAAAGGAGCTTTCAGTGATAAAGAACAGAAGCTATCCACCACTGCCGAAGCGGTGGATCTCTCCAATCTCGGGATGCTGTCTTGCCGTGATGTCGTAATTTGCGTCTTACTCTGTGCTCAGTGACAGTTGCCTGCTGTCAGTGTACTGGTACAGATGGCTGACGAACAGTTAACGCTGAGCAAGGAGGAGTGTCACGCTAGGAAAAGAAGCTTCAAAAATGTTGTTCTTAACTGTCGATGCATAGATGTGTCGTGGAGGCCGCATGTTTGCCCCAACCAAGACTTGGCGGCGCTGGCACCGTAGAGTGAATACGACTCAAAAGCGGTACGCCATCTGCTCCGCTCTGGCAGCGTCTGCTCTCCCCGCGCTGGTCATGTCTAAAGGTGGGAATCCTGTCTCTGGAAATGTTTGCCTGCAGTCCTGCATTGCCTGAGCAGTGCTAGTTACTATGTGATTACTCAAAACGTTTCTCGTGGATAACTAGTTCTCTTTCAAAGAGTTTAAGGGGCAGCCCCTTCTTTAGTAAGGGGAGGTATTTGTGTTGGAAGTTCAGTGATGTTGAGGTGCTTTTGTGTGCATTGCTGACACAAATCTGGTCCACTTCACTACTGTAGTAACTGTGCCTGAGTGTTAGATCGTGGATTTAATTTCCATGTTTATCGTTTCGTACAATTTCTGAATGCAAATAACCTTGAGAAATGCACACAGTTGTGATCAGTGGGTAACTGCCTGTCTTGTAAAATCCTCGCTAGGCCACCGCATTGAGGAGATTCCAGAACTCCCTCTGGTTGTTGAGGACAAAGTGGAGAGTTACAAGAAAACCAAGGAAGCTGTTCTCCTTCTCAAGAAGCTTAAAGCTTGGAATGACATCAAAAAGGTGAGTTGGTACGGTTTAAGGGCAAAACCCAGGTGATTCAACTCTGCTGTTGTTACAGTAGGAGTTTCAAATAGATCTGTTTGATTTGATGCTGCTAGAAATCCCTTGGTAACAAAGCTACAAGAAACTGTAAAAAAAGAGTTTAAGCAAAGTAGATTTCTTACTATGCTGCTTTGCTCTGCATTTAGTTGTCCTCATTTTGGTGGGGTTTAATAGTTGGGGTTTTTTGTTTGTTTTTTTAACACTCTTAAGAATGATGAACTTCTCACTGGTCCGTGTTTCAGATAGGCAGTGGTGATTGTGAAGTTCTGACTAAAGCACTTCTATTGTGTCTTACTGGTGGGATTTGGATTATTTGGAATATTCACAGGTTTTGTTTTTATATAGGTTTATGCCTCCCAGCGTATGCGGGCCGGAAAGGGTAAGATGAGGAATCGCCGTCGCATCCAGCGCAGGGGACCCTGCATCATCTACAACGAGGACAATGGTATCATTAGAGCTTTCCGGAATATCCCAGGTAACTTCAACCTGGGGCACGCTCACGCTTTTGTTGGGAGACTGCCTAGAATGATGAGATTCCACTTCATTGGTCCGTGTTTCTGAAACACATGATTTTGTGGAAGTTCTGACTTGCTGAGGTGGCTAATATGTTCTTTCTGAGAATGTTTATGACAAATTTTATGGTTGTCACCAGCCCTAAGCTGCAATTAAAAATGAGGCTGTCAGGTTTGTTGCTGGAAAAAGGCTGACTATTTTTAAAACTGAATAGGTTTTTATCTGTACGTGTAACTCTAGTGTGAAAGCTAATAAGCTCACATCTGGTTTTGCTTATTTTCTCATCTGCTTATTGTTTGGTCTGCCATTCCTTGATTTCAAGTACAAATGAAAGGGATGGGTTTCTCTGTGGTTCTACAGGAATTACTCTTCTTGATGTGAACAAGCTGAACCTGCTGAGACTTGCTCCCGGCGGCCACGTCGGGCGTTTCTGCATTTGGACAGAAAGCGCCTTCCGCAAGCTGGATGATTTGTACGGCACCTGGCGCAAACCTGCCACGCTGAAGAGCGACTATAAGTAAGCACGGCCACCACTGGACACAACGCAGTGGGGTAAAAACAGGCGTGGGAGAGCAGCCCGTCAGTGCCGGGTTCTTCGTTGGGAGGTGGAAAATGAATACTGGTACTTTTTCCTAAATGCCAGTTTTCACTGGATTAGTCATGTTTTTATCGTCCAGCTTACACTCTGTTTGTTTCACAGCCTGCCAATGCACAAGATGACCAATACCGACATCGGAAGAATCATGAGAAGCCAGGAAATCCAGAAGGCACTGCGTGCTCCCAAGTAATAATTTTTACTTAACAAATGCGAAGTGCAGTCTCTTGTGTCATTGCTGAGCGTGAGGCGTTAGCCAGATCAGAAATCTCTGCAGTGGGATGTCGGATGGGGGTGGGATTTCCTTAGTTTCTGAGTATAAATACAAGGAATTGTGGTTCCACAAATTTCAGGGAAAACTTAGAGCTTGAACTGTGAAATGAGATTGAGATGCCTGTCTGTTCTTCTCAGGAAGAAGATTCGCCGTAGGGTCCTGAAGAAGAATCCTCTGAAGAATCTGAGAATCATGATCAAGTTGAACCCGTATGCCAAAACCATGCGACGCAACACCATTCTGCGCCACGCGCAAAACGTGAGTGGGCACAGAGGCTGGGAGCAGCCAGAACTGGTTTTAGTACTTCAGATTATATGCTGATGATTTTATCTTTTTTTTTCTTTTTTTTTTTTAGCATAAACTTAAGGAAGAGAAGAAAGCCAAGGCCAAGCTTGCGGCCAAGGCCCCAGCTAAGCCCAGGGCGGAGACTGCGGCCAAGCCTGCCAAGACCGCTGCAAAGACCAAGGCCGAGGCATAAACCCCTGCAGCGCCGCATCCACCCGCGTTCAGAAAGCGGCGCTGTGGATTTACAGCCAATAAATTCTGTTGGAACAGAGACCTGCTGTCCTGTTGTGCTGAGGGGGTGGTGGGTTGTTTCTGAGAGCGTTTTTGAGCGGGTTTTTAAAGGGAAACTCGGTAAAGAATTGGAGTAAAAAGTAGGGATGTGGTCTTTGCTCTCTTTCAGCGATTTTACCCGGTTTTTTTTCTGTGAAACTGCCGCTGGGCGCCATGGCGAGAAGCGGCCACGCGGTGGCGGCCGCTGCTCGGAAACGGTCGTTAAATGGCGGCGGCGTGACGTCAGGCGGAGGGGCGTGGCCCCAGCGCCGGTTGCGGTGCCTCCGCCCGCGCGCCAGGGGGCGCCGCGGCTCCCCCGCTTCCCGCCGGCGGGGTGCGGCGCGGCGCGGCGGAGGATGCTGAGCCGGCTGCAGGAGCTGCGCAAGGAGGAGGAGACGCTGCTGCGGGTGAAGGCGGCGCTGCACGAGCAGCTCACCCGCCTCAGGGTGCGCGGGAGCGGGCCCGAGCGAGGGAGCGGCCGGGGGGGGACCGGGGCGGGACGGAGCGGCCGGGAGCGGGGCCGCGGGCAGCGGCGGGGCCTGCGCCGCCTCGCCTTTCTCCCTTTTTTGAATGCTCTCGAGTGGGGAACGAGCGGCCGCCTGGCCGCGGCTCCGAGGGGTTGGGGTTGTTTCCTGTGGCTTCTAATCCCTGCGCCGCAGCTGCATCGCAAAATAAACGCAAAGGTAAACGCCGCCCTGCGTTCGCGTCCCGGTGCGAACGGCTGCTGCTGGGGTCGTCGGTGTCCCGCTGTGGATTGAAGCTGAGGAGCGGTGAAACGAGCTTTAAAAGCTTTGGTGTTACTGCTGCTGATTATTCAAAAATATTTAACTTCCGTACCATAGAGTCCAAGAAATAATTACTGCAGAGGCTTCTGTGTGCCCTTGTGTGCAGGTGGAAGAGCTGGCGCTGCAGTCGATGATCAGGTCCCGGGAGGAGAACGGCGCAGCCCCTTCCCCAGCCGTGCCGGAGGAGCCTCACAAGGTGATGGGCAGCGAGGGGCCGGCCGTGGCCGAGGGGAGAGGAGAGCTGTCCCCACGTGAGGGGCTGCAGGCCTCCCCGGGGTGGTTTTCAGCCGGGGTTCGCAATGTTGAGCTTGGTTATGCTGCTCCTTAACTGAAAGGCTGGGCTGTAAACTCCACGCGGTCTGTTGCTGGTTTGTGTTTCAAGGGTTTTGCCTTTTCCCATCCCTGACAGCAGCGTGTTGTTTCCAGGGAGACTGGGAAATAGCTGCTTTATACCGGCATAGCTTCAGTGGCCATTTATTAAGCATTGTGTTGAATACTCTTAACTGTGACGTGCTGGTTGAGCCAACTGATCGCAGGGGACGGATGTACAGCTGTCACTGAACTTTTTACTAAAAATGTGCTCAGCCTGAACTAGTTGAAACTGTTCTAGTACCAGATTTCTAAAAGACACTGTGACTGTGCAGTTTTATTAGTGATTTGAGAAGGATTCAGTATCGCTGCTGGTCTTTATAATTAGCAAGTTAAATTCTTCTATTGTGACAGATTCTTGGGCAGATGGACAACGAGGCTGCTATCAATCAAACTGAATTACACCTAAGTCTTCAAGAGCGTGAAGAGGAGGAGGAGGAAGAGGAGGAGGAATCTGATTCTTGAGAGGAAAAATCAGAGATAGTTTTTCATACAGACTCAGGAATTTCTCCTTCATTCACATAAAATTTACCAACTGATTTTCATGTTGTCCTGTATGTGGATATGAACTATGTGATATGGGTATGAACTGGGTGAAATGCAAGACTGTCAGTGTCTAGGGAAGTTACACTTGAATATGTGAATGTCACAAGCTTGGCACATCTTGACTTAGATGCTAAAAGAATGAAAATTTGCTGCACAAAGTATGTAGCATAATCCGTTCCACATTTAAAGCCTAATGTAGCTTACTGCATCTTTATATGTGGATGCGAGAAGTCATTAATCAAGTCAGACTAATTTAACATGTACACTAAAAGCAATAATTTATCTGCTCTTATTTCCTGATGCTGAAAAACAAACCAGGCCGTGGGGGCTGGTTGCTGAACCAATGATTAGATTAGAACATTTGCTTAAACTGGGAATTTTAAGGTACGTGGTGAGAAAAGATGTGTCCAGGATTGTGTCCAGGTTTTCAGCTGCTATTGTCTCAGTTACACGGAAAACTGGACTCACGCTCCCTGTAAATGTGACAGAGCTGCAGGTGCTCCTACATTGGGAGGTGCAGGTACTGCACCCTCAGCTTAATTCTAAGCATGGTAACGAGGTTGCCTCTTTGTACCCACTGGTGCTCTTCTTACTGGTAGAGTCAGACGGACTGTGCCAGTGAAAGATTTTCTACACCTCGCTCTTTCAGAGTAGCAGCTAATTAGCCTTTTCTTTGTCCACAAATTGTACGGTAAGAATTGGTCTGTGTTACTTGTAATAAGGAACTAGTAGTTTTAAATCAGTGTTATTTCCCTTTTCCCTCACAGTAACTTCATAATGCAAGTCCACCTTCTGCTTTCAAGTGAGGTCCAAGGAGGAGTGTGAGGCACTTAAGAACTGAGATATAAAATGGAAAGTGATGTGAAATCCCCTTGACAATTTCTTTGATGGTACAGTAACAAGCTCCTGTTGCTCTTTCCGACAGACAGTATGTTCCTTCTCGTGTGGTGCAGCTGGTTATTTTTATCAATTCTTAAAGACTTGTTCTAAAGCAGAGAAACCTAAATCTGTTAAGCTGATGAAAAACGGTCAATAAAAGTAATATTCTAATTTAGCCCCTTTGTCAGCTGTCTTACTAGGCAAAACAGTCAGTTATAGCCAGGGTTGTTCATTGCACAATGCGTACCTGAGGGTGCTGTTCTGTCTCTGGCATCACTCTGAGAAAAACGCAATAAAGAGCCTGCTCAGGTTTGCATTTAAGAGCAAGAAAGGAACTTGGAAAAGTGTGCTGGGCCTGCTCAGAATACATGATCCAACCTCCAGTGAGTGCCTGCCACTGTACAACGAGAGATTGTTTATTTGGCTCTCATTTGCCTTGTAGTGATAGAAACTGACTGTTGGAATGTAAACGTAGCTTCATCCTGTACTAAGACTAATTGGGTTTGGGGAATCCTGGGTCTTAATGAAGGGACTTACAACAGGAGTGCAGAAGATTTAGCAAAGCTTTCCCAAGACACATGGGTGAAAAAAACAAAGCAAAACAAAAACCAAAAAACACAACTCCAAGAGCTTGAGCTGAAAAGGTTATGGCTTAGAGCATCACATAATTTTTTGAAGGTATGTGTATGAAAAGTTGGTTTGTGAGGAGCTCAGTAGCCAGCCTCTCCTCTTTGCATGGTTCAGCTCCAATTAATGAAAAACATTATTTGTTCCCAGCATGGTCCAGAGTAGCTTTCATGGCTATAGTTCCTGCTGCCTTTTGTGAATGAGTCCCTTGCTTCCTTTTGGGTTAAAACAGACCAGTTCTATCGCATGGTGCGATGAAGTACGTGTCCTGGTGTCCTACTGCATACAACGGTGCTTGCGGTGGTCAAAGTATTGCTGGCTGTCAAAGAAGTAAAATGGGATTTAAGTCTCTCTAAACTTGCTGTTCACATACTATTTGGTAAAAGAAATATGCAGTAAAAAATGCTACAGTAGTTTTTTCTGGGTGTTGCTGTGTATAATTCACATGTAAAGCCAAGGACAGATTTTAAACTAAACACTACACAGCCTTCTCCCTACGCCCAACAGTCCCATTCACACCAGGCCAAGCTGCAGCAAGCCCTGGAGGTGACGATGAGTCACTTCCTACCGCGGCGTGGTTGAGGGCTATTCTATCCCTCTGACACTTGATACTGTGGCCAAGTGGAAGTTCATGTCTGGAATGATCTGGATTCTTTTGGGGAAGGAACTTCAGCCATTTCCGTGTCTGAAACACCCTTTCAAGGAGCGGAACTTCTTCTAGCACAGCTGTTAAAGAGAGCAAGACTTTGTGCTGAGGACACGTAGCTGTACCCACCGCTCCTGTTCTGTTGTACAGCAACACCACGAGCTTGCCAAGCAGCTGATAGAAGAAAAATAAGCTGAAGAGATGAGTGTGGTATGATCGCTTCTTTAATGACAGCTGCAGGCAAGCAGGTCTTCCCTCTCCTGGGTGGATCACAGCATTCCTGAGTTTTGTTCCACAATGCCAGTTTGTCCTAGGAAAACACCTGTCGCACCCCACCCAGGGGGTTACAGCACTGACCCGAGCACCAGCTGTGAGCACAGCCAAAGCCTCTGCACTCAGGCTTCCCTCAGGCATTCCAGAGAAACCCAGTACGCAGTATGAACACAGTGCAGTGGCAACTGACTCTTAACCTGAATTCACACGCTGGGTTAAGTTTTTGAGTTTTAAAAAACAGCTTCAAGAAGTTACTTGATAATATATATTTATTAAGAGAATCCATTGCTAAACATCTGAGAATAAAACAATAGAGGATCTTCATACACTTCAGACACAAAACACAGTTGTCATGAATCTTCAGGTTAAAAGAAAGCAAACTGCCTGGATCTTTGTCTTGATTCTATAGGACGCCTCCAAGAACTAACTTTTAAAAATCAATTATAAAGACATACATCACTAAACTCAAGTATGATGATATGTTTTTAAAATAAATATAGAAATATGAACAAGTCTACAATTCGAATATTGCCCTGTACATTCCAAGAAATGCAGAGCTCTTGCCTTCTCCACCTGGATAGAGAGATCTCTAAACAACAGCCAAGTCGGAACCGTTCGGCCTAACTTTCAGATACGGTTTTGGCAGCAGCAGAAGCATGCTCGACAGACACGGTTTTGGAGCATCCCTAACCCTTTCTGCACGGGAGATCAGGTAAGCATGACTGAAGTACCAATGATTTACAAAGAATCCTGATAAAGTTCAAACAAGCTGGGGGTGAACACCCCCAGTGATATTTTCATTAAGAAAGAATATCCATAATCACTTAAAATCAGCAAGCACTGTAACTTAAACACCTTAGTCTTGGTCAGTAAACGAATGGAATCCAATACAATACCAATTAGTTTATGACAAAATTTAAAACCATTTGGCACATGCTGTAAAGACATTCTTCCTTAAGAGGTGAAATACATGTTTGACCAGGTACAAGCTGAGGAAATGGGACCAAAATAGCATTGTTGTTAACAGACGTACAGTGCAGGCTCTGCTCTTCCCCATTCAGACGCCAGCAGCATGCGTGGGGGTACTGGGTTGGTTAAGGCCTATGGTTGAACAAAGCCACCCCGCAAAATCCACCTCCTCCGCTTCGGATCTCTTAATGAAAGCATGAATCTGAGCAGAGAAGAGTATTATTATTCAAGCACTCTACCCGTTAAATAATAATTTGGAATAACATGAAATACAGTAAATCCACTTTACTTTCAGCATTCAAAGCTAGCTAGAAAATTTGGCAAAGCACGTGAAGCGACCAGGAGAGCTTTTCAGCAGGATTTCCAAAATAACCAGTATATAAGTGTACACCCTGCAAAGGATTCCAGAGGAATACTGCCTACACTGTGCCTGTTGCAGAATACAGACACCACGGTACACGATAAGGATGTGACTCAGCCACTTGAGATAACACTCTGGAAATGCCTGCCTGGGCACAGAAAGGCTTTTTGTAACAGAAAGTCTGATTACATTTTGCACCCTTATTGCACAGCAGGATCAGGGCAGGGAAAACCTGATGTTCTGCAGCAGAACTTCAGTCCTAGCATTACACTTACGGCCATTAAATATCCACTGAAACTGGTAAGGTCATTTAGTACAGGAAAAAAAATGCAAAATTTGTGTCTAGCAGTGCTACTCATTTTGCAAGACAAAGCTGATTAAAAAAAGGCAATTTTTTGTTTTACAATAGATAAAAACTTATTTAACTAGTCCATAAGGTATGTGCAGTCTTGTTCTTTTGTCCTCCTAAAAATACTATTATTGACTAATAAACCCAAGAGAGAAAGAGAATTCTGTTGCTAATTAATTTAATAGCAGTGGTTATGCACTCATTGTAATTATCAAGTGGCAGACTAAAACCCACCAGTTTTGGTCTCCTAGACAGCCCCTGTTCTAGGAGCGTGTGAAAGCCCGCAGCTCCTTGATCTCTGGATCAGAAAAGCACCCCCTCCTCAAATTGTTTGTGCCAAGGGCCTCACACAGCACTCTAGGCCACGTGCTCTGATCCTGGGCCAGCTGAGGAACCCAGCCTGCACGGAAGAGTGCTCTTAGCTCAAGTTAAGAACTTTCACTTACCATCAGCTGCTTCAAATCGGCTCTCTCAGCAGGATTTTTAATTAAACTAGGAAAACAGAAAGTATTGCACAAGTTACACACTATTATCTTTTAAAATCAGGATCAAGTTATATCACGCTTGCATACTGCTTGGTCTGAAGAAGACACCACTCTGGATAAAACCATTAGGTAATGTAGTGCCTCTCAAACAGAGATCTGGGTCTGGAAGCAACTCCCTTCTGTAGGCTTCACAGGTACAATTTCAGGTATGAAATCCTGAGCTGTCTGATGCTGTTCAGCAGGGCAGCAGTGAGTGCTGATAACCAAGCTGGAGAGATCAAATTCCCATTTACACAAAAACTCGACAGTATGAACCACTTCATCCCTCAAGTTTCTTTTACCCAAGTCTTTTCAAGCTCAGTATCAAGTACAGCTATTGTGTTACTGTCCTTCCTTTTGGAAACAGTAAATATATATTAAGTAGCTTTTAATAAATAAACTTTACAAACTGTAATTAACTGCCTCTCTTAGCACTGAATATACTGGTTCAGTGCAGGTATCACTGAAGTTCAACTGGAAGAGTAAGCAGATGGGAGAATGACTGGTGTGACAAAGACATCAGTTCAGTGAAGCACTGGGAAAGAAAAAAAAGCATCTGGAGCCTGCAGGACCCCTGCGTCACCAGGAACAGTCCCTGCAGAACGCTGTGAAGGTTGCCCTTAGCAGTAAGGATCTTCCTTTAGAGGCGTGTTGTATGACCGGAGTCCGTAAATACTACGGTGCCTTCAATGCTGAGAAAGCACTGATCTAAGTTGCGCACAGAGGCAGAGATCACATGTTAAAGCAGAGAGTATCTCTCAGCTTTGGGGTTCTCTTTGGATGTGTATGCTGTCATGTACATGCCTGTACAGGGAGCTTCAGGCACATTAACAGTTGGAGAAAGAGGATTACCCTGACTGAAATTACTCCACATTTGTCACAGCCCACAGAAGTAGGGGCTCCAATTGCCAGGTTATCCATACAGTGAGACAGCTTGGCTGATCCCAAATGTGTCCCTTTGCAACTCACCATTTATTAACAAAATCTTGAAATTCAGAACCAAAAACACCATTGGGCAGTTTTGGAGGTGGCTGGGGAAAAGAAAAAAAAAAAACAAACCAAGTTAGCAGTCATTTAGCATAACTAATACATGCTGATGCACAACCAACCCAGAGATCTACCCATTCTAAGTCCTCTAACTGGGCACAGCCATAAAGCCTCAGCACTCCCCAGGCCTGCCTTCAAAGTGTCACACTTCAATAAGTGTCACACAGACTTCAGCTTCCATGCGTATGAATAAAGGACATGCTGTCATACGATTTATAAAAGTAAAAATGCCGAGTTTATTATTGACTGATTTTGGTTATTACTCTCTCAGCTGCTGGATTTTAGGTGTTTCAGTTTTTGTTGGTTTTTACACACACCTGAATGGGGTTAACAAAGCCTGGGTTGTTATTAAGAAGGCTCAGAGCAGCTGGCAGTAATTAGCATTGTGCTATTCTCCCTACTACTAATCTTCAGCTGGGGGAAGGGAAGATGCCTTGCACATAATTAGCTCCACAATCCTTTTGATCCAAGTATTCTGTCCCAGGGAATGAGCTCGTTCAGGGTCTGAATTAAAAAGTAATTCTGATAAAGAAGAGGTACTATATAAACCTGCACAATATTGTCTTGTTCTCCATTACATTTGCTATAGGATCAGATTTAAGTTTTAATTTTTACACCAAGGATCCTGCCAGCGCTTACACTTGGGTTACTTGTGTGGGCAGAGTTGAGACACGGCCTGCCTTCAGTTACTCACTGGTGTACAGACTTTGCTGGAGGTAGCAGCTCACGCTGGAGATCGCATGTGCTACAGCACAGGTGGCAGAAGATAATCTCGGCAGAAGATAATCTCGCCAAATTCTCAACTCTGCAGCTTTTCAGCTTAAACTGACCTCCTCGGGGATGCGACAAGAGCAGGGCACAGCATCTTAAGCAATCCAACACAACTCTATTCCCAGAGCTAGTGCTGTCATATCCAGGTGTTACATAACATGCAAAATAGGTTTGTAATGCAGGAGGAGAGCTGTGCACGCAGACGAGGAACAGAGCGATTTATCCGTACCTGTACAGTAGCACAAGCAATGCTAGTGCTTGCAGGGACCTAGACACCAATTGTGCTTTTTAAATAGGTGTGTCAGACACTTTTTATAATGCATTCACCTGGAGCAATCATGTTATCCAACTGCTATAAATGACAGCTAACATGAGCATGGTTTTGGGGTTTTTTTGGAGGATACAAGCAGTGGAGTCATGAGAGTTTCAGCAGCACTTGTGAGAACACTGGAAACAGACTATCAACTGTAAAATACCAGTCTCTATTAACTAGCTTTGTAGCTTAGCTATGTGAAAGATACAGTATTGTGAGGCTGTTCACAAGACTAAAACAAAGCAAAAAACCCATGTTTGCATATGGTTGATCATACTGTTCACTACTAACTGTCCTAATAGGTTGCATGATCCAGGCTGGAAAACCCACAAATCTATTTAAAGGATGCAAAGAAGTGAACTAAAATGTTCCTGGCAATAATTTAAAATCACATAACAAGGACGTGTGTCTCATACTGCAGCAATAGAAGATCAGAAGACCTGGCTTATCCTAGCACTAACCCCACCTCACCCCAAAATCTGGACCACTTTGGAAGTTTCCAGTTGGGTCAGTACAAGAGCAAACGGCTGATTACCTCATTGACGATGTAATCGAGAAGTTCAAAGATTGCCATGGGGGGTCTGCTGTCTGGTCCGTAGGCTAAGAAAAAATTGTAGAAGTAAAAAAATAGTGTTACTCTCTCTCTGTAGCATGGGTATTTTAAGAAGCTAACAGTTATATACTCTGTTCTTACACGATGGACTTGCTGGCACCCAGTAGATTTATACGAAAAAACCGTGGAGCAGCAACGGGGTAATACTTAAATGCAAGGAGACCTTATTTTCAGGTCTGAGCTAAACCATGAACTTCACTGGGAATGTGAACCATATCAACAGAATGGGATCCTAACAGTGCTCAGCTATCAGCAAAAGGATCCCCGGTCCTTATTCTCCAACTCAGATACCTCCTCACAGTGAAACTGAGCCAGGTGCCCAGTACAATCCTGATTTTTTGAAAGTTTAAAGCCATACTATGCAGATCAGCATTAGGTAAGGAAGATTTTTAAGCTGACAGAGAAGGGTATTAGAAAATCATTTACCAGATGTTGTAACTTACAGCTCATTGGTCGACCAGGTGTCCTTTGCCTGGGTGAGGTCTCGGTGACTGGAGAATCTCCCTCTACTGGGCAGCCAAACATTAATTCCAGCTCCTTGGAGTCGGGAGGAGGAATCGGGTATCTGCCGATAGCCATTTCGACCAGCGACAGCCCCATACTCCATATGTCCGACTGCACTGAGTAATGAGTTCCCTGTAGTCTTTCCGGCTACCAAAAAAAAAAAAGGAAAAAAAAATAAAAAGGAGAGGAGACAGTATTGTAACAAGAAAGAAAAAAAATTGCATTCTGCAGTACCCTGGATAAAATAAAGGATGATACCCCAAACTATTAGTATGACATCTTCCAAGGAGTGACTTACTGATTTCTTTCTTTAAATATCTCATCTGGAGTTCCAGGAGTTCCACAAACATTGCATACCACCACTGCAAACAACTTTGAGACTTTTTAAAATGATGCTATTACGTTGGTGCTCTATTTCTTTAGCATAATATTTAAGTGTTGCAACTACTGATGATGATGGGATAATTGAAGTGCAAGAAAACAAAACCAGTATGGGCAACTAAAGATTCAGCAGGTTTCCCTGAGAAGCTATTTTTGGTTTTTGCTTTGGGAGGTAGAGGGAAAAAGACTGTTAATTCTGTACGGTGCTCTAGCAATAATCCTGTGGTAGTGACACTGCTCAGCTGGTAACGCTCTGATCACTCCCTATAGCAGAAATGCACTTACGCACGGACTGTTACACAGGCGCACACTGCAGTGTCAGATCCAATTTAAATCATTTCTAAATAAACTCTCGAGCTCTATAATCCACTGAAATTATAATCAAATGTAACATACAAACTGAATTATGAAGTATTATGCAGGCCACAAACCTTTCCTGGAGGTGTAATGATTGAAAAATATATTCCAGATAGGAACTTACTCTCATAGAATGTGAGAATGCAGTATTACTGTGAAGTCTCTTCCCTCCGCCACAATGAGTGATTGTTTTGTTAAATTAGTTTTGTAACATTATATTTTACAATTATTTACAAATATTTTAGCTTTCTCCAGTGTCTCACCTCAGCTAGTTCCAATGCCACCTGGATAAACTACACAATTGGTGGACAATGTTTTGGGGCACCTTTATCTAAAGATATGCAAAATATTTTCATAAAAATATAACTGTAAAGGAAGAAGTGAGTGAATAAGAAAAAGCAGGAAACATACAAAGGACTAGTTATGCAAAAATAATTAAAATCTAGAAAATATGTTCACGTTAAGCATTGCTGATTGCCCACACCTTCATCTGGTAGAACAGGATGTTGTTCGGCATGTACAGTTCTATAGTGTTACTTGAAAAAGTATGCTAAGGGAGATAACTGCAATAAAAGGTACGTGAGACACTATAAAATAGTCAACAAAATCACCATCACGGCTGTCTGTGACATATTATGACAGAGAGCAAAGCTAAATCCCAGTCTGTAAAAACAATAACTTCAAGAAAAGTGAAGGTAGACAGCACTTTGCTCTCATTCCTACTACTAGAAGACAATGGGCAAGCCAGTAGCATATCAAGGGCCCAGAAGAGATGGAGGTGTGAAATTTTTTTACTAATTAGGAACAGCCTCTAGATGTATGTGGGAACACAAGCCACAGTTTTATTTCAAGTAGGTTACCAATGTGAAATGACAAAAAAAAAAAAGAGAATACTGTCTTTGATGTTGAAATGCAGGTCCCATACCAAGCAGAAGCAGCATTATTATATTTTTTTTCCTTTAAGTTTAAGCCCACACAGTTTCAATCCTACAGCAGAATCTCTGAACACTGATTATAAGAGGTAATTGGTTTATGCTGAACAAGGTGAGTACTTTAGAATAAAGAGCTCTGTTATTTCCATTAACTGCGACTTTCACATAATACAAAGAGTTCCCCTGAAGTGCAAGTTTCAAGATATTCCTCAGGCACAGGAATAAAGAACATCCTGTAAACAGCCTCAGATCAGCTGCCGTGGCCTTGTCCACAGCAGCCACTCCCCTGCTCTCTCTCGTCGCCGCAGCTGCGTTGGGTTCCTGGGAGCAGTCACAACAGGATCATTAGCGAGGCAGCAGCTTGCCTGCACAACTGACTGCAGCAAAACGCTGGACTGGAGAGAGAACCACACTTCATAATGAAAGCAAACTATAAATACTGGGCTTTTTTTGGAGACTCGTGTACACAAAACCCAAATTCATTAACCGATTGGACTTTGCAATGTAGACAGAATTGCATCTCTTTTGTAGGGTTATGAAATATTCCAAGTTGCTTGGCTTCTCTTGCAACAGTTCTTTCCACCCTCCCCAATCTGATGCATTACTGGAATATTCCTGGAATGCAGGAAGCACTGAACTGCAAACAGCAGTAGCAACAGCAATAGCTGGTTTCTTGTTCAATTACTGGAATCGTGGTAGCTCTACCGTAACGTATTGTTAACTCAAAGCTATAAAATCCGTACTTACAGACATGTAGGAGCGCGTGCCAACAAATGAGTTCGCCATAGAATCTATCAGTTGTCCACTGACGCCAAAATCGCAAAGCTTGATTTCACCTCTAGAGTTTACCAAAATGTTAGATGGTTTTACATCTGGGAAAAAAAATGAATGGATGGTTTATATCTACAACAGATAACATGAGAAATCTGACAATGAAAGTAACATGAAAGGTGAGAATTACGGTGTGTCTCCCTTTGTTTCCCTTCTAACGCTGACACAATGCTATCCTTTCTCTGGGAATACTCAGAGAAGAGACTTGGTTCCCTACCCAGGCCCATTTCACAGGATCTCTATTTAAATGCAGATAAACAAAAGAAATTTTTTAAATTACCAATGCCAAAAGGCTGTTAAAACTTGACCAAACTCAATGTTTGAAAGCCAATGACTAACATTTGAGACAAATCTGAGTGTATGGCAGCGTAACTCCTCTTTAATGATGTTCTCTTGCCTAGAAATAATCAGTAGAGGCCCTAGACACTTATTTTACAAAGGTCAATGAACTACAGCAGCCACACCATCATCCCTAACTTCACTTTCATATGTACATAAACATAATTAATCCTACAGCAAAACAGTTCTTGGAGCACGGTCTTGCTCTTCCAGGTTTTGTTTGGGTTTGGGGGGTTGTCTTGTTTTTGTTTGGTTGTTGAGGTTTTCTTTAAAAAGCTCTAAAAAGTAATTAGCCTATTATCAAAATGCTGCATTTAAAATACTTCAAGACTGTTCACCTGTGATCGAACCCGCTCATGATTTTTAATTCATCACTTTTTCTAAATAGAAATAGAATAAGGGTCACTGGTAGCTAAGCAACTAATAACAGCTATTTGTGAATGCAAAGGTACACAGAACAATTGTTTCTTATTTCTTTTATAGCTGTAAGAAGGTTTAGCTGCATCTTGCTGCTTAGCTCGTCGTTACCAATGCATTATCGAGATAAGTAATCAACAGTTCACATTTGTGAAGTAATGCCACAGAAAAAAGGAAAAGGGTACTCTAAATTGGTTTTGAAGAAATAGCAGCCCAGCCTACCAGACTTTAACTTTAGCCTCTAGAATATTTTTATTTGCTTTTCACTTTTAAACACAAATCCATTCCAGGTACCTTTCATCCCAGTGACTGAGGAACTGACCTTAGCTAGTGATATCAACAGGATGGCTCTGGAAAGACGATACTAATGTGCCTCCTCATCACTGGAAAAATATCTCCATGCAGAAGGTTATGCCTCACTGAACAAGACTCATGGAGATTGAAAACAGAGACAAAACTGTATTTTAGCTGTTTCTATCCCCAGCCCACTTTAAAGAAGAAAACAACACTTGAATACAGTTATCTACCTTTGGAAAGTGTGGTGACATTTCCTGCTTCCTGACGTCTCCTTTCTATGTAACTCAAACTGTCCAGGGACACTGGAAACAGCGTTTGTGATGATTTGTGTGCACACGAGTTCTTCTGGGCTCAGCTACGGGACAGCAAGCCTAGAGCTTGTGCACTTCGCTTGGAGCAAGCATCAGTGCCCAGAAAACCCACCCAGGGATCTGCCACAAACTGCTCCCTGGTCTGTACACAGCGGAAGCTGTGCCTGTGTGCATCTTCCTTCTGCCACAAAGATGATCCCAGCAGCTTTTGCCAGGTACCATCTTCCTCTTTATGGAAACAGAAGAACATAGGCACGTATTTTGTGTGTACTACTATTAATTTTCCATCCCTAGTAAAGTAACTGGCTTATAGACATCGCTCTCCTCAATAGATTTTCCTCCTGTAAGAGCAGCAGAGATACTGGGCAGCTTGTGGAGCTGTTTACCTGGCAGGAAACAGAACATTACAAACTGGGTAACTCAGAGCAGGGCTTTGGAAAGAGATTTTAGAGGCCTTCTGGACACACAGCTGCACCTTTTGCAAGTCCCACCTCCTTTGTGCAAGTTTTGACTACTTGTAGAGACCTCACCACAAGCACCCTTCACAATGAAAAAGAAGAATCCAGTCTAGAAGCTTGACCTATCTGTTTACAATTATTAAAAAAAACACAACAACAAACCACCAAACCCAAACAAAACCAAGCAGACGTCAGTGCAGTGAAGCAGGCAGCAGAGATTAGAGATTCCCAGCTACACAGCAATCTGTACCTGAAGTCCTGTGTAAAAGCAAGGTGAAGAAAATAATGTTTGCAAAATAGGCTGGAAGCACCGCAGAGCTGAACACATTACAGACACGGCCTATAGATCTGCACTGCTCATCTACGCGCATCTACCACTTCAGTGCAGAACGGAGACATAAATCCTCGCTCATCTCTACAGCTCATTAATTCTTCATGTTCATAATTAAATGGCAAAAAATAACATTAGCACTCCACTGTCAGGGAACCAAATTACACATTCTTTATAAGCATCTCATCTGCCCAGGAATCCACCTGGTCTTTTGAAGATTTAACTTCTACCTTCGGTGTTTCTCTAGCTGATAATCCCACACCGTACCTTTCTTGCAGTAGCACAGCAAATCATGACTCCTGGAGTTTTTTTATAAAGCTTGCCTTTCCCTGAGCATTTTCATTTTCCTCACAAGGCGCTCAGTGTGCTCAGAGCGTGATGTGTGGAAGGCTGCTGTCTTTCCACCCCTCTGCTATGCTATTTTAACTCCAGAGTGGCTGAGCACTTAAGCAGTTTCTCTGGAAACCAGAGATTTGTATTGCCAAACAGAACAGGAATGCCAAGGCATCCTTCAAAATGTATGCGGCAACTTGCAAGAAACAGACAAACTCAGAAAGGAAGACCAAGTGTGCTACATTAGTGAAGTATTTACACTTTTAAAGAAAATGAAAGGACATGTCACACATCATCCCAGAAAACCCAGAAACAGAGCTCTGCAATTCTAGAGAAGTCTTTAGCCAGTCCAGAGAGATGGATACATGCCACTGAACGGGTAGCTAGTTAACACCAAGAAGTTTCCAGGATGCCTTGTCATCTCTGTAAAAGGTATGTCTCAGCTGCCTTGGTCCTGCGCTGCCCCACAGGTACAAACCTGGTTCCTTCTGAAAGAAAGGTGGCCCCAGACATTCTGTCAACATCATCACACAAGAATTTCTTTTGTGTGGAAGTTACCGAGTAGCCAAACATTTGAGAACCTATTTGTCTTGCAACACATTACTGATATCTTCAGTATCTATTTCAGTTTCCCAAGGCAGGATCTCATGAGAATAATCTGGAAGTGAACACACAAACTGCTGTGTGGCACCTCCTACTCTACAGCTGCTGGCTGCAACTGGAGTCCAGAAATCTTACAAAGCATTTTCTGGAAAGGAGACTTTCCAGAAAGAATTAGACTCCAGACTGTGCTCAAAATGAACTAAAATTTATATTCTGATTATCTGAACATAATGCATCAGGCTTTGCATTAATCCAGAGATAAAACGCAGCAAAGAACTTTTGCGGGTCTTAACAACCTGCAGCAATATACTTTGTAATTAAAGGACATTTCTTCTTGCCATTTAGTGCCCTCTGGTACTAACCACAAAGGTAAATAGGCCCACAGAAGTACCGTTTCCTGTTATAACATCTTTCTTTAACAGGAGATAATATGAAAGGATCTACCATAGTCACACTGCTCGTCCTCACCTTTTCTGTGCCTGCTTTGTATCCTACCAGTTTGTCTTTCAGATTTTTGCAATTTCTATCACGCCTTTTCCAAAACAAAGCATGGCGCTCCACATGAGCTAACAGCCTATAAAAAGACTGCATTTTCCATTCCTTCCCTAATAAACCCTAACGACCTCTTCCTTGAGGTGTCTGTAATGACAAGTGAATACTTTTCCCCAGAGGTCAGAGTTAGCCCAGGATTCATCTGTGCACAGACACAGTTTAAGCTGAACCCCACACTGAGCCGCTACCACATTCCATTTGTTTTTTTGCACTGCCTTATGACTGTCATTACTTCTTGATCAATTTGAGTAATGCATCACTCACAAGTTTTGATGATTTATTTATTATTTTCTTTCAGGTCAGACAAATAATAATGCTAACAGCAGCCTCTTGCATTCAGAATACTGCATGCTAGCTTCTGCCAGTAATTACAGAAAAATTAACACTTTACAGAATCTTTACCCTGGATGGCATTCCTGGGAATTTCTGCCTTATGGTGATGTTCTAAGTCCTTTGTTTCACTGCCCCACAATAATACTGAAATCTCAGTTGCACTAACCACCCTCAACTGCCATCAACTACACATACAGACCTTCACCACTCTCTACCCAAAGAGAGTACTCAGTGTCTTATCTTAAAAAGAGTTCCATGATGAGATTGCGTTGCCCAAGAAAACAGCCTTAAACTGTTCTGTATGCACGTAGTCTACTGAAACCCAGTAACATCAGAAGCAAAGTAGAATCATAGGATCATTACAGTCAGAAAAAAACCTCTAAAGTCATCAAGTCCAACTGTCAACCCAACCCCACCATGTCCACTAAACCGTGTCCTGCCGTGCCATGTCTAGACGTGTTTTGAACACCTCCATGGACTGTTACTCCACCACTTCCCTGGCAGCCTGTTCCAGAGCCTGACCACTCTTTCAGTAACGAAATTTTTCCTAATACCTGATCTAGACCTCTCTTGCTGCAACTTGAGTGCATTTCCTCTCATCCTTCTGCAGTAAGACAGCAGAAATTGAAGACACATGATAGTCATAGTAAGTGACTGGGATTAAAAAACAAAAAAGTTTGCCTTTCACAACCCAAGAAAAACCCTCTGCACCAGTCATACTGAACCATAAAGAAACAATCATAGAAAAAGCACATATTTTAACTTGAATAAAAGTGATATTTAAGAAAAGTTACAATGTAAAATTTTACCTCACCTCTGTGCATTATTTTATGTTTTTCTCTCAGATATGTGAGTCCTTTTATTACCTAAGGACAAAGAAAATAAAAAAAATTATGAAACAGAAGAATTGAATGCAACATAACATAAATCCCACAGTGTAATCACTGCAAATCAATTTTTTGTTTTAATCTGTACCTCTAGCTTAGACTAAAAAACCAGAATCAACCAATCCCTTACTGGAAGTTTTGCACTCAGAGCTTGTCGCACAACAGAAATGAAAAGGTAACATTCAAAATTTTTTCATGAAATGTTAATTCTGGTCTTATCCAGAAGCATCAGCCGATACAAAAGCAGAAAATCAAAGCAAACAGAACAGAATGTGTTACTCATTCCAATGCTCTGAGCTATCAAATAACGGCACGTACAAAGACTGCTTTTTGAAAGAAAGCAACACACTTAAAAATCTGGTAATATTTCTCTCTCCCACATCCTTCAGTCCTGAAATGGCAGCTTCCTGGATCTGGCATGACCACACCGAGATACAAATGTACCCACTTCCAGTCTTTGAGAGCAATGAACACACTTACCGCAATGCTAACTTTGCCCAGTATCTGCTCTGGAATTCTTCCAGCCTTTTTCAGCACTTGATCCAAGGAGCCGCCATCCTAATAATAAATATTTGAACAGTCAAGGTTTAGAGTAATTTGATTAAAGCATTTTAAACAGGATTGCTGTCTGAAGCCTAAAGTTGGTGAGAAAAAGAAATAAATGTTGCTTTTCATGTTTGTTTTAATATTGTTATTGTGCATATCTGGAAAAAAAATCAGTAATTCCTTTGTAGGAATTAGCCAGTTTTATGTTTATTTTAAACAAACATTTGGCCGGTAACAGTGCCCACTCAAACACCTCACACAATGATGCTCCATACTGGTATTTCCATGGCTTGGCTCTCGTTAAGGAAGTATTGTCCACGACCGGCTCTTGACCAAGCATTAGGAATTTTACAGATTTCTGTCACTCTCAGACCAGTGCAATAACATGCATTTTTTTTTCTTGTCCCAGTCATCACATGATACTCTCTCCCTGCTCCAAAGACAACGCGAGGAGGATTGAAGAAGCATAGAAGATTTTGTGATCCTGATTACAAAGATGAAAAGCCATCACACTGGAAAAGACAGAGTTGTCTTCCTGAAGATCATGCGTGCTAGTGCCACCCCATGACCATAATTAAACCCAGATCCCCTCCCAGATGAGATCCTACACAGAGAACGTTGGCCTCTCTTAGTTCTGCACATCCAGGGTGAGTCTGTCAGCTTCCAAGGATGGAGGGTTGATTTGGCACAGCTCTCAGAGAGCCAAATAAGAATAAACGTTTCTAAAGTTTCAAGGTAAGTAACGGTCTTGCTAATCTTACCAGGTTAAATAAATTGATTGCATGCACACACATCCCCAGCAAAGTCAAATATATTCCACTGTGGCTAAGAGCTCCTGAAAAGGAAAACTCTAAAAAATGCTATTTATTTTTAGCAACTGATTCAACAATAGGCTTCTGCATGAGTTCTAGATTCTCTAGAACAGAGAATATATAACTTTCTAATTTCTTCTTTGGTTATTTCTCCCATTAAAAAACAATATCCTGTTGCCCAGATCAGCATTTATTTTGTAGGGAGTACTGGAAAAATTCAACCTGAGAAAGCAGTTGCCTTCTGCTTTAACCCACCCTTTGCAAGTTTTCATCACCATTTACACGTGCTAACAGAAAAACTAGAATGCAAAGTTTTATTACTTGAATATACAAAATATATAAAATCTAAAACTATATATAGTTTTAAACATATAAAATCTAAGAGCATATATAAAATCTGAAACTATTATGAGAAAGTATATAAATACTTATTTGAGCATGTATTTTTGCAAAAAACACACCCACATATATCACACTTGATTAAAAATATAGGAAAAAAAAAAATCTATATAAATCTCTTGCGTAACCACTCTGCATTTCTGAACAGCTGTCTCTGCTGAGACATCAGTACATTAACAAAGATTTCATACAGAAAAACACCCATGGTGTTGGGTTTTTCCCCCCACCTCTCCCTAAGGACTACCTGCAATCCTGGAAGAAGCTGAATGCAATTCCATTGTCTGGTGTTGACTGGAACCTTCAGTGTCTTTCAGGAGCAGATTCCAACTCTTTTGCCCGTTAAACACCTACTGCTAAGCGAAGTTATGCCTTGATTCTGAATTTATGTATCTAAAAATATCAAACGCTCAAATCTTCAAGTTCCATGCTTTTTTCACCTCCAACATTTTGTTCATATTCATATATGTTTTGTAACTCTCTGCTAAAAATAAGAATTTTGACTGGCAGTAATTGAAAGAAAGAGATGTACAAAAAGAGACATCTAATCTTTTATCCAAAAGGAGACCAAAAATTTCCACCTTACGATCTGCATTAATGGCTTAATTAAGACTACAATTTAAATAATTCATCTTCTTTACTTCATAGCCTACTGATCAACTGTTCTACGTGCAAGATCTTGTATCCACTTTGACTTAGACCAGATTCAGCACGGAAACACCAAATTTGATACTGCCTTCTCTCAAACTGAAGGGATGTCTACTGTCAGATATATAATTCCCAATTTAGGGACTGATCGCTGCTGTTAATTTTCTCATTGATAAATAAACTGAGGTTCCTTAGGCCTTTTATTTCTACATGTAATTATGTATCAACATCAACACTCTCAAAATGCGTTAACATACACGCGCTTTTAGCAATTGTGGATGTGCACATCTGTGGCATTTAATAATGTATTCCAATACAACGCCCAGTCATTTTAATGTCTATTTTCCCATTTTTCATTATTGTTTTCAATTTTGAGAAACTAACTTCTTTATAATATTTTGGGTACGTGCACCTTCTATTCAGCTAGCACATGCTTAAAAACTGGATCATGATCACCCGTTCCTAGGCAACCATCGATTTCTTCTAAAAATTTCCGTAAGAGAAGACCAGAGAAGCATTAAAACAATCACGTGTACTTTCCAGAAAAAAAAAAAGTTTCTCTCCAAAAAAACCCCATTTTTTTCAGGGAAGAAATAAAAAGGTCTTCAGATTTATTGTATTTCATACTGTTAAAAACATCCTCTACTAAGCAAGTGAGGCAAAAAATTTGACTGACCTTTAGCTCCTGAAAATTTACTTTTCATGTTTGGCTCCATATGGTTAGAGAAAGACAAACAGATGTCGAGAAGAATGTGTACTTTTATATTAAAATGAAACACAGTTAAATATATTTTTGGCATTAAAAAAGTTGTACAAGATCCTCCTGAGCTTGTTCACTTCCTGGGCACTACTCTTTATGTTTGCATTTTCTGTAAAACTTGAGAAAAATTAGACAAAATATGGATTCATTTAAATAAGAGTAAACTAGATTCTCATTATCATAGCCACTAAGGACTACACAGCTGTCCTGTCAGAGCGATCTCGTCCACTGTGCATAAATCCAAAACTCCACCCAAATCAGAACAAGTGTCTAAGTAGCAGAACTGGGTAAATGTTTTTAAACAAAACAAAAAGGACCATGCATAAAGCAATTGCGAGGCAACAAGCTCAGACTTCTACAGAAGAGCAGAGAATGGAAAAGACAAAACAGATCATATTAGTCCCAGCCTCAGATTTGCCAAGTAAATCCGAAACACAGTATTTGACTCTTTATTAATGCAGAAAGGTCTAGTCTGTTAACTTGAGTCCTGCTGACACTCAGGTTTTGCATAAATGGTCTGTTAGTATTTTCAAGCTAAGCCAGATTTGTATGTACTTACCATATGTTCCATGCAAATGCTGATTTCTCCATCGCTGTAAAAAGCTCCGTAAAAGCCCACTATGTATGGAGAGTTGCACTCGTGTAGAACTTGCAGCTCACGAATGATCTGGTTTCGAATAGCCGGCTTGATCTCTAGATGAATTAACTGTAAAATAATCCACTCTGATTATCTTCTTAGTGGCAAAGCGCCATTCAGAAGGAACAGGTCATTCAAAGAGGGTTTCAATACCCAGCTGGACAAGGCCCTGAGCAGCCTGCTCTGATCTCATAGCTGACTCTGCTGTGAGCAGGAGGCTGGATTACATGACCTCCTGGGGCCCCTTCCAACCAGAAGTGTTCTGTGACTTAACTGTAAAATAAACCATCCTTATTTTCTTAGTGGCAAAGGGAAAGGAAACCACTACAGTACTGCATGAGAAAGTTGAAACACCAGCATCCGTGAAAAGTGGGATTTCCATATCTGCTTCTCACAAAACACTTCTCCATCAGAAACTTTTTGTTCCAGCACATTTTCTTCACTTACCTGGTTTGTATGGATAGTTCAGAAACTGAAGCAAAGCCATGAACAATTGTCTAAAGGAAATGTGTCAGAGACATACTGACTCAGAAGCAGCTGCTGAAAGATTTCTGCACAGGTGTTTGTAAAACATTCCTGGAACGAAGGACCTGAATCTCAAATCAAAAACTCTCCAAACTGAATCCAAATCTAAAGGGGAGACTGCATTAAATACTTGTTCCACTAGACTGTTCATCCCATACAATATAAGCAGCATACTACTTTTGTGAAAGAGAAGGTTAAGGTATATTACAGAAATAAAATTTTAGGTAATATATCATAGAATGATTTGGGTTGGAAGGGACGTTTAAAGTCAATCTCATCCAAACGCCCCTGCCAGGAGCAGGGACATCTCCAACCAGATCAGGTTACTCAGGGCCCCATCCAGCCTGGCCTTGAATGTCTCCAAGGACAGAGTATCAACCACCTCTCTGGGCAACGAGTTCCAGTGCTTCATCACGCTCATCGTAAATTTTTTTCCCTCTATCAAGTCTGGATCTGCTTCCTTCTATTTTAAAACCATTACCTCTCATCCTGTCACAACAGGGCCTGCTAAAGAGTTTCTCTTCATCTTTCTGATCAGCCCCCTTTAGGTACTGGCAGGCCGCTATCAGGTCTCCCCAGAGCCTCTCCAGGCTGAACAACCCCAACTCTGTCAGCCTGTCCTCACAGGAGAGGTGCTCCAGCCCTCTCTTCATCCTTGTAGCCTCCTCTGGACCCTCCCCAACAGGTCGATGTCTTTCCTGTGCTGAGGGCTCCAGAGCTGGACGCAGTGCTGCAGGTGGGGTCTCAACATAGTGGACTGAGGGAGACAATCTCCTCCCTCGACCTGCTGGCCACGCTGCTCTTGATGCAGCCCAGGATGCGGTTGGCCTTCTGGGCTGTGAGCACACATTGTCGGCTCACGTCCAGCTTTTCATCCACTGGTACCCCCAAGTCCTTCTCAGCAGGGCTGCACTCAATCCCTTCATCCCTCAGCCTCTATCGATACTGCAGGTTGCCCCACCCAGGTGCAGGACCTTGCACTTGGCCCTGTTGAACCTCATGCAGTTCGCATGGGCCCAGCATGACCCGTGTTTTATCCTTCTCAAAGGCTAGATTATGTTTCCCATGAACCACAGTAGCCTGCCTGCCATCTCACCCCCTGCAGTACAGGGACATGTGTCCTGACACACTGCCTCTTAACAAGCATCATCTGTGCAAGGAACTGCTCTCCTGGAAGGAAGAGGCATGAGGAACCTGAACAGAAATAGTCAGGCAGTATCGCAGATGCATTTCCCTTTCTGTATTTGGTTCCCAGGGATACTGGGAGAAAGTGAAAGCTCCTCACATAAACAAAATGAGAATTAAAACATGAAGTTATTTCAGTTTAAAAAAAAAAAGTAATCTCAGTTCTCTTACAAACGAGGTCACAACTGCTGTTAGTTGTAAAGCCTGAAGCTGAATCATTGAAAAAGACTGGCCAGAAAGACAAGTACCTTTTTGCACAGAAGCCACCTGCACCCCGTGATGAAACTATAAAACAGGAGATGTCACTGCTCCAGTGCATTCCCTCATGCATGCCCCTCCAATGCATACTCAGTTTTTTTGAATTCTTATTTTCTCCCGATTCATTCAGAAGCCCTTTTCTGGCCTGCAGCTGTAAATAAGATTGTAGGACAAGTCATATCTTTTCCATTCCTCTAAACTTATGGCCCAGAATACAGGATATTGTCACTTTTGCCTAATTTATACGTTTCTGTAACTTCTTTTAGGCCTTCTACTCATTAGTAAATCTGCCACATTTTCTTTGAAAGATATATATCCAGCTAAAGAGATTGTATTTGTCAAAATGGGAAAAGAAAAATATGATAAAAGGAGGAATGAATGTCTATCCTATCATTAGTAACACACGGGACACCGTTTCTGAAAAAAAATGTGAAGTTTAGAATAAGCATGTTATTTTTCCTACTTTTTGAAAGGCATCAGCTTCCCTGGAAGTTGGCATTAAATAGCCTTTTTGTGTGTGTCAACACCAGTTATTTCTCTAACACTGTATTTGATCAGAGACAATCTCCTTGATAAAAATCATCCTTAAGCTCCTTATTTTTGAGACACTCGCCTTTCTTGCCATTATGAGACCAGAAGGCTTGTGAGATACTTTGAAGACCACGCCTCCATTTCCTGCTCCCAGCTCACTGATCTTCTCAAAGTCATCATCCTTCAGCTCTCCAACTTTTTGTTTCTGGGTAAGGAAAGCTTCAAGGCGCTTTCGTTGCTGTTCATCCAACTCTAGTTCTTCCAGCTTCTTCTGAAGTGCTTCCAAATTTGTCCTGTACAACAGAGAGAGAACAGATGAGTATTAAGCTGTCTGAGATTACCCAGCAGTGTTACAAGAGGAAGAGGAATAGAACGTTGAGGTCTGAGATTAAATCCACTACCTTTTCACACCTATACACATTATCTAGAAGGACTTGACTTGTACAGTCACCCCCATGAGAGACATTATTGGAACCCTGATTTAAGTAAACAGTATTTTATTCCAGATAAAACAATGACGTAAACACACAGGTGATACCTAGCTTCCTCATCTTTAACATTCTGTCCAAACTCACAACTGTTAAGTTTCGCTACCTACAGGAGTGGCTTAGTGACTCAGCATTTGTGATCAGAGATCTCATGAATCACAGCACATCACTCCACGCTATTTTTAGTTTCACGTTTTCAAGGATTGTGTTGTAAGTTCCTACAGAGTTTGTCTAAATGCTTTATCTACGGATTTTCACACAACTATACAACTAATAATCCATTCAGAAGTTTCTTATGCTAGATATCAGTAAAAAGTTGTCTGTCTGGTTTTTTTTTTTGTTTTGGGTTTTTTTTTTTTTTTTTTTTTTTTTTTTTAGTTTAACTGGGGAAAAGAAAGAGCCCAAAGATTGTAAGCTTACTTTTTCTTTTATTTGAGGGCATATCTACTAGAAATTTAGGTTTAACATCAAACAATACAAAATACAAATACAAAACATTAAACAGTAGTTACATTTGAGACTACAGATAGAAGTTCAGTTTCCCTGGAAGATTCTTTTCTAAATAACTTCAGATCCTATGAAAAAGTTTCATTCTGATAATAACTTAAAAGCTCATTTAACATTTCCCACTACCAACTGCAACATAAGTGGCTGCAAGAGCAAATACTTAACAGTAAACACCTGTTTTGCTTAGCCAAATTTAATGCAGTGTTCCCAGGGAATACAGTGTTGCTAGAAAGAGAAACTTGAAGAACAATATTTACTTCTTCAGACCTTAAACCACTTCCCATTAAAAAAAAAGTTAGATTTCACCAATAATAAAGAAAACTACTATTTCTATCGCTTCATAGAATGTCCACTTTCAAAACACGCTGCGCAAAGTGCTGGTCAGTTGAGCAGACACAAGGTTGATTCTCCAAGAAACAATGACACATAACTCCCAGACTCAACAAAAAGACAGAATTCTAAGATGAAACCCTCAACTCATTCATTAGAGACTCTACATTTGCAGGCAGGATAACAGTCTGTTTGATTGCATCTAACATTTAATCAAGGCAAATAAAAACACAAATATTCATAGCTATTGCTTACTACACAATCACTCCAGAAGTTTAAGCACTGATGCGCTTCTACTTCATTTATCATTTTAATTACGTGACACAGGACGCGATTGCCAAGCTAACTTAGGAAGTGATAACGCTTCAAAGAGTTAAACAGAGGAAATAGAATGAGACCTTTGATGGAAAGGAGAGTTCCTTTCAGCCTGCTGCTTTGACATTTTAACAGTCCAAGCGTAAGATTACCAGGCAACATGTGCGAGCAAGTTTCACAGAACACCCTGAGCAAACGTAATTTGGCAATGCTGCTCAAAATCAGAAGTCTTACACAGTAAACGTCCATGAACTTATCCTACTGTAGTTACACTACCATAAGTGTGTCTATCTTAGTTTAAAAATAATTTCATTCTGGTGCAGATATTACAATTTCAAAGAGAAACATACTCTTATTTCTGTCCTTGTACCGTGCTTTATACCAGTATAATCATACAACAAATATCCTAGAGCATTCATGATGAGAAATTTCACAGCGTCGATAAGGAAGGCTTATAGGAATGTTCCCGTTAATCTGAATCACAGACTCCATTTTAAAGATGAACCATTAAGAAAGAGACATTTTTGAAATCTATTTTCTAAAATGCAAAACAGAAAGCAAAACAATCGCTAGATTATTTTTTCCCCTCATGCATGCCCAGTAAAGCAAACAAATCCCAGCCTGAAGTCAAATTTGTGTCTTTTCTAGAACACAGCCGAACTAGCTCTACTTGCACTATGAGCACAAGATAAAAATTGGAGTACCTCTTACTTTCCTACAATAAACTCAGGAACAATGAATGCTGGATGCAAACTCTGTATTTTACCCTAGATGACGACTATTGTGAGAAGACGTAGCTCGTGTTTTGAAGAAAATAGCTATTCAGTTTTTTCTGTCAAGCAGAAGAGGTTTACTGGGTTTGGAGACACAGAGAGATGCTTGAGCACATGACTCGGAGCAGACAAAATGCCAGTGTGATAAAACAAAACAGTCATGCTGATGCTTCAGAAAAAAAAATTATTAGGATAGCATTTATCACATCATGTTAATCTAATGTACATTTATATAAACATCTATATAAAGCTATTTTTCTTTTTTACATTGCTCCTTTCAGTCTTAATAAACTCAGCATTCATTTGAAATACATGCTTACTTGAAAGTATAAATTACTGTTGGGGTCCTTGCTCAAACACCAGTCAGAAGACTCCAAGGATTCTCAGATGGAAACGTATCAATCTCAAATCTCAGCATACCAGGTTTCTGCATCTATCTATACAATGTGGCCACCAGCAAAACCACTAGAATGTTCTAAGCTCTCATGGTAAAACCTTCATTACTTGCAGTGACATGCACGACAAGAACAGCAACAAAGCTCTCAGATCTCACTTGAATTTTTCAGAACCAATTCTCTAACTCTAACTAAGTAAATCAATCTGAAGATTTTTGTGAAAGACATTAATCCAACAAATGTATTGTCAAAATTACTATTTAGAACTTAATTACAAGTAACATCTCCAGTTAGTTTTACAATAATTGAATGACAGACATAAGGGCAGAACTGAATTCTTTTTTCATTATGGTCCTTTGCATGGAACACTGAATACTAACCAATTGCAAAAGTAATTAGATGCATTTTAAAGAAGAATATTTGTGTCATTAAAGTTGACGGCAGTAATCTACTCTCAGTATTTCTAGGAGTTAGGACGTTGATAGTTTCAGTTCTGAACTCTAACTGTTGCAAGAATATTACCCCTGAGTGGCAACGGTGCCTGTCATCTGGACCCTCACCGCACAAAGGCATCACAGCCAAGCTGCAGCGCAAAGCATGTACAGGAACAGGTGGATAAGCAAATCATCGCATATAAAGTTTTACAAATGGAACTAAAGCAACACATACAAATAGAGAAGAGGGAATATTTAAGTCAGTTCATCACTAGGACACCACAAAAGTGTTAGGGAAGCTTTTCAGAAGGTAAAAGTGGCAGCATGCTAGCACGCTAATGTCTGCTTCCAGAAGGAGAGCCAGTAGTTACTTAATCTTACATAGAACTTTTTCAGAGACAAAGATTCCCATTAAAATTCATCACCATTACCTGCTGCAGTCTTGGAGTTGTTTTTTCACTGTCACAGCGTTACGCCTCTGCCAGAGTTCCATCAAAGCAGGAAATCAAACCACCTCAGTGTTTCACTGTTCCAAGCACTACTCTGAAGCAACAGGTTATAATTTAATTTACTGCTATCAGTTCTAAAGCCAAGCACACACTAAACATCCTGCACTAGGGAAAGAATCCAGCTTTCGTAATGTGATCATCTGAATGAAACCACAGGGAGGTCAGTGCTGTTTTCTCCGTTCATTAAAGAAACAGTGTGATTTCACAGAGCGCCATCAATAAATACATTCTTACCCAGCTAGCAGAGAAGGGTACACACGCTGCGTGGCTAGCAGACAATACCACTGCAGAAAGCGTAGTGTCTTCACCACAGGACTTCAGATACAATTACTACAAGATCTTCCAGACCAAATGGAGAGTGAAACAAACTAACAAAACCACTCAGGGCAAGTGTTTTGGGGAGCTGTTTCCTTCCCCCCTCCAAATGCAGCACCAGGTACCAGGTGCTCTAGAGGGAAATATCTCTGCCCACGCTTGATCAGGTAGGATTCTTCCTATTAAGTCAGCATTACTTCTTTCTTTTGTTACTCAAGGAATTATGCTGACAGCGTAGCGTCCTTGTAGTTACACAGCACTTCTGTATCCTCAAAAGTTTAAAAAGTAAAGCAGAACAGAACTTCAGAGCATGGTCTTCTACCAAACACACAAAGCCACACCCCAAACATCAACAACTCTCTGATGTACACTGAGAAAATTCACCTCTACTCCTGCCCACGTACACTTTGTAAAAATCCCTATTTTGGAGGCCAGAAGACAACTGCAAGCTGACACCCTGGGAAAACCCCCATCCACCCCTTCTGCAGCCAGTTTGTGGAACATCAACCTTGAGAAAGGTTTTCCAAGGAGGATCACAGCATAGGATGCCAGGAGCTTTCCAGACTCAAAGCCACCCCACCTGTATGGAAGTCCACCTAAGACCTTCAGAATTGTCTCCCCTATCTGCTACCTCACCTCCTGACAACGGCCAAAAGCAAATGCTCTGAAAAAAAGAATACTGGGTGGCAATAAAAACGAAATAAACTAAGTGCACAGCAACACATCTGGTACTGCTGGACTAAATATTCTGTACTCTGCCTCCCAGAGCTGCTCATGATCTTATCCATGAACTCCTGAATGGACAAGATATGTCACAAGTACCATCACTTCACCAGGTACGCAGCGGGGACACTGAGCAACCCTGCATCTCCTACGCGCAGGTTGCACAAGGAGCAGTAAGATTCTGCAGAGTGCTCTCACCCTACACGCAAAGATGGGCAGAAGGCAAGAGGAGACTTCTCGGTTCATGCTTTTGGGGACAGCTACCCCAGCACTGAGGAAAGCACTCCTGGAAGAGCGCATTAACATTTCAGAGCATACTTGCTCTCTTCGAACCAGTAACAAGAACAGAAATACTGTCTTTAGTCTGTCATAACAAAACCAGGAAAGAAATACTTACTCTTAATTCATACTACTAATACTCCAAATTCTTGAGAATCACATTAGTGATAAGTTAATCACATACTCAACCCTAAAGGCTGCATTAAAGCTGTACTCAACCCTGAAGTCTACTTTCTCCCCAAAGAAAATGTGGTAGAGGGGAAGGAAAAAAAAAAAAAAAAAAAAACCAAACCTGACAGAATAACAGTAATTTGTCAAATAGTTGTTCAGACTTATTACTATCAGTTTTGCAAGCTGAACAATTAGTGTGAGTGGAAGCATGAAGAAGCACATTCCCTTTCAGATCTGCTGTCACACGAGGATACAGGCTTGGGGGTTGTTTTCCAGAACAGTGACAGTAATGCTTTCCCCAAGCCTACACAACTGTCAGTTTAGAGAAGAAAGTAGGCAGTTCTCTGCACCATTTCCATGAACAACCTCAATCAGGAAGCTGAAATAAAGTATTAGGAACACAAAGACGTTCTGCAGTTTTGAAGACGGACTACTATTTTGCATGATTGTGCCAAAACCGGGCAATAAGACAAATTTTTGTTTAACTTTTCCTTTAACAAAGAACAGTTCACAGAATAACACGTAAGATTAAAGTAACTACAGTAGTCTCATCACTTACTACACAGGTGGCTCTATGTCTGGGCTACCTCCAGCGCAGCCTCATAAAACTCACAGTTAAAACAACAACTCAAAAATCCAAACTCACTGTAAGTGCAAAGGAGTCCTGTTGTGGAAAAATACACTGTTTTTCAATTTCTGCTTATTTTCAATTCTTGCAACATGTTAGAAGTCCTTCATAAATCACCCTTGCCTTTAGGTGGGATATACAATTTTACTGTACACCTGCTCATTTCTAGCATGAGTTTTAACATCTGAAAATCTGAAGAAGGCATGTACGTTAAAGAAGAAAATACACAATGTGACTTCAAGTCTCCTGTTGAGTCTCCAACTCATGGAACAACTTAACTTCAAAAATCCCTTAGAGGTTAAGCTGTTGACTAGGAATCTTTGTTTTAAGCATCCTCCCTTCTTTGCTTTAGCCTAACCACCATTCCATTAAACATTTCAGACTATTTTTTCTTCTTATATAAGCTAAAGCACACCAAATAACATATCTGAATTAAAGACAAGAGTTCACCAAGGCAAGTAAAGCCACAGAAGCAAGCAGTGGCACAAGAGACGGATACCAGATTCACGTCCTGGGTGCCTCTTCCTACCAGATTTTTTGGCAGCTGCTCCCAGCCACCACTTGGAGTCACAGCCCTTGATCCTGGGTGGCAGCAGCAGCCGCCAGCAAGGCTCGGACACCCCTTCTGCATTATTTAGCTCTGTGGCTAAACAATGCAATTGTGTGTTGGGTTGGGTCTTTTTAGTCAGTTAAAAGGCTTCCTCTGGACTTGCTGCAGCATTGAATCCAAAGTTTGCCATAAATAAACTTCGCCATCTCAAATTAAGAAGTTGAAGAACCGAATCTCTAGAACCAGAAATCCAAGTTCTCCATCTCCCTTTCATAAGTATCTATGCACCTACCAGTGATCTTTCCTAGCCAGCATGACACACAACCAGATCAGGTATAAAACATAGCATGGAGGATAAACAGCAGTTAAAATTCTGATCATCAGCCCACATGTATATTTACACAAGTCCTGCTTTTCCATTGTTTTATGTCTCTGAACTATGAGTTAAGTTTAATGATAAAAGCAAGGGATAAATATGTGGACTATTGATGGTAACAGTATCTTTGTGATTCCCTTACGCAGTAGATACATAGCCTTTGAGACACACTACAATAATAAAAAAAGATGAAGTTACAGGATCAGTTTACAAGGCCCATGGAAAAGCCAGGATCAGAACCGAGATGCCTTCTATGCAAGAGCTGAGCAAGGAGTACTGAAGGACAAACCATCAAAAGCTGCAGTTAACACATCAGGGATTGGGAAGGAAAACTGCCAGAATGTGCAGATTAAAACATACAAAAAACCCCATAACTGAGATTCAGAGAAAGCCATGGATGGAAGGTCTAGACCCTTGTCTGTATTTCAAATGGACAGAGAGCAAAACACAGAACATTTGCCAGTATGGCCATTTAGTGGAAGAAATTAATAATATTTACTTAAGATATGTATAGACTGTACCAATACATACAGAAATATTCACATATAAATACACACACATCTATATCCAGACAGAATATTCCCCCCCCTAAAATGCGTTCTGCAATTGTTATATTTGCT
>WHYT01017724.1:240267-279721 GCA_009806455.1 Tetrax tetrax | reverse complement strand
TGCTGAGTTGTAAAAAACACCAAATTAAAAAAAAAAAAAAAAGGACTTGCCTGGAAGTCTCAACACTTTGTTTTACAAACCCCAGAGCAGATTTTTCAGAAGATACTTGTTTACCCAAAGCAGCACACACTGCTGGAGTATCTCTGTCCTGCTTCTCAAGCTGTAAAGTAAAATAATCTGCTTCCATTCTTACTCCTGTATGCGACGCCCTGTCAGGGACACCACTGCCTCCTTCCTTCTGCTGGATGCCTCTGACGCGACTGAATCCAGGGGAAAGACGCGTCCTCAGCTGTCAGTAGGGAGAAGCTCTGCTGGAATTCACTCTCCTGCTGCTCAGACAAGACTCGGGATGACAATGGCTTCTCAACAGATGTGTGCAAAGCGATGCTGACCAGTGAACTAGTCTTTCCCAGGTGGTCAACTCCTGTGGGCACTAACTGGCCGAAAGCCTCGCACATTTGTTCCAAAATGTAACCAAGATTTTGTCTAAGTAATACTGAACATATATCAAATCAGAAATCATCCAATTGTTAGTTTCCAGCAACACATTAGTAAGTCTTCAGAACAAACAAACAAAACAACATTACTTCCTTTGAAAAAAAAAGTTAAATCTCTCTGAAAGAAAGAACCTGCTCCCCAAAAATTCAGCAAGCTAGAAACCGATGTTGCCAACTAACACTGCTTCCTCAAAGAGACATTTTCGTGTTTTGGCAGTGGAATCTGTACACTTTATAAAGCCCAGTCAATCCCCAGGGCAAGGATGGGAGAACAAATGCAGCTGTAAAAAAGGGTAACACAGGCAAGAAGCTGGGGGGGAACTTTTTACTGGAAAATTTAGCATTTAATAATTTAAGGGTAACATCTAGATTTACCATACATAAAAGAAAATTCCTTCCCCAATTTGTTTCAGAATGTTTCTCCTGTATACACTCAAATACTTAGTCAATATCCACTCAAATAACTGGCAGATATATTCCCTGTCTCACATAAATTCCCCACAGTTTTCACATTGTGGTTTGTTTTTTTTTTTTTAATCTAGTGCAAAAGCAAAGAACCTTTGCCCAGATTAACAACAGTAGCACTGCTGTTATGCCAAATAAATAATTCAGCTACATATTGGGTTTACCTAGTCCTTTTTTTTTTTTTTTAAAGCCTTCTTCAGCTACTAAATAACAGTGAAAGGTCTCAGAGGCAACCTGTTCCTCTTGAGACAAACCTGAGACTACTCAATTAAAAGATGTGGTACTCAGAAATTGTTGTAATTACTGAATTTCAACATATCTCACTAGTATCTCAGGCTCTGAGTGCACTGTCACTTTATCCTGCAAAAGCCTGGGCTCCTGCCAAAGGAGGTGGCTCTGCCTCATTCTGCCCCCAGCCATTCATTCCTAAGTAACCTACTCCAATAACAGAGCCATTTAAAAATTAAAAAATACTGCCATTTTTTCAGCCAGATTATTTCCCTGATGAAATTCACCATGTGGCTGCATCAGTGCTGCACAAGAAGATAGCCCTCTGAAAACTCATCTGGGCTTGTTTGGGGGCAAATTCTCAGAGCAGCAGCAGCATCAGGAAGATGCAGACACAGCAAGGACCGGCCTTCGGAAGGAGCTGGATCTTGCACGCGCTGAATTGTGAAATCACACCTTAGTAACTATCTGCAGAATTGCTGTTCTAAAAGACAAATGGAAAAGTAGCCGGATCCACATTTACAGCCTGCACTTTTGTTACCTTTCATCTCAGCGGAATGCAACAACATTCATTTTTACACCCACCTCTTATTTAATTCTCCTAAACTGATTTAGACTTTTTTAACAAAGATAACACCATCATAATCAAAGTATGCCTCCATTACTGGGATTATGCTTAAATGGAAGTAAAGACTTAGTCTTTACTGCTACCTCAGTTTTAAGTGTCTTAAAATCTTTCCCACATCCATAGTTGTAAACCAAAAGCTGTCAATTTGCCACTTGCATTAATTTCTGTACCACTTGTGTATGCTTACTTAGCTGTAAATTTTTTCAGCACACACATCCAGAACTAATATAAGAAGTTAGTAAGGTGATGCAGAGTCTTAATTTCACTATTGTATTTAACAGATCATGTGTTATATTCGCTTCTTAAGTATTATTAAAATACCATTTCAAATTAATGAAGGAGTATGCCAGGCTCGTGCACATTTTAAGAGAATGCTATGAGTGACTACGTTTTAACCCAAATTTGAAACATTTCGTGAATAATAAAAGACTCAGTATTCCTGGAATTATCTAACATTTATGACTGCCTGCCTAAAAAGTATTCTCTCATACCATGTGTATTTGTAAGCTTTGTTAATCCTTCATTAGTACAGGATTAAAAAAATATTTTTTTTTCGTAAATATATTTACAAGCTTGCACGAATTCCACGTACACATTCCATGCAACTACAATCTGGCCAGATAAGTCATAAAATTCCAGGACCTAATCTTCCACAGCACTCCACACAGGCGCAAAGTTCCACTGACGTGACAGAAATTGCATAGAGGGGCTGCCCCTCCTCAGGGACTTTTTTTATTTTAAAAACAAAGAAAAATACCCTCCCAAACCAAAGGCAGAAGTGACCCAGCAAACATTAAAAATAACAATTCTGTGAAACACTTCCTTCCATTTAATCTAAACTCACATCCAAGAAAACTGACCAAAAAATTACTCCATGGAGGACAAATCTTGGAACCATGTGTATTGGGAAACAGCCCACGGGTTCTGCTGCTCCCCTTGTGCCACTCCATTTCACAAGGCAAACTTAAAGACCAGAAAACCTGAAACAAAACAAACAAACAAAACCCAACAAACAACCCCACACTACAAATGATAGGAGTAAAAGACAGATTGTCTCCCACAAAGCCCAAAGTGAAGTTCCCTTGAGAAAGATATCAAAAAACACAAAAATTGCAAGATGCCTGGTAAGTAAGCAACTATTTGCTTTGCAAATTGCAACACAAATTGAAGTTCAAATCAGTTTTGCGTAATTTTCAAATTCTTCCTTGACAATCAAATACAGGCAGTTGCACTCAGAGGTCGTGCCAGCTATTCAGAGGCTTGCTTAATGAAATTTAAAGAGCATAAAGAGCAAGAAAAAAAAAAACAAAACAAAAAAAGAAAAGGCTAAGAATTGCAGTAGTAATTTGAGAGCTTATGACTGGAATTTGCCACTTAACTATTTCTACAGAATTACTCTTTGGTTTGAACAGTTCTAAGGCATGCAGATACTATATAGTTAAGACTTAAAGAAAATCCAGACCTGCTCATTATGGGCATAACGTGAGTGAGAACAGGCTGTCTTTGGACTTTCTTTCAGGTCACAGTCCTTTAAAGAAACTCAGTTCCTAAGGTGGTAAAGACCTATAGACAGTATCTCCCTAAAGTCCTCTCAAAGACCTCCTTCTTTACAGCAGATTAAAGGAAGATGCAAATTCCATGTTCTACTTTTTTGTTTACATTTTTACCCGATTAAACACAAACCAGAAGTGTTCTTTCATACTGTCCTTAGTCCTCCTTATCTAGAATGTAATCTCACTCCACTCATCCTCCCTCACACTATACCTTGGTACGCTGTGTCTGAGATTCGCTTGGCCCAGTCTTCCCAGAGCAGACATTACAGTTTAGGCTTGGTTTGGGAGATAGCAGGTGTTGTCAAAACACATACACAGTTTGTATATTTTTTTTAATTCTTTTAACATGAAAAAAAATACACTTCAATCCCAACCACCTTTTCAATGTGAACACTTACACAACAGAAAAAAAAAGTCAGGGGCATTTAATAAAAAAAAGTTTTCTTTTTTTAAATCAAAGTCCCAGGCACTTCTGGAAGGCTCAAGTTAAAATAACAGAGACAGGGAAGTTGTCTTTATTTACTCAATCAAGCTAAAGAGTAAGGCTTTATAGCAATTAGTTTGTAGACATATCCAAATGTAACTGATGTACAGAAAGTGCCTCTTCTGTTTAAGTAACTTAATGATGTTTGGATATTTGTTTTGAATTTTAAAACAAAGCACATCTATGCGGATCTCATTAAACATCAATTTTAAGAAACCAAAGTATTTAAACATCAGTACAAATTTGACAGTGTATTAACAACATCAGCAGTTTAGGTATTCAGTGATAAGCCATTGTAAGACTCAATGTGTCAAAGAAATCAGCAGAGAACAAAGTTGGGGAACAATAAGGTGCCCCAATTCTGTTCTGCCGTGTGAGAAAACAGTTAGGTGGCTGTTTAATGTTATGTTTTCACCCAGAGCAGGGAAGAAACCCCAAACAAACAAACCTCAAAACCACACACACCACCTAAGATATGCACCGCAATATAAAATCCTATTTGAGACAAGACAGTGGAACTTCTGTCCCAGCACAGCTTGTATATTCTGTCACACATGCCCTTAACTGGCATTTAATGGGGTACCTACAGCAACCTAAAAAACAGTTGTACCTTGTCTTCACTGGCATGTTATATCAAGTTAACTTTCTCATTATAAAGTTGACCCTTCCCTCTGCTTACTTGTTTGTAAAGGTTCAATTAAAGAACAACATGAAGCAACTTTATTTTCACATGAACAAAAAAAAAAACCCAAAAAACAAAAACCACCACACACAAAAAAACCCCACACAACTTACTCTTCTACAGGAAGTAACATTATCTTGAAAACCACCCTCCTGCTTCCTTAGAGCCTCTACTTCATGCTCTGATTATAGCTTGGATCTAGAGAAGCCTAGAAATTGAGTAACAACTGCCAGATATTCAAAGGGACAGGGAGTCAGAAGTCTGAAAGGAATAGAAAGCCGAGATTTTGTTTTGTTTCTTTTGGCTATTAAGATTGTAAACTATCGCAGCATGTTCAGCCAAAAGACATTATTTCTTTTATTAATTTTCTTTCAAGTTTGTTTGGTTATTTTTTTCCCCGTTTTCTTGGCAAAAATCTTTGCACAGGTGCAACTGTGCAGCTCTAAAAGTACCAGAACTGAATTAAACCTGCAGCTGGCCCATGTCATCTTCGTTTCATTCTGATGACCTGAAGCAACACAGGGCTCAAGAACTGCAGCACAGGTTCAACTGTCTCTGTGCAACTGCTTCTCAGCAGGAAGTGTCAAAAACAGAAGTGAAGCTCACAGCATAGGAAAAAATCTTTTATTAAATTGTCTCTGTTGTCCAGCAGGGTGGCCAGGGATTTGTAAGGCCCCAGAGAGAACCACAATATCCTGTACAAATAATTAAAGTAAGTGCTACAAATAACAAATACTGCTGTCAGAGAAAAACATTGTGAAGTTTCAAAATATGCAGTATACGTATATTTAAATTACAAGGACCCTAACTCTCCTTTATATCTTGCCAGGGAAAAAGAAAAAAAAAAGTCATGCAAGTGGGAACCAGGCCTCATATGCATACTTCTTAAAGCCCTACACCTCATGCTCTAAGCTTTTTCTTACTCTGGTCACTAAGCAATATCACCAAACAAGGATGAAGACAGAGGACAAGATACAAATGGAAAGGAGGACATCTTGACTCATCCAACCCCTCTTCTTCTTTCATTTCCTCCCCGTCCCTTTCCTGTCTGCCAGGAAGTCAAAGTATCATATGTACTCACTCCTAAAAGTATTAGGCTTCAATATTTTAAAACCTAGCAAGAGATTCCTGGGGTCAAATATCCATCAGAATATGTTACAGAACTTTCTACCTCTGACATCTAGAAAGTTTCCGAATTCCAACATACAACTACTGATGGCCAATCTATATTTGTTTGATTTTCTGCCAGCATCGCCTTTGGGCTTAAATAACTTCCTTCCTCTGGCTGTTTAGCTCCTTCATGCACTTACAGACAGCAGTCACATCACCTCGCTCTGCATCTTCATTTTACTTAGCTAAGTAACTTGAGCTCTTTTCATTCTTTCTCTTGAGGGTTCTCTTCTCTGAAAAAGAACAGGAGAGCACCCAAGAGCATTTGCAAAGTGACAGGTTTGTATACCGTGGAAGCAACTGAGTAATTCAAGACTCACATGGCCAAAATTCCATTGAACCAGGAACAGACCCTTAGAAAGTGTTAATATGGTATTCCGCAGATGCACAGCATACTTGAAACGCTCGACAACGTATACAGGCTGACAAACACCTCTACTGTTGATCTCAAGCAGTAAGCATAGGGGGGGGAAAAAAAAAGCACAGAGCAGGAGAGGAAAAAAAAAAAAGAAACAATCTTACAGCTGAAGAAAAGAAAGACCAAAATAGTTTTCAATTTAATTCCCAAAATGTTTCCAAGTTCTGACGCAACTATTCTTTGTTATTGGAAAACTTTCACAATGAGGATTTAATATTAGCAGGATGAGGAGATATTTCCATGGTTAATTAATTCTAGCTGTTTATAGAACAACAGGTTGCTGGGTTTACTTTCACTAAGCTACTTCTTTTAAAAATACTTGACGCATCTGTAAGCCTGACAAAAGCTCAGTATAAACGTATGAAAAAGAGCAAAAGTCTAGGAAACACAAATACCAACAAATTAACATACAAAACAGAAAGTGAACCAACCTAGCTCATCATTGTAAACAAGACTCAACACGCTCATGAGTCTCCAAAGGTTTCCAACAAGTAAATGAGTATCAGACGTGTAAAAGCAATTTAAAATTAATGACATTTATTGAGTGAAGAAATTCATATTAAATATGATATTTACTATATTGCATATTTGGTGATTAACTTCAGGTATTAAAATAAGCAAGTGACAGGTATACCACATTTAGTCTATAAAACAAGACTACAATGCAATAGGGATCCCTGAAGACTGAAACAACATATCCACAACTACCTTAAAGAAAATCTACTGGAAGGTGCCATACAGGCAAATATAAAAAGAATATCTCCCACATCAATACAGAACAAAGGCTGCATAATATTCAGATCATAATACTTACATACAATCAGTAACTCCTACCAAAGAATAGTTTTTAAGCAGCTCATCTCTCAGTTAATCATCAAAAGAGTTTACTAGAAATGTCACAGCCGGAGCTGCTAGCCACTAATTTGTTTGGGGTTTTTTTTTTTTTGACAGGTTTGGGTGGTTAAATTGGACCTGAGCCTGTCTGAAAATATGGCAACGATGACACACACAGAACACTTTAAAGCCCAAGACTTGTACGTCTCACTGCAATTCTGCCTCATGCACGCTCTGTCAGGGTGGTACACACGCGTGTCAGAGCTCAGTTTACATATCCAAGAATGAACTGACCATACAGGGACAGGAATCTGTACTTCCAAGACACATCTTTGTTTCAAGGCTCAGTTAAGAGCTAGTCCATCGCCTTAATCTAAAAATTAAGTGGTAAACACAGACCTGTTAACCTCAAAGAAACTCCTTTTATAACACTTCATTACATTACTTCAAGGTGCTGGCACTGTACCTGTGTAACCGAAGCCACCGTGCTCACCTGGATCCATAAGCTCAACGGAGGCTTCACAGGCAACACCTGACAATCCAACATCCAGCCTTTTTTTTTTTTTTATCCAGTGTACCCGTGATCACCTTAGACCTACCTGCCACGCATTTACACAGCTTGATGTTTGTATTACATACAGGAAACCTCAGAAGCATTTTCTCCAAAGGCACTCACTGACATACCTAGCATTATGTGCTGACTACTGACAGACAGATCTACTGAAACTGGCGTTAGTTTGGTTTAAAGCCAAGGAGGAGGAAAAACAAAACACCTTTTCTACAAACGTAGGATTTACAGTAGAATTCCTCCCACACAGACATTTATTAAATGTGCTATTGGAAATGTATGATTTGGCACTCACTAGATAATTACATAACCCAAGAATTCAGCAGATATCATTAAGGACTACAAGAAGAGAGTTATACAACTTTTCCTCTATTTTTCCCCAGCTTATTTACCTCTCACATCTGACAGAAGCTTATTTATTGCCGAAGACACCGTCCACTTCCTCCGTCGAGGAGACTCTCAGCAGCCACCACGAAGGGGGCACGCACCCCCAGGAACCAACACTTCTGATTTTATTTCTGGAAGCCAGGCCGTGCCGGTTTAAAGCAAGGCGGCTCACGGAGAAGCCAGCCCGGCAGCGCCGGTGCCGCTTCACCGCCTCGGGTCCGCCGAAGGCCGCTGCGGGCGGCGGGAAGGCGGCGGCGGGAGCGGCCGCGCCCCTCACCTCAGGGACGCGGGACGGCGGCGGCCGCAGAGCGCGGGCAGCCCCACCGGAGCCCCGGCCACCCCCCAACCGGCTTCACTCACTCTGCGGAGCTGGTCCCGTTGACGGCAGAGCCATCCGGAGCGGGGTTGAGTTGAATCGGGCCGGGCTTCTTCTTCGGCATTTTCGCCCCCAGACGGCGCAGAGGGTAACGGACGGAGAAGCCCCGGCCCCACTTCGACCGGGTTCGAGGGACTTCCTGCGGCGGAGCAAAGTTAGGGGCTCCCCTCGCCGCCGGTCACCCCGCGGACTGCGGGCAACCTCCTCAGCGGGCAAGCGCCTCTGCTACCGCCGCCAGACCCCGACCGCACCGCCCCTCCCGCCCAGCGCCGGCCTCCCCCGGCGGAGCAACTCCCCGCCGGCACCTCCCGACGGGGAAAACTGTGCCCTGCCTCAAAATGTGCCCTGCCGCGGGACCGCGCCTGCGCGCACCGCGCCGGCCAGCCCGCCGCGCAAGCGCCGTGCGCGCGGGCGCACGCGCGCTGCGGGGAAGAGAAGCCGTTGGGAAGCGCTGCCCTCACAGCTGCGGGGCTCGCGCGGCGCGGCGCGGGGCGGGGCGGGGCGCCGCTTCCCGCCGCGTACCGGTACCGGTACCGGTATCGGCACCGCTTGGCCCCGCCGCTGCCCGCAGCCCCTTCTCTCCGATTCGTGAGGTTTATGACTTTCTCTTAAAAGTTTCTGGTTTTTTGTTTTTTTTTTTTTGGAGAATTCTCATAGCAATTAATTAGAAGAGCTGCTTCCAACACGCGACATCGGTTTCCCGCAGAGAAAACCCTGTTGTGAAAACGATGTGTTCTGGAGCAGTTTATTGGTCTCCCCTCAAATACAATCATTCACCTACCCCGATGTGGAAAAGACGGTATTTATAATTAAAACGTAAGCCTCAGCTGGGGTACTAACAGCGGCTAAATTTTTCCCAAAGTCAATGCCTGAATTAAAAATGGAAACCGAGGATTACAGTTAGAAAACTGTGAATTATAAATAGTGAAATGAGTATGAGAACGAAATGTCCAAGCGGCTTTTGTTAAAGCAGCTGCTCGGAATGGCCAGATTTGGTCACACACTTCACACACTGATGTGACCAGGGGTTTGCGTGCACGTTTCTGTGAAGTTCTGGCTTACGTCACTGACCTGGGGCTCTCTAGCTTTTTGTAATTACCTAAAAATATAACCAAGAAAATTGTATTTATCGGGAGGTCTCTATCACGTTTTGGCATACAAAAGCAAGAATGTATGGCTGACAAAGTATGATTGATGAAATGAAACTTTAAAAAAGGGTTGAATACAGGGACTGTACTTTATGAATCCACTGCTTCTTTAACATTTATAAGGTTAAATAAAGAAGTCCTGAACTAGTAGAGAGCACGACTGTGACCCCACCCCATGGAAAGGACAGTGCCTCCTTTATATAGATTATTTTGGGGAGAAAAACACTAACATAAACATAAGGTTGACATTTCAGAGAGCAAAAGCTGCTTTACTTCTGAAAAAAACTTCCACAGTGGGATTTAAGATTAACACTGCCTTCATATCCACTTGCTTCCACACGTCTATAAAATACTGATTTTTCAGAAAATTAGCCTGCCATGTAAGACTAGAGACGTGTGAACCATGGCACGGAGGGCGGTGGGAGCAGAGGGACCCCCCTGGAAAAGCAGTGGCAGACGGGGGTGACAACGGCCTGCGACAGCTCAGTGGGCCCCGGCCGCCGTGCCTCGGATGGCTGAAACGGGGCTGGCTGGTCAGCATTTGGCTTTTCTGAACCCAGCGGCAATACAATCCCTCCTCTACTGCTGAGATCCGTCAAGAAGTTTGGTGAAGTTTGTGCTTCTTTGGAAGAGTAATTTCTCGTTGGATGAGTCCAGCAGAAGTAAGACGAAAACTCTTTTGAGGCCTGTACCCTGAGAAGTTATCCGTTAAGCAGATTTCTTCTGTTTTCTGACACAGCTGAGAATTTCTTACCACTACCACTGTAAGATTTTGTACTGTAGTGTTCTAATCTGTCAACAAATGTGACACATCTAGAAGAAAAGACTCTACAGTTACTCACAAATTTGCTTAAGTGGTAAATGAAACCCCTCCCAGGCACACGTGAGCCAAAACTGAAGCAATACCAAAAAACTTGGTGCTAAGGTGGTGGTTAACGGCTTGGGACTGGGTAGAAGAGTGAAAAATCAGCTGTTTTGGCAGTTCCAGCACTGACCGCTATAATTGATACTCTTATTTCTGCACTTTACGCCTTTTGCCTGAGAGCAGAAAAAGATCAGTGCCTAGAAATGCCTTTCTCCCTTGCTAGGCAGCTGCTCCAGCGGCGGCTTCGGAGCCGTGTATGTCTGTGGGCGAGGAGGGGGAGCAGCTCGCAAGCTCCGGCTGCATTCGGTGCCTGGAACAAACACTAGGCCTGGGCTTTCCGTGCAAAAGCAGTGACCTCCATCTTGGGAGGCAGTTCTCAGTCACGTGCTCTTTATCACTCATTCCATAAAACACGTGTTTTTTTGACAAGATGCCCTAACTTTTGAAGCATTATGGTCTTTTTCATATACAATGCAGACATATTGATACATCACTTAAATTAATAACTTATTTACAACTGTGGACAGGTTTGATATTCCAATGATTCAGCAGAAAGAAATTGGAATTTAGATAGTTATTCAAGAATTTTTAATTATGTGTTATTTTCCTTTCTTTTTTCTACCACAGGAGGCTATAGTAAAATGGAATGACTAGCATTTACAGTAAGTCATGGAGTATCAAGTCTTTCTGTGCTAAAATCAGGCTTCTTTCCTGAAGACAGCACTGAGTTGCAGCTGAGGTTGTTTTTCTCTTTAGGCAGCTGTGTGCAGGGAAATTCAAAGACTCCTTTGCCTGAAACACGGAACTCCTCTGCAGAGAACATGGGAATACTGCACAGGTACTGAATGCACAGTTACTATATATGCCCCCATATAATTGCAGCTGCCACAAATGCACACGAGTTCTGCAACTATAGTTACTCTACTATGTTGCAAAGCACGACCGCTTTTTCTCTGAAAAGATTATTGCAAGGAAGTTTTTATTTTCTTTTAAATATTCAGACTGAACAAAAAACCAATTTTAGTTGTGAATTGTGAATTTTCAAATAGAGTTTGAATTATTTTTTTGCCTTGTAACATCGTTTGTTTTTCTCCATCAGCAAAAAAAAAAAGCCTACACAAACAGATGAATGTCTGGACATATTTACTGAAAACAGAGGTTTTGGTATGCAGAATTTTCAAAACACAGCAATAAAAAAAGTGTGGATCACATTGACTGACTCAGCTGATAGTAGAAGTGCCAAGTAAATTCCATTATAAAACTTATATTGTAAATACTTTGTATAAAGAACCACTCTGAATTCCATGCTTTAATTTTCTGTGGTTTGCAAAAGCAAAATAATATTTTTACTCAAATTAGTCATTAATACTTTTGCAGAAAGTGAAATTATGAACAAACTTCCCTATATATTATGCAAAAATGCTATACCCTTTCTAATAGCTTACCCATTTCTAAAGTAGAACAGATTTTATTATTATTTCCACAGGCTCGCCCTTTGAAGACTCACACCCTCCAGCCAACTCCAGCTATTAAGAGACAGCTCCCTCCTCTGGAGCACTTCATACTTGCACTGCAAAGACGAATGAATGAAAAATTACTGAATTCACTCATCCGTTTTAACGTCCCTTTGACCTGTAGCACGAGAACAAAGGTATTTCCAATTGACTGCATATAGAAATGAAGTATGGATTGGTGCCACCACAGAAATCATTTCTGTTTAACCGCTGCTGCCACCCCTGAGTTCCTCGAGCACCATCATACCCCTGGAGCCTCAGAGAGACCCAAGAGCTGGCTGGCCTCTGGGCTTTCTTCAAAGCATCATAATACACCTTATGCAGTTTTTTTTTTTTTGTTGGTGGTGTTTTTTTATAATGCTTGTCACATTGGTTTATATAGGCATATTGAATAACCAGTTTTCTTTTATATGATTATGTAGCATATTTAAAATGTTTCAAGATTGTAGGTTGGTTTGAACTTCTGTAAAACAAACAGATTTAACTTTAGTGTATTTACAATTGAAAATTAACCACATTTCCCTAGCTAAAACAAAGCATGTGTTTTAGGTATTTGAACATTCTTGGTGGAAGGAATTGCATTTTGCTTTATGAACAGGTGTTCCTGAAGGTGAATCACAGAGGAAAAGATAAGAAAAAATAGAAGGCAGTTTAATCTCCATGAAAGACTTCTGAGCAGGGTGATTTTCTGATGTATTGATTCCACCACCGCTTGGAAAAAAATAGAACTGAAATCTGTCCCTGTAAATAGAAATGGATCCAAGAGGTTTGTCTTCATTACCACTTTTTTTTTTTTTTCTCCTCATGGAAACCCAAATTCTGTCTACTTTCTTGCATGAAAAGAAAAACATGATTAGTGGATACATTAATTGCATCACTAAATGAGCCCAACAAAAGTCAATTGCCACGTAAAGCTGCGTATTTTCCTGACAAAACACATGTGCATAAAATTTTATTTGTAACATTTAATACTTCTTAATCTATTTAGTGTTTAACAGAGCAATTTAAGGAAAGAATTAGTACCATAAGGAATGGAATTTACAAAGCCTCAATCGAATTTGATTACAATTGGCCAACAGGATCAAAAATTATTAGAAGGGGGCTGACAAACAAACTGACTTCCAAACAGCCAGAGATCGCAAGCTTTCTTGCACATCTTGTTTTCTGCAAGAAGCGAAGACTGAAAAGAACACTGTGGATCAGATCACAATCTTAATTGTTTACTATTATACTAAAAGCTTTGAAATGAATGTTTAAGATTACTGTATAACATGAAATTTAGATTAGATTAGCAAAGTATAAATCACAAGTTTGCCAAGTCCCTAAGATGTGATCTCCCACTAACGCTGCGACAATGGTACCAGTTTTGCCTAGGGTTTATTGCGTGCATAGCTTTGCTGACATAATACTTAGAGGGTTTTTGCAGAACAACTATTACTGCCATAGGAGAAAAACTCCTTGAATGTAGAAGAAGCCAATCATCCATTTTACAGATTTACTTTGCCATATATTACCTGTAACATAAACCAGGAAATGAGACTGAAATATAAAATAAGGTGCTAATTTTCTGCAATTTTTCTAATGAAATTACACTATTCAATACAGAAACAAACAAGCAATATCTCCACTTCACCTGAACTAGAAACCAGAAGTGTTTTCTAGAATAGAGGCAAACTATGTTTTTTTTTTTTTCCCTGACTTATTATTTTATCAGCATGTGGCTGGTTATTCATATCCTGAGGGAAAAACCAATAATCAATGCCTGCCAGTATATGTTTTTCATTTAATTAGGAACACAGGACTGGAAAGAACCACCTAGGTCATCAAATCCAGTCTCTAATTAAACACTCTTCAAAAATATTGATTAATCAAAGTTGCATAAATACAGTAGGTTTTATAACACTGTACTCCTCTGCAGAGATTGTAAGTGATCTTCTGCTTTAATCTTTGTATAGTGGTTTTTTTATATGTTTCCAGCGCTTTTTTTTCATATCTGTTCTCCACCTGTTCTGGCAAAGACAAAAATCTTACCGCAGGACAGAGCTCTGCCTACACAGAGCGGTTGACCTGGGGATATGGAGACTGGCAAGCCACAGAAATTAATCCTGCCTTCTCCCTGCCTTTGCTCTAAGGCAACCCTACTCTGCTATTTCTTTTCTAGTTGCCAGTTGATTTTGCAGAAAATATACAGGGACTTAAGGGAATTTTGAAAGGTTGAGCTCTCTAGTAAGTTTGGTTGACATAGCTAAGTATTTAAAATGCAATTACTTCACAGACCAAAAAATTACACTAATTGTTATGAATCAGATATACAGGCTACACCCCAAACCTAATTCACTTATTTGTAAAGACTTTTTTTAATATAAAGAGTGACTATTATTTTCACTGGAAAGAGCTCATCATATAGACATTTGATTTTCACTAAATTTATATGACACAAATATTTGCAATGTTTTGAGCTGGATATTAGCAGCACTTGATCTGTAATTATAGAGTATATTTTTGTGTTTATTTTCATACTTTATGTGCCTCAGTCAATTGAAGAAACTGGCTATATCTAAAAAGTTATGATAAATGGATTCAGGGCTAACAAATCCATTAATACATTCTCCCTATATTTAATATATTATTGACTTTAAAAGATGCTGCTGCATTTGGGAATACGCATTTTAAACATTAACTGTTAAAGTAGTTTTGACTAAAGGATACTATAATTCTTCTTTTTTTTTAAACTGCAAAGTAACTGCAATTGATTTTCTTTCTCATATTAGAAGGAGTACATTAAATTACCAGAGACATTATATGACAAATGCAAATTTATATAGAAATAAAGGATAACTAATTAATTTAATGTATTAGTATTTGACATTAGTTTATCTCATTTTACTTAAATGAAGAGCCTATGATTTAAGTCAGATACGCTTCTATGGACTGACCTGTGAACATACAAAACCAGAGTTTTTCAGATGCCACAGCACTGGAAACCAGAGCATGGAGCTTCTCTTCTATTGTTTCTGCAGCCCGAGTCCTTAAATAGCATTTTATGCACACAGCTGCCAAATCTCAGAGGGCTTGGTGCATTTATTTCAGGCAGGCCAACTGCAAACTGTTTTAATTTAAATTACCAGAAAGCTCTTGCTAGCTTCTCCATGGAGGAAAGCTTGGGATCACAACCTGTTCTGGACTTGCTTTCCTCAGAGGTAGGGAAGTGAGAAAGGGCTCGGCGTACGCCATTTTAAATGCATTTTCTGGGACTGATTCACGGGGACGGGGCTAGCCAGCTGAAATGCTTCGAATAAAGGTCTCATCCCCAGCAAATTTTGCCTGAAGAGGCGACACTATATAAACCCGAAAGAAATGGCGGCCGCAGCTACGGGGACGCCTCCGCAGCCCCACCCCGCCTATTGCCTTTTGGCGCCAAAACCGCCGCCGCCCGCCGCGCATGCGCCCTGGGCGCGGCGCCGCAACCGGCTGAGCGCTCTCCTCGGCCGACCCGGCCGCGAGCTCGCGAGACCCGCGGTTGTCGCGGCGCTTTCCCGCCGCCGCTCGCCGGGGCAGGAAGCGGGGGTGGCGGAGGGCTGAGGCCGGAGGGCTCGGAGCCCGGAGGGCTCGGAGCCCGGAGCCCGGTCCTGCGCGCCGCGGGGCTGCTGGGGGGTGTGAGGGGAGCGAAGGCCTCCGTGGCGGCTGGGGGCTGGCCTGCAGAGCCCAACGAGCTCCTTCTCTCGGCTCCCTCAGAGTTTCGCAGCGCGGAGGCAGGGAGCTCACCTCTGCAGGTCGGTGTAGACGGAGCTGGTGGGGGAGGTGTTACTAAAACCCTCTGAGAAACAACTTTTTCCTTAAAAAAAGGCTGTTCCTGAAGCCTTGGGAACGCAGCCGCGGTGAGACCGGGTCATCCTAAACCCGGTTGTGCTGAAGTCTCTGGAATTAGCTTTGCTTAAGGAGCCGTGAAAAGGGAATCCTCCTCCAGACCGCCTCTCCGAGTGGGTAAGCTGTAAATGAGAGGAATTATCACCCACCCCTCCCGTAGGGTCGTTGGTAGCCAAGGATGTGAGTGGAAAACAGCTTTTGATAAGTGCTTTGGTTAGAAATTCACTTCTTTTGTTTCATTCCTGTGACCCGTGCTTCCCACTCCCAGGTAACTTTGATGAGTTGAAACGTGACAAACCCTTGTTTTATTCGCCCCAATGCGGCTGGATTGTGTCATCCATCCGTATGGTATCTGTTACTTCATTTGTATGATGCTGGTTTTTTTTCTCATGGCAAGTTTTTTCTAGACATATTGTGTGTAACTGATGCTTAGCTACTTCTGGGGCAGTGTTTTCTTCTCGCTGATTCTCTTTAAATGCGTTTGGTATTTTCTGCAGGACAGAAAAAAAAAAAGTTTATCCGTGGCAATGATAGATCCTTTAGAGAACAACTTGTTTGATCTTCCTGATTATGAGAATACAGAAGATGAAACGTTCCCCCCTCTTCCACCTCCTGACTCTCCAGGAAGAGACGATGTTGAATGGGCTCAAGCTAATGGAGGTGAGCGCATGTGACCCTTAAAGATCCCCTTTTGCAGCACAGATAACGAAATGCTGTGACATCAGTGTTATTGCTGTTATACTTCACTACCTTGAATTTACTGTATAAAAATAGTCTTGTGTAGATAAGAAAGCAGTTCATAAATTTAAATTGTTATTGAACTTGTGATTCTGAGGTTGTGGGAAATGTTTGGTTTTTGTAGGTTCTATGAAAATACACACACAAATACATTTTTACAGAATTCAAGCTTTTCTGACAAAATATCAGTGAAGGTATGTTATTTTCTTTAGCGGAACCAGATGGAGCCCAGCCGTCACAAACAAAGGATTCTGCTGTAGCTACGCGGAAAGCAGTAAAAAGACCGATGCCTAAGCTAGATGCCCAGAGGTGATTTTTTACAGAATGTTTCTTTCTGTGATGAATTTGGTATATGGCTATGAGGAAATTAAGGTTACTGTGATCTCCACTTGGTCATAGCTGAGTCAAAGATCAAGTGTTTTGAAGGTGAAAGTTCCTCTTGTGTGCTGGATCTCAGCCTTTTTATTCCTTGCTTACCCGCGTAATGCTATTTTTAGCCTAACTCTTGAAATCTATTTGGGACTTAGTATGTGACCAATAATTTCAGAGATAGTAATTATTCATACATAGGACTCTTCTAGCGGGCTCTTCTTTATTTTGCTTCAGACGTAGTTCTATAGATTTCTTTTTAAACTAAAGCGGGCTTCAAAATAAAACCTGAATATAATGGTGACTGTAGGGTATTGCTTAAAGTACCTGCGCTGGTTTTGTGTGGTAGGGCAGGGAGGCTATGGGGGCAGGTTCTGTGAGAAGCTCCTAGGGGTTTCCCCTTTGTCCAGTGGAGCTGGCTGGGTCTAGGGTGGCCCCACTGCTGGCCAGGGTCATGCTCATTGGTGACAGTGATAAGACCTCTGTGGTAACGTATTTAAGAAGAGGAAAATAAAAACAAAAAGAAGCAGTAAGGAAGCAGAATTTTCCAAATAAGTCTTTTGTCTTACAGAGTCTTTATTTTGTGCCTTTTGTTAATGACTTCTAATTCTGTACATTTTTCACACAGAGCTCTGTATTTAAAGGAATGTGAGGCTGTTTCGGGGGTTTTAGGGGTGTGTTGTTCTGTTTGTTTTTTAATTAGAAAAAGAAAGGATTTCAAATAACTCCACCCATTTCCTGTAAACAGGTTAATTTCAGCAAGAGGACTTCCAGCCCTTAGACACATGTTTGACAACGTCAAGTTCAAGGGTAAGGGGCATGAGGTAAGACAGTGAGCTTCTGTTTTGTTTACTGGGAGGTTAGTCTAGATTTGAGATTGCTGCCCATCAGGTAGGGGAGAACTGATACTACATTCTGGTTAGCTGGCTTTGTGGCAGGATTTGAGTGTATCCTGGTGGGGTTTGTAGTTGCAAATTTAAAAAAAACAAAACAAAACAAACAAACAAACAAAAAAAACAAAACAAAAAAAACCCCAAACATGAAAGTTTTAACAAAATCGATGTTTTGATCTTCAAATTATTTTCCTCTACTTGAAGACTAGAATCATGTTTGTGACTCTTTGTCCATAGAAAGGGTTTTTTTTTTAATTGGAACAGACTTGTAAGACTGCCTGCTACACCTAGAATGCCTTTGCCATCTCACTTCATGATCAATTTCCTCTGCTAGTGAAATCTGCTGGCTTTTGCGACACCTCTATCCCAAAGTTTTTAATATTAAAAAAAAAAGTGTGACATGCCACTTAAGCAAAGAGAAAGCAGTGTTTTCTCTACAAACTGTCTCATTATCTCAGATACACTTAAACATACAAAGCTCATCTTTCTTTAAAAATCTTTAGACTGTTGGCACGCTTGCAAGGGCACCTCTGCACCTCTGGTTTGCGGAGAACGTTCATGCTATAAATTTTTTCTTTACAACTGGAGGCAGTTATAACTGAAGAACTAGATAAAGCTGCTCATCTGAGCAAAAAACTTTACTAGATAAGGTTATTTTGATGTACATTTTTCTGTGTGTTCTAAACATCAAAACAAATGCCAGCTATGCCCTATGGATTTTTTTTTCAGTCAGACGTAGGGTTGCTTAAGGGCGATTTCTCAAAAGCCTCTCAGGTGCTTTACAGTATATGCAAATACTTCTCCTGAAATTGGTTTGCTATTTTTCTGATAGCTTGAAATTACATTTACAGACTTGATTGTGGGAGGAAAGGCTACCCATTTGTATTGCTTAAATTTTCAAGAGACTTTCAAGCTGCAGATGCGGAATATTTTCAGAAACATTACTGTGATGTTTCCTCTGCAGTCTGTTGACTGGGGCAGCGTTTACTGGCTGGATATCTTGTTTCATGCTCTAGGCAGAAGACCTGAAGACACTCATACAACACATGGAACACTGGGCTCATAGACTATTTCCAAAATTGCAATTTGAGGATTTTATTGATAAAGTAGAGTCTTTGGGAAACAAAAAGGAAGTTCAGGTACGTATTGTTCCTGTCTGTTTCTTTTCATGCAGAACTGAATAGTGTAAGAGGTAGGTTTAGGCCAGCAGTTATGTAACAAATCAGACTTAGGTTGTGCAAATTGCTAAGGAATATAGAATCAAAGAATAGTTTTGGGTTGGAAGGGACCTTCAAAGGTCATCTAGTCCAACCCCCCATATAACGTTATTTAAATTTATCTCTCTTTAAAAAAAGCTCTTTCTAGTATTAGAAGTATTTAAATTTACATTTAGATATAATCTTTCTTTATTTCAGTTAGTACTTTTGAGAATTGGCTTCAACTTTTTCAGGATATCTCATACTGAAGTAATGTGCTCAAGAGTGCACTGGTTGGTTTTTAGGAGTTGGTTTGTTTATTTTTTTAATGTTTGAACCTGTAAAAGAAGACTTAGGAAGAATGCTGCTTCATCTGGCTAGGTCATAGATGAAGGGTTAGGAAAACGATCCACAGCATTAAAAGTTACGGGTCAAACAGACATGTAGTGAAAGGAGTATTTTTTTTCAGAGTAACAAAGTGTAAAGAGAAATTGGGAGTACTATTAAAAATATAACAAAATATAACAATGTTGCACAAAAGATTTCTGTTACAGAGGAAATATCAGTATTTTAATCTCTCATTTGCAGACCTGCCTAAAGCGGATTAGACTTGATCTTCCTATTTTACATGAAGACTTTGCAAGTAATGAAGGTATGCTCTTCGTGCTGGTTTTTTTTGGTGTGTTGTTTTTTTTTTTTAGTAGTTCAATTCTTAAAATTACTTTACTTCACCCCCCCCCTACTGACCTGAAATTAATTATTTTGATACACTTTTCTAATGTTGAAGAAATTGTTGTCTTCTATTTTAAAACCAAGCTTCTGCAAGACTTATGATTACAAAACTGAACTGGTACTCAGAATAAAATCCTCTGTGTGTGTGTGTGTATATATATATATAAATGCATGCTATACTGAAAGGAAATGGAAAATAGGTGGTATTACTAGCTTTGTTAGAGATATTCTTCCAAAAATAACCCCAAAACTGCAATTACTAAGTGAACATACTGGTTTGTATTGTATTCTTAGGAGCATGCAGTCTGAAGAGCTCCTTGATCTTACTAACGCAGAAATCAAAGCCTCGTTACAGCGTTAATAGTACCGGCTCTTACAGTGCAGTCAGGGTGTAGTGTCCTTTACAGGGAAAGTAGTTATGAATGCCTGTGGACACTGTTACATCTGTGTGTAAGCCTTCGCCTAGAGTTACTATTGAGTGTTTCTTCTTCCAGTATCAAAATCCAGCCACTTAACAATTAAGAGACTCTTAATTCAAGAGTCTCTTCCAATCAGATGATGTTTTAGATAAACTAGAAATAAACACTTTTTTTTTTTTTTAAATAAAAAGGGAGCAGGTTTCATCTGGTAGTTTGAAATAAACATTACTAGCAGAAACGAGATCATTTTGTAGTCATTCCTAAGGTCCTTCGCAGGTGTTCACACTTCCATTGTGTGTCTCTCTTGAACACTTATCTAACTGCTGTCCAGTTTTTCTTCCCGTGAATCGTGGCCTCCAGACAAGGCAGCGCTTGGGGAAGGTGTTCTGGTGGATGGGTTAACCGGTGGTAAAACCCTGCCTCGCCTGAGGGGAAGGCCTTTGGGCAGGTCGTGGCATGTGGCTGTCTGCGCTGTTGGCTGCATTTTCTAGAAATGGAATGCAGCCGTAAGCAGCCACGAACAGCAAAGCAAATGGTTCCTGCCGACAGTGTCTGTAGAGCGATCAGATGTTTCTGTGCGATGGTTCCATACATCTGTATTGGGCTGTGATGCCGATGTGTTCTTGGACTGTGTTAGCACGTGTGCTGCTACAACTGCTCAGTCACCAGTTGAAAAACTTGAGTATGTATCTTACCGTTTTGAGATAAAAACTGCAGCTAGAGTATCGTATTAAAAACCAAACCTTGTTGTCAGCTAACTTCTCTGTTCACAGCCTTAAAGTGGTGCAAAGGCGCAGGCACACTTGGGCGCTCTCGGAAGAGTGCTCTGCTTCTCTGTTGGTGGGTGAAGTCTGTCTGACAGGGTTGAGCTCCCTCTGTTTTGCATGTTTTGTTGTTGTCAGATGAGTAAATATTCCATAATAGAGCACACTGAATTCAAAACTGACTATTCAATGTCTGCGTTCGAACCTCTGTCTGATTCCCACTAGTCCTTCCACTTCCCAAAGGACAGTGTTGTAGGAGTGGGAAGAAAATGACCTGGCCTTTCCGTAAGGATTGCCTGAATTCAGTGCCTTTTTAACCTTCACGCTCAGCTTGTGATTGTTAACTTGGCACACAGAGCTGTGCCTCTCTGAATTCAGGTATTTATTATTGCTGTTCTCGGGATTTCTGATAAACATTTGTTGTATACTTTGAATATCAGGTATGTGGACCCAAGCAGAAAATTTAAAACTAAATTATGGAATGATCTTCAGCTGTCAACACAACTTTAAAATGCAGAACACGGAAATGCTTTAAAAATATTTTCTTGACAGGTATTTATCAGTAGATCTCTCTGGGTTCCAAGTGTTAATTTCTGCACCTCTTCCCCCTCCCAACCCCTCGTTTTTAAGCAGACGGCGGAGGGGAAAGCAATGGACTGGACGCAGCCACTGAAGATGTACAGCCCTGCTCTGGCAATGCAGAGGAACCCCAGCCTCTGTCTGGCACAACTCTCACAGCAGAGCAACAAGAGCGAATCAAGAAGAACAGGCAGCTGGCTTTGGAACGTCGGCAAGCGAAGATGCAGTGTAACAGCCAGTCGCAGCCCAACGGTAACCACCTCTGTAACTTAGCTGTTGATGTTCGGGTCGGTAGCCTGAGAAGTTCGCACACCTGAGTGCTGAAGCAGTTAAAATGGTAGTGATTGCTTTTCTAGTAAGTAGCCAAATGTACAACTCTCACATTTAAACTGTGTTCTTGCAGTTAAGACTCCTGCAAAGCTGTCAGAACCACTCTCCCTCATTGTCCCGCCAAGTTGTGACAGCTTATTCTTTGACGAAAGGAAACTCAACTTGCTGGTCACCTCTGCGGTTGGCTTTCCTGCCCACTGTGATTGTGGTGATAGAAACGACAGTTACACACACAGCACCAGCGTTTCCTCACAGTAGGAAATTGTTCTCGTTTGTTTTTCAGAGCTCTCCACTAGTTACTTGGAGGAGGAGCTCAGTACCCCAGTTGCTTGGGATCCCCCTGACCTTACTGAAGACACTGAAGCTGCTGTAACCAAGGTTGCTGTTAGAGAAGCTGAAGATGGAGACAGAGAACTGGAACGTGCCAGTGAAAAGCAGTTACCATTTCCCGTACTTTGATTTACTTTCTTGACAAAAGACCCCCCTGCTTGAAGTACTGTCACTGTATTGAACCGGTGCCGGCTCCTTGTGCTCTGACTCCAGACGCTTCGTGGAAATCTTTGACATCTGTATAGTTGGACAGAAGCTCTTCTGGAACTGCAGATGAGCAACTCCACACACCAGAAAACAGAACAAAGTTCTTCATCTGCAGTTGAGACATCTTTTCCACCTCCCTCAACACTCCTGAGGAAATGTTAATGAGTTTTTTTACTTACTTTGAATTTTGTTTACAGTTGATGTCAAAGTGAATTAACTGGGCTATTGGCAGGTGAAGCTTCTATTCAAGTTGAAGGGGTTTTTAAGAGAGGGTGTATGTAATAGCGGGCAGTGCTATGTCTGAACACTGTCCTGCACTTTTTTAACTTGATAAGCAAGTACATGTATCTTGTTCTTATAAAATGGAAGCTATTAAATTTACTAAGTCAAATCTGAAATGCTTGTATGAGGGTATTGCAACGCCAGGCTCCCCAGCCTTCTCTGTCCTGTGTCCTAGTCAAACATCTTTTCACAGGCAAGTGCATTGGCTTTGACCAGATTAGTTCTCTTCCTTTGACTGATTTTATTCTGTCTTAAAGCTGGGTTTTATCCTCTTTTCACATTCTTGTTTCTCCTTCTTGCACAACAGCTTTTTCCTTTTTCTGGGATGATCAAGCATCACCATCCTGGTAAAGCCCTGAGCCTGCCCTCTCCAACAGCACAGGGTAGGCTGTTGTTCGTACCAGAAACTGAATTTCTAGAGAAGACCAGCATTTATATCAGAAGAAATAAGTTGATGTCAACAAGTATTAATTTTATGGCAGGTGTGCAGCTGGAGAATTTCAATAAATGAAAGTGTGAAGGAGTTTTGCTTTTTACATCCTTGTAGCTGTGAGTTAAACTCACTGTCGTGGCAGCTGTAAGAAATACTTAGATTTTAAGAATTTAATTTATGGACAAAATGAGAAATTAACTTTTTGAATTACAGTTAAAGAATTCACCACACTGTCTTTAGTCGGGAAGATGAGGTTTATCATGTATAAAGTATTTAAAAACTCATACATGTTCATAATCAGATAAAAATAATTCTTATTTAAAATAGACATTTAGTTTCTTATTAAAAGGACTCTTGAATATTTAAATATTCTTTTTTTTTTTTTTTTTTTAAATACTCAGTGAATCTGAGCAGAGTGTCCATAGCAGATGTTGCTAGGTTACAGTTCAAGTCCTACTGCCGGCTGACACATCCAGTAGAGCCAAATCCCGGATCTCCTCCAGCAGCTGGTATAAGCTTGCTCCCCGGGTCTGGCAGTACTCCTGGTAGTCTTCATCAATTACTTCAACGCTTGCTTTTTCTTGGGCACGCTGGGCTGCTTCTGCAGACTGACTGACTTCTTTTACCAAGTCAGATCTCACCACATGAAAATCCTTCTGGGAAACCTCTGTGGCTGGAGTCTGGTACGGTGCGTTCCTGATTACTTCAAGCTTGATGGTGTCAGCATGGCAGCGAGAAGTCTGCACAAGTATTTTCACCTTAAAAGCAATATAAAAATTATTTTATTTCTGGTAGTGCTATTTCCTTTTACTTCCTTCAGACTAAATACTCACTGTAATATGATCAAACAGGCTCAGGGTAACTGATTCTCCAGTAGCTGTAGTGGAAGTAATTTTATTCTGAAAGCGATGAAGTGATCCAGGCTTCCACTCACAGCTGCTGTCACCTTGACAAGAGATGACTAAGCCTTCTTTGTTTTTCATATACGCAGCACCTTTGATTCCATACCTACAAAAAAAGTAGATGAGCAGACAGAAGCTGTTATACTAATTTTCACCCTTAATTTTGAAACCAACAGAAGGCTAGCTAGGATTTTATAAAAGCAGCATAAAGGAGCAACCACTGTAGCCTGATAATCCTGCTTCAGGGCCTCTGATGTGTGTTGTCAAAGAAAGTGTATGAAAAGAGCATGAAGGCAGTGGCTGAAGGGTGCTGAAAGCAAAGCAGAGGTAAAGCAGTCCGTGATCCATTATCTTGTGTTGGGTGGAGCCTGGAACAGCCCGATAATGGCAGAAGAGCAGCACTACAGGTTATTCCAGACAGCACGGTGAGGAAACAGTTCTCCATTAAACAAAAGTTACTCAAAGACCAGGGGCGTATTTGCAGAGGGCTCTCTGGATGAAGCCCTTCTGGGTGGGGCAGATTGTGGCTCTTCAGCTGTGTCCCCAAGCTGAGCCCTCCGGAATGCTGGGGGACGACATGGAGCTGGTCTACGTGCATAGTTTTACCACTTCCTCATAGGAACTCCTTTGCAGAGTCACTGTATAGAAAAGCACTCTCAGGATTTACAACAAAAATCTAAAAAGCAGTCATCAGTTAACACCAGGGCACACTAGAAATGCTTCCGTCTCAAGGACTACAGGTGTCCTGAGAGCATTCTACTAACACTTATTTTTAAACTCGGTCCAAGCTCTAATCAACTCACCTTGGTACAAAAACAAGCACACCATTTGTTCGAATTGAGTAAATAACACCATCTGCTACGCAGCGCTCATCTGTTTCTGGGCTTTTGTCTTTGAAGTACATGCACTGGAAGAGTTCAGTAGACTGCTTCTGAGCACGCTGGGCTGCCTGCAAGTACACCCCACAAAAAAAAAGACAAAACAACCTAAATAAATATTTCAGCCAGCTTGTTTGGCTTCGATTTCTATAGTTTTTTCCCCTCCATTACTTACTTCCTTATCTGTCCCTGAGAAAAATGATATGTAAAAGGAAATCCTACATGAAGTAGGGGTGAAATAGGAAGTCAGTTTTACTACCGCTCTCAGAAGAAAACTGGTATTTAAGTAAAAAAACCCCAAAGCATGATAAGTACAAATGAAGTGATACTATGTCGTTGCTGTACCAAAAAGCTGCAGTCGGGACCGGTATCCCATTCCGGTGGGTGGCACACCGACGAACGGAGATGCACGCACTGGCCGTCTTACCCGGTTTCTGTTATTAATGTGTCTGCACAATTCCTCAAGATCCTTATTACTGAATACGCTGTCCTTAACGTCTCCTTTCGTCTCCTTCAGAGCAGCTGCCATCAGGAGTCTGTGCACAACAATATCAGCGTACCTTCTAATGGGAGAAGTGAAATGAGTGTACTTCTCCAAGGCAAGTCCTACGAAGAAAAAAGGAAGCAGTGATAAGCAAGCAAAGCAATCAACCGCCTTCCCCCTGACAGTTCAGGAATAATAACAGGAATAGCATAAAAAAATGAAGCGACAAAGTACCATAATGATGGAACTCCTCCTCAGGACAAGAGCCCGTTGAGAAGTACAATGCATTGGACATTGCGTGAGTGGCCATAGCTCGCAACAGTTTATTGACAAGTGGATCCAGCGGGTCATTTGCTTTATCCAGAGACTCAGCCAACGCTTTGTTAGACCTGTCAAAAAAGCATTCATTCTGAAAAAAAAATATGCTATTCCTGATCATAATAGTTTATTGTTAACAACAGCATACAAAAGCACATCAAAATGGATTAATAGTTATTATTATAAAAGTATGAACGATAAGCAGAATAATATTAAAACTTTCAACACAGTTTAAGAACAACTCTGCTCTAGAAAAATGTTCAGAAAAACCCAGTTTTCACCAGCAGGCCTGTCCTCTGCAACCTGGGGAACCAAGAACTGGAGCAAAACGCCACTCTATGCTGCGCGAAAGAGACTGTGAGCTGGTCCAAAACCTGTTCTGTACAGGAGAGCACGCGTGGGACAAGGTGACATTCAAGTAAGAGGAGGCACTACTGATGCCCTCCACACCCTGTGATGTCCAGAAAGGATGCCTCCAGTGTGATGAAGTTCACAGCCTTCTACAGTATCTTGACAGAGTAACTCTGAATTATTTTGAGTCATTTAAAATGGCTATATTGCATGCAATTAACTTGATCTAAACAAGTACTCTCTTACAATACCATCACAGGAAATACGGTGCAAACAAGGCTACTAGAGAGCGTAAACACTGCACAGTGAGTGAACAAATTCTTTCTGGATAGGTCTAAAATTATTCAGATAATGCCATCTGCTTACGGAAAGGCTATGGTAATTTTTTTTTTTTTTAAGAATTGCTATGCAGTGTCTATTGACTTTGATACCGAGAACTGTAATGCTCAACAACGTAGCCAGATAGTTAATTGCTTAACTTTAATTAAAGCACTTAAGATAAGTAATAAAAGATACCGTGTGTCTATTGAGAAACCTTTGGCACTGGCACATTCTCGCAGTTCAGTGAAGAATTCCTGTTGTGGCGGAGGGTGTCGACGCAACAAAGCTTGGTGAGGAAAAGTTTCTGAAATCTTTTTTGCCACCCAGTGGTTGGCAAGAATCATGCATTCCGCTACAGTCTCATGCACCTCCAGCGGCTGCTTGGGGATGAGATCATGGATATTATTTTTATCATCCAGTTGCACTCGGATTTCTACCCCTTCTAGTTCCAGAGCACCACAGCTGTCCCGCTTGGCTCTAACGTGTCGTGCTATATCAGTGAGTTTTGATATTGCCCAGACCAGTTCATCCAGCTTCTTCAGTCTAGTGCTTTCATCCAAGTTTTGCAGTTCCAGGATATCACTAACAACACTTGTGTCTCCATCTAATAATCCCTGTGCTGCTTCGTAAAACAGCTTGTACGCAGACCGAATGATGGTTTTCTTGTAGCAGACTCTCAGCACTTCATAGGACTCTTTTTCTAGCTCCCACAAGACACTTACAGCATACCTTAAAGATAAGACCACAATTCTGTAAATAGTTCTGGTTGACTTCAACTATCACTTCAAGCACATCCAACTGTTACAAATTTACAAGCTTCATTCTGTTGGTTTTTTTTACTGGCAACACATTTTTCTACATAAACAAACCAGCAATGCCACCTGCCCTTCAGTTTTGTGTATCACAACTTAATAAATGAGGACCCAACTATGTCAGCAGTATTTGCTGCCCACCTGTTGAGGTGGAGTACTGCTAAGACATAGCTCCACATCTATTTTAAAGCACAGCTACACTGCAACAGTTATCTTTATTCATTTTTATTTTATTAGTCAGATGCATCCACAAAGAACATATCTACACCCTGCATATCCTCACGCCTGCCCCAACTAACCCTGTAAATTGTAATGAAAAGGGGTAACGGTGCTTGAGGAGTAGGACAACAGGGAAAACGTGACCGTTCACGTGGGTGCATGCACTCCAGACTGAAACTCGTGTGAAAACACAAGTGAAGACCTTCACCTCTAAGGTGCTGTTTAAATAAAAAGCAAATTGCTAAGAGTATGGGTAAACATTATTAAAGGACGAGATAGTCATTGTATAATACTGTATTTCAGCTTTTTGTGACTCCCTACTACTTCACTTACAAACAGTAGCAAATAATTCAAAGAGCAAATGCATAAGCAGGTACAACACAAAATCTTACCTATCAACTCCGCTAAGAAGAGAGCATACGTCAGCACTCAAGACGGAGGGCAGCATGTCATAACGACGATCCGCTAAATAATAAGTTGTTGCCCTGAGAAATAAGATACATTCACTGTTCTTCTCACAAGGACTCACTGGCGGGTATGTCCCAAGCAGTTTGCGGTATAAGCAAAACAGCAAAACAAGGCACATAGCATGATTTTAAAAGGTTATTCGGACAGAACCCACAGCTGTGCAATACCGAAGGCAAATCATTTAAATAATTATTTGTATAGTACAAGGCTAATTTTGCCTTCCTTGGTATCTTCAACTGCCATTAAGGGCAGAACTAGGGCTGTACAAAATATGCTCAACTAAGAAGAGGTCATTGCAGGCTATACCAAACATCTCTGCTGGCTATAGAGTTTACATTTCTTTGCATCTACAAAGAATACATTTCATAAAGTGATTCAGCAGTTTAAGTTCAAAGTAGTGGCAATAATAGAAAAAAAGGAATGGAATATTTGGCATATTAAAACATAAGATTGAATATTAAAACATAAGCTTGCCAAATTCCTCCAGAATTAAATTAATGTAAGACTATATTCCATTTTGTGGGTTTTCTATGTTCTGTGTGAAGATTCATCTCCCTTGGAATACAAACAAGTGGTTTATAAATACTTCAAATCACAAATGTTCAAGTAGACTATAAAGCAAACAGTAGCGATGAGGGAGAGATAAACTTAAATCATAACTCTGTCAAAAAGAGCAATTTCATAGTAAAAGGGTGAAGCATTAGGTCAGAAAGCAAGTTTCTTCCCCAGCAGGCCTATTTTATCCAAACAAAAGCAGAATACCATTTAGTTATATGTTAGTTTTAATAAGCTGTTTCCATGACACAAAAGAAGAAAGAAGAAAGAATGTTTCCTTCCTTCCAACGTTTCTCAATGTTTCCTTAGGGTAGCATCACAAACTTCTAACCTCCCTACATTTTCTAGTTTTTAGAAAACAATTTACCTTGCTCTGGCCTCAACATCAGTGTAAGAATTTGCTGCCACAAAATGGGTGACATCTGCAATGTGGACACCTAACTCTAGATTCCCATTAGGCAGAGCTCTAACGGAGAGGGCATCATCCACATCCTCGCAACCTTTTGGGTCAATGCTGAATATCAAGTGTGTATCTCTCAAGTCAAGACGTTTTTTTTCCTCCTCTGGATTCACTTTCCATGGATTCTTTGAAGAACTCATGGGCATCTCTCTCATCTGTACAAAAACATTATTGACGATCATACAGTTATTTTCTGTAGCTTTTCTACAAAAAGAAGCCAACAAATTTATTAGCTTTTCTTTTTCTACGCCATTAATTGTTTTGTGTACTTTTTCACTCCAGACAAATTGTTCTTTCCTTGCATTTTCCAAGTCAGTTTATTACATTTACTTTACAGAAAGCATGAAACAGAATTTAAAATAATGCTATGCCTATTATTAACAACTGATATTACTGTGGTGATATTGCAGGTCTGGCAAACAACACCACTGAATATTGTTTTTCTACATTCTTTTTCTTTCAACTAATTGTAGGTATAATCAAAATACTCCTGTGTGACAGCTGGTTCCTCTCCTGGTTGAAGACAAAAGGATAGAAGACAATTATTTCAGTAGGTCTGGGCCTTCAGGATCAGCACCATAAGCATATTTAAGACAGGAAAATCTTAAAAGTCTACCTCAAATTAGAATTAAGAGTTTGTAATCTTCTCCTCATTGCAAACATATTGTCTTAAAATCACTTCTGACTTGAAAATTCATAGTACCTATAGAACCACTGATCCAAAAGTAATTCCAGAAAAATAACCTATAAATAGTTTCCAACTTTCAAAAAATCTGTTGGCAACTAAGACATTCAGCTGTAAGAGGGTTCTCCGCTTTGAGGAACAAGACTGCAAATCAACAGAAAAGAATGTATCTCATCACAGACTAACCTGGATTTCCGAGAAAGGAGCAACACAAACGCTGTTCTCCACCAGAATAGCTGCAATTTCCCCTTCGAGATCTCCAATTTTTCCTAGAACTCTCACAAAGTGTCCATTTGGATACACAGACGTTGATTCCCAAGAATCAATACGCACAACAACTCTGTACTCCTGCAGCAAGACAATTCTGTTAGAATAGCAATCTGCTCCTCTCAAGCAATCAATAGAAATACCTGGTCAGGGGCAAACAAAGCTAACCAAGGAGACAAGCAACACTAAAAACTTTGCAGACAGGATAAAGAAACCCACAATGAGAGGCATCCAAACAAATACTGAGAATTACATTTCTTTCCTGATCAAAGACCCATTTGAGGTCATTACATGAAAAATCTCTATTTTAAAGTACAAAAAATAAAAGCAAAACCGTGATGTACACAAATATTCTTACACCAGAAAAGACACAATTAGAATTTACTTCTTGGCTCTGAAGAAGTAGTTAACATTACAAGGTAAAAGCAGCTAGGAATGAATAAAACCATGTTTCTTTCTGCAGCAATGGCAGGCTAATCATCACAATTCATTATTTGTTGAAAAGCTCGCCTTACTACTTTCATCAGTTACATATAGTCATAGATCCAATAAAGCCCCCAGAACTATTACAATTTACACCCCTAATATGACCTTTCATTTATCAGAAATAAACAAAGCAAGTAGCATAGAAATGCTCAGGGTACCTGGGCTGTGGCCCAAATTCAGAACTCAAACAAGCTTTATTAGCTGCAGGCGACACAGTTTTGACAGGACCTGAACACACTTCTTCAAGGCAGAAATTAAACTGCTCTCACAGACTTGACTTTACTAATAGTTTTACCCGTCTTTTGGCCAAGGAAAACATCATTAGAGCATATAACACCTGCACAATTTTGTAGGAACACAGAATAGAGAAACGCTTCTGTCAAATTACCTGTAATGCTTCAGCTTGCTGAGTACTGATCCGGATTTTGGGAATTCGGTAGTCCCAAGGCGTAACAAGGATTTTCTGAGCATTTCTGCCCTGAGACTGGTTCTCTTCGTTAGAGGGGAAAGTGACCACATAATCCCTCCAGTTCTTTTGAATGATTCCAACAACTTTACCTTTTAATAAGAAATATTGTTGGCTGTACATTAAAGGGTTAAACAGGAACACAAAAGCAAATATGTGGGAGGTACAGAAGATTCATTGCTTTGTAATGTGAACTAATGTGTCCAGAAATCTGTGTTACAATTGCTAACAACATATGGGATGCAGACAACAATACAAGTTTGTTATAAATTATCATTGGCACAGGCAAATTTTAATGAGCTCTTATTTATGTGCAGACTCACTTCACTGTATAGATTTCAGCTGATACAGTACATAAATTATCCAGAGAGATTCCCACTACTACTGAAATGTGGCCAAATCTAGTAAAAAAAAATAAAAATTAAAAGCAAAGATCAAAATCAAACAGCATTTTCTTACAGGAAGATAATTAACCTCCTAAAACTTTTAACTCTGGCCTCAGCAAGCTTTTAAGATGTAGCTGTATCTGCAGAGTAATATTTTCAAATAAGACTCTTAAGTTTCCATACTGCACAGGCATGTCACATTGTAATGGGAGCTGGATACTTCTTCACTAACAGAAAAATTTGTGGAGGACCTGAGTGCACAATCTGGTAAATTGGTCTGTATTAGAATGGCAGTTTGTCTCTTGTAGAGTTGTGAAGAGCGACAGCATGGCTTTGGGTAGCAAAGTATTCCAAACTCGATGTTTTAGGAGGACAACTACAATAATTCAGCTATTTCTGCAAATGAAATTAAAGAGGAAAAAAAAAGGGGGCAGTTTCACATATAGAAAGCATCTAGTGGCCTTCTTGTTGGGATATGTTAGGATGCTTTCATTTGAGATAATCACATCAAATTTACTGTGGAGCAAAAAATGTGACAGTTAAGGAAATCGAGGGAAGGGACTATATAATGAAGAGTACCACACAGCTTGGACCAAGCGAGGTGATCTTAACAAAACATTGTCTCAGGCCATCTACTTTACCTGTGGGCATGGGGTCCCCAGCGGTGTCTGCAGGTGCTTTCTCCTCAGTCTCATTTTCACAAAGGGCGCCAGTCCTTCCTTTCCATTCATGCAAAGGCAGTAACTCAACAGCTACCACATCACCATGGATTGCACGATTTCGAGCTCTGGACCCATAAATAAGGATGTCACTTTGAAGTTCTAAATTTAAAGTAAAAAGAAATAGAGCTAGAAACTGCTAAAAAATTCAAATCCCTACACTCTTGGCAGCATTCTGCTGAAGTAAGAGAAAATGACATTTGCAATATCATTTCTTCTAAAATGGACTACTGGCAAGCAATTAATATTGCAAAAAAAAATTAAAACCTTTCTCTCATTTTTTTTTAAAGGAGATATTAAGCAATTCTGTAAGTAATCTCCTGGATAAAAAGCAGCATAGGCCAGGATGAGTTCATTGATCTTGGACAGCAGTTTTAAAAACACACAGGACAGTTAAATGGTGGAAACCACTGCCACAGGATTCTGGGCAGGGTCCAGAATTCAACAAGTTCTAAAAAAAGGATTAGTATATTGAACACTGGTTTGACCACAGGGTCTATCACAGGAACATTTGAAAGCACTTTTTAGTTAAGCTGGGACAATATATCTGTGCAAGGACAGCATGCTGTTCCTTCAAAGGTATTTATTACTAACTCAAACCAGAAAGACAATACTAGTGTTCCCATCTCATACTATTACATTCACAGTGGCCAGCTTCCTAATCCTGCCAACCCCTATGCAAACAGTTCCTTCAGTCAAATGAGTGGTCAGCTGAAGTCAAAGCAGAACACAGAGATAGCAATTTCCCTCAGTATTCAGCTTCAGAAAAGGTCTAGGGAAACCTGTTAGTAGGACAAGAGTTCAAAACATGGCCAAAGGTACTAAGAAAGGGGAAGGAGCACATAAAGTGTATTGTTCTCTCATGAGGCCCATCCTCTGGGTTAATCTTCAGCCTCCTTTCTGAAAACAACCCAAGCACTGGGAATACCTTAGCTTTCATCTTGTTTAATAACTGAACAGCTATGTACATATGGCGACATGGCTTCATGTAAAAAGCACAGACACTGTCAAAAAGACATTCAGTAAATCCTCTCATTGTCTTTTCACCTGTTTCTTTGCTGCCAAATCCCTGAAGTCGAACAAAAGCTTCCAGTTGTGCTCTGTGCTTATTGACACTGAGTACACCCTAAAATAAAATAACAAACAATAAACAGAAGGGAACAGTCATGCCTCTAAATAGTCAATTTTACAGCACAAAATTTTGGAGTTTACAATTATTTTTAGATGAACTAGTAGTTTTTATTGATATGTAGGTTATTTTAAACATAACTGTTCTCTCTATGGGGGAGAATGTACAATGCAGAACTTTAAGTACTCACTTCCGGAAAAGAAGGCTAAGTTCTTTTACCAGCTTACAATTAAATTGAGCGTGTAAAGGTCTCTTTATTCAAAGCACAGGCAGCGTAAGATTACTTTGCTACCTGCCTTAATATGGAATCTGGAGTTATTCCTACAAGAAAGAAAAACCGCAGTCTTCCTGCTCATATTCTATTCTCGCTTTGCTGCTGAAATTGTCAAGAAAGGAACAAATTACTACCTCTAATTCTTTAAATTCTTTTTAAGAGAAGGACACATGTCCACCAACAATCCATATTAAGGCCTTACACAGCCATAAAACCGTAAATTAATTTCACTGATTAGGAGATCTCTGTGCAAATGAAGTAAGAAATGCGGCCCTTGTACAGCATTATTTATATTTAAGAACGACAATACAGTTGCTTCATATCACACTTAGTTTCTCAATTTACAGGTATATCACATAGCAACCTGAAGAAAAATTCATAGCAAATTTAAGACCCTCAATAACAAATTCTCATTTTTCCTTCTCCAGGAGAAAAAAGCCCATGTGTTAATAAGATGAAGTAGGGGAAATATTTTGAGACTCCTAATCCCTTCCATCCTTTTACTCTTGATTTTTTTTCTCTTTCCCTCTTCTCACTATAGCAATATTTCTTTATCTAATTGGTCTAACTCAGGCAACTAAAGGGACCGAGCACAAGACTGCACTGTTATATGTATGCTCTCTATATAGCAAATTACCTGTATATATCTCCCAGATTTGATCCCAGCCTCCAATATTTCCACAGGTAAGTGCTCAGGATATTCTTTTCCGTGGTTTTCCTGGCTTTCACTCTCCCGTTCACGCCGAGCTTGAAGTATAGAGTCAAAGAGTTCATGGGCAGCCTTTAAGTCAGGCCAAAAGTTATCCAAGTAATTCTGTATGCATACATAAAAACAAACATGAAAGTATTTAGAGGTCCCTGTTCTTTTAGTAACGCATTTGGAAAGTCCATAATGGACAAGAGCTGCCTCCTGTGCTATACTCAAATAGCACTTCCAAGTGGTAATGATGGGTCTGCTCTAAACACCACAGATTTGTTCCAGATTCAACTGGAACATTGCAAACTCATTTGCAAAATACAACAAAGGAGGCATGACTGTTAAGATAGCATCCTAGATTAGAGATTCACAAACCTTCACTACCAATATAGCCCATCCAGGCTACATACTTCTTGTAAAGTGCCACAGCAGGAAAAAAAAAAAAAAAATCAAACTGACAATTGTATTTTTACACTTTTTATATGATTTTGTACACTACATTTGGGCCACTTACCATTGCCTCACAACAATTAAAACACCCAAACATCATCATTTTTGTATAGCTCTGTTTGGTCCTGGGTTTACTCAACACCCTTTCAGAACTAAACACAAACATCTCACCCACACATCTTGCTGAACACAAGTTGTATCAGAGATTAACAACTAAATGAAGAATGAATTCTCTTCTCATGCATCACTGAATCCTAAATAACCAAGGCTAAAGTAAGCTGGCAGAATAATGCTGATGGATACTTCGGCTACAGCTGCTTATGGACTGCTTGCACTCAGATTTAGATAGCTGGCTAAGGTAACTGATCATTGTTCATTCAAATTCTTTAAAAACAAGGAAAACAATGAAAAGGGCTCATAAGAAGGACGACCTCTATCTTTAGAGCTGCCGTTTTTCTTCTCAGTTCTCTGGTTTGCTGACTGCCACCAGTTTTTATGGCAATCCCATGACTGACATCTTTGCTTTCTTTGATAAATGAAGACATGAGTTAGCATCACAGTTTTCTTCAGTGTAAACTCTAAAATTATTTGCACTATACATTGGGCTTTAATGTACTTGCTTCATCGTTTTGATGCAGCACAAAAGAAACCTGTTATTTTTCTGGCATGTTACCTTGAAGGAAATCACAAACACTCCTTCTGTTTCATTTCCGTACTGCCTGACAGCATCTTCATCTTCTGTTACCACAACAACTGGCATCTGACCCAAGCAGTGATTATAGTACCAGACTGCTGCATTGTAAATACTCCTAGAAAAGCAAAGTTCAAAAGATTATTTCTGGCATATTTCATTTGCTGCTCGCAAGACATTTGCAAGCTTCGTATAAATGAGATTTTGGTTTAACATGCATACTTTTGAGATATATACACCAAGCTATATAAACCTTGTATCTCCAAAGATTTTTATGTGCCATACATAAGCACCAAGAGAAGAGAGGGAAATAAAATGTTTCCTCCCCAACACATCCACTTGTGCCCTAGCTGCAACAGAACATATTGTTCCTCTGAGTGAATCTTTGTAAAAAGCAAGTTAGAACTGCCAGGACTCCAATGCTATGGTATCAAATGCTACATCTAACAGTCCAATAAGGTGTGTGTGATCTATTTATTATGTTAAAGCATTCTTTAAAATGGATGAGTAACTTCAAAATGATCTGGCCTTTTTTTTTAGCATTAGGGTATTTAATTAAGTACATTTTTGTCTATTTTCCAGAGCTAAGCAGAGCAAGCGTATGAACTCTTAGGTACCCAATGCATGTTAGGGTTCCTAAATACAATGTCACGATGTTGCGCAGCGTAGTACTACGTAAGTTAAAACAAACCTCGTCTGCCATTTCTCCATGGATTCTCCCTTCTCTCTTGGCACGTAAGAATGCTGGTGGAATTCATTAGCAAACACCGTACAGTCATGGCGGGCATCCTTTACTAGATTTCGTAACTTGTTGTACTGTCTGGAACAGAAAAGAGAAAAATATAGTCATGTGCTTTCCTTTGATAATGCTATTTTAACTCCAGATGAAAATACAGCTGAAAAACTCAAGGAAAAGTACTGTCATGCCCAAAGAAATGGATTCATTAAATCACACCATTGGTGATAAAACCTAAACAACCAATCTCTAAGCAAGCTTTTCTAATTTCCATTATAAATGCTTCAGATCCTTAAACATATTTGTTTTCCAATGAGCCCCACAAAACATCCTAAGTGTTCAGGAACTTATTTTATCACTTCCAAGACAATTTCTTCAAAGGCGTTTGTGCTTTAGAAATATAGGAAGACCTTGATAGCAAATCACACTCTCTCTCATATGTTATGGCAATATATAGGTTAATGCCTGGTAAGGTAAGTAACATCTAATAGTATTAATTGCTCCCCAAAGACAAACGAAAAATATGTCCATAATCTAGTTGGGGCACATGATACATCATTACTGCAAAGTCTCCTTAACTCCTGTCACAAGCCACCTGATGAGTTAATAATGTTACAGATTTCACATCGCTGCTATCAAGTGAAAACTATGACAGGCAGCGATGTCCGTGGATCGCAAAGGATGACAGTTCTTTCCCTTCTGTAAATTACATTAAGACACCTGAAAGACCTAAAAACAAATTAAGGACAGTATATTTGCTGACTTTGGGTTACTGTGCTTAAATATGCATTTTACAAAGTTAGTATCTTAATTCAACGTAAATCAAAAAAAAGTTTTTCTAGGACAGGTACCTGCGTCCCTTTTGATGTTGCACAGCTTGACACGCTGTTTGCATGAAAATAATACCTTTCAGCTCCGGAAATTCGAGAATCTCAAGGAAATCTTGGACAACCTTGCAGTCAGGGACAACGTAATGTGTAACATCATCCGATAACAATTTGCCATCTAAAATATAATTCAGAGTTTAAAGGTTTAAACTTCCAGGTGCAATACTGGTTTCTTAAAAATACTTCCAGATGTCAGGAAATTAGAGTTGTGTATCCTCAACCGCATAGGTATCTTTTCTGATGAACAAAATTATTACTACTATAGTACAATTCTGTGGTACAATCTCTAAAATTTGTGACAGATCCCTTTCACATCCAGTGATGCCAAAATTTAGTGCAAATTCTACCTAAATGAGTGAAAAAGATCCACTTTCATTACAATAAGGACGTAACTTTAAAAGTACAGGTAGCAGTCTTTTTTTTGCTACTTCCATATGAAGAGACTACACATCTGGCACAGAAAAGCTTTTCATGGAATTTTCAAAGGGTATAGAATTATGGGGTACTTCTCTTACACTGCTGCACAGATGTCTTTATTCGACACTATCCAGTTACAGCAGGCTCTTTTTTTTTATATCTTTATATGAAAGAATACAGATAAGGGTACACACACAGAAAAGCAATGCTACTGCAAAGAGAAGATGCTCTTAAATCTAAACTATTAACCATCATTGCTTATTTTCTCTAAAGAGACTCCATCCCTTAGGAACATGCCATCAAAATACCACAACCAACTCATCACAACATGACATCTAAAAATATACCTCAAAAGTAATGACTTTAATTGCTTTAGGTATTTCAAAGATTACCCAATAAACTTTTGGGTGGGAGGGGATCACTGTATTTTCTCTGAATGTTTATTTATCCCTTACGATATTATAAATGCTGAACTTATTATAGTGCAGGCAAATTATATATAATAAAATTATATGGATTTTGACAAGTCAGGTTATTTCCATGTATTTCTTAGAAGCTGACACAGCACAATTTGTCTATTGACTGTGATCACTAGAAGTGTGAATCCAGCAGGCACAATCCTGCATACAGTAACATGGCTACGTCTCACACTGCAGGTATATAATGGATGATGGCAGAGTGCATACAAGAAAGCTAGTATTTATTAATAATTCAGAAGAGTATTAAAAGTGAAATGTCACCTGGAGATTTATGTAATATGCCTGTATAAGCTATCCTTGCCTAACCTATACATCTAGATCAGAATAATTTCTAAGTAGGCACAGCACACCATTACAAGTATCAGCAGATGTGATTTATGCAGGCAGTCTCACACAGCACATGAAATAAGTTTGCTCAGCACACTGTGCAGAGTCAGGAATGAAAAGAAATGTTCACCTCACCTCTGAGTTACCCAGACTACAAAGGGGCATATTCTGACACTCATATACACCACAGTTCACATTTAAGTCCAGAATAGGGGAAGTTAGGCATAGGGAGAGAGCTAAGACATTTTTTTCTGGTATGTGCCTGTAACTTATCCTTAAGGAATTCACAACCAAATGCAAAACATTAGGGAGCAGTAACTATCACTAGTCCTGTCATCCCAGAGAGCAGTAACACACTACACTACCTTCTGCCCTCAGTTGCATCAGATACCTAAACCAAAACCGACAGCATCGATGTCAATTACAGATCAGAAGGAAAAAAAGAGTTAGAATTCCCAAACTTTTCTTTTAGACAAGCAAGTAATGTGGTCGATTTCAATAGGCTGGCTATTATGTCAGTTATTTGCCAGTCATTTTCTTGCACCAAATAAATGGTGCTATTTAACAACAACAACAAATCCCTGAAATATCAACCAAAGGTCACATGATGATCTATGATGCACATAACAGCACCACAGTACGTAAAAACAACAACAAATCTAGACATCACAGAGGCTGGCAGTCTTCTCCTGCCTGAAATGGCCAGATATAACACAGGCTGTTACATTTAATTACTGAACAGAAATAGCTGCTGATGCAGAATTACAATCGCTTCAAGGTAACGGCTTGGCCCCACTGTAAGAACACTTAACAGGTACGTATATAATTTAATTCATGCTACAAACTGCCATCCTGCAGGAATTAATGCATTTTAAAAGATCTTTTTAAAAAGAGAAGTGTGAAACTTGCATAATCCTTTAGCAAGGCTCTTTATTGTCTGTAAACTGTTCACAGTTAAATTCTGTAACAATCAACTTCTCAATTTCTTTCTTTTCTCTTAACACCTCGTTTATTTCTGAAGGATTTTGCTCTGAAGGAGTACTTTGGCTCTCTCCTCGGTTCGGTACCTGTTGGTTTTCCCAGGGCTTTACGGCACCGCTCACATCCGGCCCGGGACGGCTGAGGGGAGATTCGAGGGGAGCTTTGGGACGACCCCCCGGCTCCTGCCCCTCTCTCCCGCCCTTATTCCCCTTTCATTCACCGCTTGTCCCGCTCGCTCCCCCCCTGCGCTGCTCGCCGGTCCCGCCGGGTCCCGTCAGGCCCCCCCCCCGCCTGCCCAGGCCGTGCGGGTCCCCTCCGCCCAGGGATCACCCTCTGCACCCAGCTTCGGCCTACGCGAGCAGAGGCACAAGGGGTTCCCGGGGCTCGGCTTCCCGGGGCTCGGCTCCCCGGGGCTCGGCTCCCCACCGCTCCAGCTCGGTCCCCGGGCGATCCCGCCTCTGCCCGCCCGGTTCCCCCTGCCCCCAAGCCTCCCGCCGCCAGCCCCCTCACCGCGAGGACAGCCGGCCGGGCACAGGGCGCTGCGGCACGGCACGTCGGGGCGCAGGTAGTGCTCCCGTACGACGCGCACCGAGCGGCCCTGCTGGCTCCGCAGCTGCACCACTTTCTCCGTGCGGAGCATGGCGGGGGGGGGG
>WHYT01017724.1:223647-240247 GCA_009806455.1 Tetrax tetrax | reverse complement strand
CGGCCAGGCCCGCTGCTGCCAGGGCGCTTGCGCGTGGCGCGAGGGGCGGTGCGACTGCAACGGGGCAGGGCCGCAGCGGAGGGGCGGGAAAAGAGAGAAGCGGGGCGGCAGCTGAGGGGCAGGCGGGAAGGAGCTGAGGGAGCTGGGGCGGCAGCTGAGGGGCAGGCGGGAAGGAGCTGAGGGACAGGCGGGAAGGAGCTGAGGGACAGGCGGGAAGGAGCTGAGGGACAGGCGGGAAGGAGCTGGGGGACAGGCGGGAAGGAGCTGGGGGACAGGCGGGAAGGAGCTGGGGCGGCAGCTGAGGGGCAGGCGGGAAGGAGCTGAGGGAGCCGGGGTGGTAACTTAGGGACAGGCAGGAACGAGCTGGGGCGACAGCTGAGGAACAGGCAGGAGCGAGGTGAGGGAACGGGGGCGGCAGCTGAAAGGAGGGGCCGGGGCCTGGTTGGGGCTGAGGGAGAGGCCGGCCATGAGCAGACGCTGAGCCCTGGGAGAGCCCTGGCTTGTGCGGCTGGGTGAGCAGAGAGGGTGGATTCCCGTTCTTGGGAAAACCGAGGGGTTTGGCGGACAGTGGAGAAAATGCTGAAAAAATGGCTGGGGGAACCTGTGGAAGAAAAATGAGAAGAACCTGTTAACTCAGGCTGCAGTGGCATGAGGATGGGGTGGTTGTGGTAGGGTACATGTGGGGGTTTTCTGTTTGTTTTTAGGTTTCTTATTACAAGGACAGTGACCATGGTTTTTTTTTGTGTTGGAAGTGCTGGAGGATTGAAAAAGGGTCCAGGGAAGAATAAGAACAGAACAAGGCTGTCCTGCTGTGCCTAAGCTGTAGTCCTGCATAACCGTGTATGTGTGAACCTCCATGTTCTTTCATGGCATCTTCCAGGAGAAATCCCAGGTCTGTTCCTCAGATCAGGTTTTGTGTAACACCTGGCAGCACTCAGGGAGTTGAGGTGGGGAATGGGGCCAGGGTGTGTGAGGAGTGCAGGCAAGCCCTAATGTCAGCTGATTTTACAGTAAGCACTGATATTGTCCTTCACATTTACGGAGGGGAAGATAAAGGCCCTGAAAGATTAAATCTTGCTCAAGATCAAACAGGAAAGCAGTGGAAGGTCATGAGTCCAATGCATTGCTGCTGTGTGTGAGTCAGTGCTCTGTAAATAATGCTGTAAGTATGGCATTTTGGGGATGATTATTTTGACTATTAGAAAAGCATTACTACTTTCTCCATATTAATTAATTGCCTACATCATAACCTCCCTTGAATGTAAACACATGGTGCAAGCTATCTAGTATTTGTCCTTATGAGGAAAAAAGACTGGGAAAGAGCCAAGGCAGTATGTCACTGTATGTTCCTGTTTATTCTACTTCTTATTTTTCACATGTTTTATAAAATGTGTATCTCCAATGACTAATACTTCTGAGTAACCAATTGGTGCCAGTAAATTGAAGTACCATCTGTAAGAAACTAATTTGCAGAAGCCAAGTTCTCAAGCATATGAGAGGAGGAGGTGTTATAACTTAGTGAGAGACGACCAAAGTGTAGATTTGGTTTTGGTAGTCAGGACGATTTTAGACATATTATGTAAGTGGGATATGAGAGGAAAGGAGAAATGGAGACCAAAATGATGGAGCTCTTGCTCAGTAGGAACAAAGATGAAATAATCTGTGATGATGGAAAGTGAAAGAAAAACACAACATTTGGGAGAAAAGACATTTCATTCAGATTGAAATGGAGCGGATGCTGATTGCTGACACAGTGAAGAACACAGACCACTGTGCTTACTCAGTGTCATTCAATGACTGCAATAAAATGAAGGTTAATTAAATGAAAGTGACTGAGATATTGCTCTCATTTGTTCACTGTTTTAGAGAGAAAAATGGAAGACCTTTGGGTAAGTTCACGCATTGCTGTTGAGTAGCTGCATGCTTATTTCTATTATTCTGGTCAGAAAGTTTTGAGAATTCTCTGTTTCCCTCCCTCCTTCCTTCCTGTTTTGGAGAGCAACTTCATATGAGTAAAAGTCAAAGGCTGAGTCAGTAAAGCCAAAGAGAACTGTTTACACTTTATCTGACAACTGAGTTTGTCCCAATGAGGTCAGAGACAACTTTTCATGCTCATCTGGTAATTGGCTTTACACATGGCAAGAAGTCTGTGCAGGTAGAGCCAAAACTAGCAGGATAACAAGAACACTTTAATTGTTTTAAAATAAAAGCTGCAAAAATGTTCTAAGTATCAGAAGATCTCATTAAATGTTGAAGAATGAAGGTGGAGTGCAGTGCAGCTGCAGAAAGATGGGATATATGAAACAAACCATGGTAGGACAGAAAGAAAGCAGCACAAATATTCTTTTCATAGAGTATTCCTTACTTCACGTCAGTGAGTCCTACAGAAACTTTAGCTTTTCTTCTAAATGAATGAGAGAAGTCTCTTTAAAGTTCAATTGCGTGTTTGTTCTTGCCTGTGTTGGGAAGCGTGAGCCTCTCAGGAGGTCTCCCTGCTTGGAAAAAACATGTCAGGAGATACAGTACAGAATTTCAATGTAGTACCTTTTCACAGGAGTTGCTCAATATTTTGGCAATGAAATGTTTTGGGTCATTGGAGAATACCAGGTTTTGGCTCAAGTTTCTCAAGCTTGAAGCCTGACTCATCTGGCAAATGCCCAAAACCAATATGACCTCAGAGACTAATTTTGAATGCAGAAATAAAAGTTTGTTATGTAGGTTATTAGGCATCTACATGTGGAAATGGAGTGTGCACAAGGCAAGAGCAGGTATTCAAATATAGACTTAGTAGTTGACCATTTAACGTTCATCTGCTTAGCAGTATTTGCCAGCTGGCACCACACAGATACATCTTTTGATACACCTCACTTCTGCTCTGCCAGGATCCCTGCTATGTAAGCGTGGCTTACATCCTTCGTTGCTTGAAGTTTAAACTTTTAACTTCATTTATGTCTATATACATTATTTGCTGGGACCCAGTTTAGGAAGTGATCTAGGTCAGTGGTCTGTCCTCTGTCTGGTGTGCCAGTCACAAAAATATGTAAAAGAAATCACCCCAATGACCTTAGTAGGAAATAAAAAAATAATATCTAATTATAAGACCTATTAGTTAAACATTCCTTAGTCAATTTAGTATATGCCACACCAATCTGTAGCTTTCAAAAAAGCTGTGTGTATGCTAACAAACAGCTAATTTTCAAAAAGCTTTAAATTCCTAGCAGAGTTATTATAGTGACAATATTGCTTTTACTCAACAAAACTATTGTCTTATCAAAGAAAGATATCAAGTTATTTCAATGAGGTCTATTTTCTGTAATCTTATGTCAACTGGTATTAATTATATCACCCTCCTTTAATTATTTTTATGAATCCCATATTAATTAGACTTTCTGTTATTTTGCTTCGGATTGCACTTTGAATGACAGGTCTATAATTACCTGGATTATCCCATTTACTCTTTAAAATTATTTTCTGTAGCATTACAAAGAACATGCTAATGTTCTTTTTATTTTAGTAAAAAGAAAATGATTTTGCATTCTCCCTGGATTTCAGTTAGTCATAAGCCATCTTAGTACTTTTCAGTTTGCAATACCGGTTGTTACCACTGAGAGACACTATTTAATTGATTTTGGGTTGAAATGGTAACTTTTATTGCCATTACCGTGTCTAATAGACTAGAATTCAACCTTTCAGCTTCTGTGAACAAACTGCTTTGAGTTGCTTGTAACATAACTAGACAAATTTCTTCTCCAAAATAAACTAGAAACTGATGCTGTTCTATAATACAAAAAAAAAAAAAGAAAGGCTTGCAGATCTTTTCAAGCATGGCGGAAATATGAAACTACACGATGTTTACAATTATTAGAAGCATAAAAGCAATTTATTTACCACAATACCTGATTTTTACTATGGTATGCATTTGGTTTTCTTCCCATCACCTTTTTCCTCCTTGGATGCAGTTCAAAAGTTTACTACATCACTGAATTGCAAAGTTGTATACTATTTTGCTTCACTCATTTTCTGCACCTTTACTTTGTTTATTCCAGGGGTTTTATTATATTTACTGCTGAGAGATCTCAGATATTATTTAAAGGAAAAGAGCTTTGTACTAACATCATTAGACTGTTAAGCTTTAGCTAATCAAGGAGCTTTAGGTTATTTGTAGATGGTAATAATTTGGTGGATTGCAATATTTTTACTGTCATTAAATATGTTTATATTAATTGCTCTAGAAACTATGAAAGCAATTTAGCTAGATCAAAGGAGGAGTCCACCATACCAATCTTTTTGTCATCAAAATGTGTTTGATTTGGTTGGAGCCTTTACATTGAAGTGATGCTCTGTGGTGCTTCGGCCTCTGGAGCACCTCCTCTATGGGTTCAGAGGATAATCGCAGTCAGAGATGGAAGGACCTAACAGGTCACCTTTCCACCCACTACCAAATTGAGATTGCTCCCTATAGTATATCTAGCTCAAGTTTGGGGTCAGTTCTGCAAAATATAAGGCTCTAAGGTTTATTTATTTATATACCACAGTAAATAGAAAACAGAATTGCAAGGATGACTTTTTTTTTATGCCTGCTTTCAAAATTACAAGAAGTTTCTGGGCGAAACTGATTAATTTCCTCTTAGACTCCTATCATAAGAAATTAAATGGGGTTGACCTGTGGGGAACTCTGCTGTTGTGATCTGTTGTACAAATGAGATACAAAAGGTTTTCCTTCAGATCTTGGAAATGTATACTGAAACTAGAGGAAAATATATCATACTGTATTTCTAGTCTGCAGCTGTGCAGCTTAGGTGCTTTATATTTTTCTCACTAAAAGGCTATGCGTAAAGATTTTATATCCATAACTGCTCTGTCCTCTGCCAAATCATATTGTCTAGCAGGGCTGGGTGACTAACAGTTTGTTCTATTTTTTTTTTTTCAAATTGTTTACAAAGTTGCAAAATTTCAAAATGCATTCTTTTGCCATAATTATTGCCAAGAACAATATTTGCTAAGCCAGCAAACAACTCGGGTATACCTAAGTGTATGTAGCACTTTAACCTATGCTGCCTAGATCTGTATGTAGTTATATTATTTGTATTCCCTTACTGTAAATGTGTGAAAACTGACCAAGAGTGAAAATTTATAATTTAGTGTAAAAGTCATAAAATGACATATGTACTGCTAACCATTGATTGTGCAATTTGAGGTTTTAATTTGGCAAATGCTCAAGCTTAAAATGTGTTTTTCATGATTATTCTCCTTATTAAAGCTCATTTGCTATTCATGGAAAGTGAGCACAAAAGGGATGTGAACAGTCAAAAGAAATCCATTTAAAAATTCAAATGAATATCCAAGGGAAATGGATTGCAGTATTTGCCCAACTCTGCTGGGTATACTCTGCTGCTGAATGTCTTATTAATAGGTGCCTTTGTCATTGTCCTTAAGGCTTTCATCACAAATGTTAGATAGTTTTGTTATGACTTCATATTGCAGTCATTATGCAAAATTTGTTCTTGATATTGCTAAAATGGTTCTGTTAGAATGATGCTGGATGAGAGTGTGTTCATCGTGTAGTTGCTCCTTTTCCAAATTAGTTAAAAACTTATTTGCTGTGATACTAACTCCTGAGTTTAAACGTGGAAGGGTCAACGAAACTCAGATCATCATGCCTTGCTAAAAGCCGAGACACTACTTCCAATGGCCTTGCTCATACTAGTCTCAGGGACTCCAGTTGTCCCTCTGTACCTGCCTATGTAGAAAAAATTCTTACCTAGTGATGGGAAGAATCTGGATCATCAACCATGAGAGCAAAAAGCAGTAATCACTGTTTATTTTCTACTTACACTGAGCTCCTGCGTACTAAGTTGCCATTTTTTTCTTTGTTTGCTTTCATGGGAGCAGGATATGTATTTAAGGTCCTTTTCTCTCCACTGCTTTCACTGACAAGAGCTAACTGAAGTAAAAGCAAGATGATCAGTAACTGTCCTCTGAGTCCCAAGCATTTGATACAACTGCCAAAGTGCTACTTATTAATACTCTGCAACGTGCTATGACACCTCCTCTGATCGCATTTGAGTCACAGCTAGCAATGTGATGGGGTAATAACTGTGGCTGAGGTATATATAAATATAGAAAGGTATATATAAATATAGAAAGAAAATTGATCTGAAGCCCAATGGTATAGAATAATAAAAGTAGTTGCTCTCTTTTTTTTTTTTTTTGTAATAAAGCAAGTTGCAATAGCCTTTGCATGTCAGCCTATTACTCTTTGCTTGCTGCAATTTCTGAATGAGGAAAAAGTGTTAATATATGGGCTATACACTTTGTTCTGTAGCTAAATAGTTCAACATTTATGTTCCATAATTCCCTGTTATGCTGGAGAGTTAAAGTTATGTGAGCAAATGTGTGGTTTCTAGGGGTAGATAAATGAAAAAGAATTTGTTGCATCATTCAGGCTGAGGTTTTGGAGATGCATTTACTCATGCAAGCTGAGGTCGAAAGCTAGTGCTTTTCAGAAAAGTCTTACTTCTCAGCCAAATTTATAACTGCTTGAACCAAAGCAAAGAAGATCAAATTATTTGCCTGGAGTCACATGCCAACTGAGTGGCTCAGCCAGGATTTGATCCAAAGATCTGTTCTCTTGGTTCATCACCCTTGACTGTAAATAGTAAATTTCATTCTGGTTTATGAGGATGTTAGGCAGGTAGCATAATGTTTTATAAGTTTCTGAAAGAGACTGAGCTGCCTTTACAATAACGAAATAGTCTAATGGGCTAATAAGAAGTTAAGAAAAAACAAGATACTCAAAATATTATCAGAGGAAGAAATTAAAGTTGGACCAGTAGTTTACTCTTTTGTTAAATAGTCTGGACCAGGATACAAGGCTTCCCTGGGGAGACCAGTATGGGTTGCTCAGTCAGGCAGTCTGTCACCTCTGGCTGTCCCCGTGACCTCCAACGGGAAAATCCACCATGGATATTGTAAGGTATGTCACTTAACTTCAGCACTTCAGGTAGATATCTAAAGTTAAGGAGGTAGGCTGACCTAGCTTCTTTCTAGTGAACAAGGAGAAAGACTTTTGTGCTTAGAAATGGAAGAGAGGAATACTCTTTCAGGTACAGCACTGCCCACTCTATAATGATCTTCCTTCTTCCCGCCCAGAGTTCAGTCCAGATGTGGAACTGACAATGCCAAATACATTGCATGTTCCCCCTTTACAGGTGACATCTTGCTCAGAAAACTTTCGTGTTTAGGTCTAGAAATTAAGCTACTTTATGTGGCAGCTGATATGATGTGGAACTTTCTGGGGACATGAAGGACATGAGAATGCCTGTCAAATACCAAGATACCAATTTAATCTAGTGAGAAACTGTCTAGTTTTTTTTCTATTTTTCTATTGATGTTTATTTTAGATACTTTTCCCACTCTTTCTCTAGTGCTGATTCCACATTCCAGTGTCAGTGTGTGCTACTGAGGAAGTGCGAAGCACCAGTCTGAGGAGATGTCCCACATCTTGGACTAGCAAGTGCAGCTCCAGGTAAGAGAAAATTTTTCTGCTGGTGCAAACTGAAGGCAAAAGAGCAGGCCCAGTTCTGTGGCAGAACAGTTCTGTATTTAGAGTCAGGTAACAAGAACACTCTTTCAGGTAAGACAGCCTATACCTTTAGAAGCATATAAAAGGATGGAGGAACAATCTCCAATTATTTCAGTCTAATATTTTTGCTTAAAATCGAGTTAGGCGTGTTATTTTCCAGGTTATATCACCACCCCTCCCTTTTTTTTTTTCCTCTATTATGTCCCATCCCTTCAGTTTCATTCTTGGAATTTAATCTCTCCTGTTGATTTCTGCTCCTTATCTTCCCTTGATCTATTTCTGCTTCTCTGTTAGATTTTTGTCCCCTTGAGTCTCCAACTAATGTCTCCCTGTATGTCAGATTAAAAAAAAAAAAGTACAAGATGCTACGCTGTGAAACGAACTAGAGAATGTTTATATGGTTGCAGCGGGCTGACCATTAAAATTACTTTATTCCTACAGCATTTCAGATGCTGGGCTTGACAGTTTCATTTCCAAAACTATTTGTACTCACCAAAGTTCGTAACAGCATTTCCATTATTTCCTTATACACACTTTTTTTTTTTGCCTAAATTTTATCAAGCTAACTTCTTCTATTCAGACCTGATTTCAGACAATAGGAATACAAAGTGGAAAAATGCTTTCTGAAAGAGACTGTAGCTTTTTATCTATTAAAGTATCTTTCTGTGTCCCAACACGTTGTTATCTCAGTCTACTTCTCAGCTTCTCCTGTTTATTTGATACAATGGTATGACATGCAGGAGATGAAAGTTTCACCTGAAGAGTTTGTGTGCTCGTAGCTGAGGAACCTTACTAAAGCTGCCTTCCTCATTATTCACCAAAGTCCTCTTGCTGTCCCACATACTGCTTCCAGAGCATGCCATATTAAAGCAAAGGCTAACTATAACTGTTGCTTCACATTGAAAATGTAAAGGGAATAGTTATTTTACTAATTTAGTATCAATAAAGCACAATAGGCTAGGCTGAAGAAGAATGTTCTATTTTATTTTCTTGCCTTTCTAAATGTTATGCTGTCCAATCATTTTTATATGTGATGTTCCATTTTTCTTCTACTTCATTAAAAGGAAAAAAATAAAATACCCCACAATTTGCAGTTTTGAAAAGGAAACTACAAGTAACATTAAATATTCTTGAACAACATCATTGTATTAAATTCTGACACGGTTTGCATAAAGAGATTGTGGAATGTCAGTCACCGGAAATTTGTAACAATAAGTTAAATGAATGTCCGTTAGGAGTAGTCTAGGTGCGACTTGCTCCTGCTGCTGCAATCAAATCAGGGATTCCCAGGCTTTCTAGTCTAGCAAACCATTGTCAGCTCTCGGGACTTCTCTACAGACTACCAGACCCCCCTTAGTATCTGTGGTTGTTGAAAAAGTAATAAAGACAACACTCACTTCTTTTCACAGATTATGGTTTGGAAACCACTAGATAAAATGGCAGGTTTGATTCCACCAGCTTTATACTTCTGTGATTTTTTTACCATTGCCATAATTCCAGGAGAATGGTAGAGTAAGTTTGTGATGATATATGGTAATAACAACTGCCTGAGCTACAGCCCTTACTACAGTCTCATTTGCTTGCCCAGAGAGACTGCGTGCCCAGGAAGGTCAGCAGGTTGTTTGTTTCCTGTTGAACGAATTGGCAGGGTGACAACCACTGTCTGCCAAGCAAATGCATTTGTTTAATCTCTGGTGGTTGTGGATAAAAACCACCGATAGACAAAAGAGGCCTTTTTTAAAAAAAGCTAATTTAGATCTAGGTGAAGATGGATTCTCCCCATAAACCCCAAAGTACCAGTACATGTGTACATGTGTACAAATAATATGCATCCAAGCTGAGTTTGGATCCCTTTCTTTACCTGGTAGTACAGTGGTAGGAGAAGGGAACTCTGATGTCAGTATATCATGAAAAGTTTACCAGAACCAGGTATATTTGGCACCCATTGTTATGTACTTAAAGTTCAAGCCAATTGTAAGTGCAAGATTGAATGGAATATAGGAGAGATGAGGAGCTTCCTGAGTTGATTTAAGATGAGAGGCCAGCAGACAGTACCTCTCCACTTCTGTATAAAGGGCATATACACGGCCCAAGGGAGTAAGCGTAGATTGTTGCAATGTTCATGGGCTTTTGATCAAGTCCTAAAGACAGAGTCAAGACTTAAAATGTTTTGACTTTGAAACAAAGACTCTGATGCCATTACATAATTTTTATTATTCTCATTTAAACGTATGTGTGTTATTCATCATGCTGATAAGCACATACTTTGCATCACTGCACTATTTCTGGTTTGACGATTGTGATTGATAAGCTTAGCAACCTTTTCCAGCCTGTGAAGTTATACACCTCATTCAGATCCTTCATTTAGCTTGTAAAAGTGCTTTTTAATTTTTAAAGGACAAAATTTGTGTTAGTTTTTGCCTATTAGAGATTACTGGGAGCTAATGGTATTCCAAAAATATCAGAATACTTTTAGTACTGCTTCCTCTTTGCCTCTTTCAGAGATTTCCATACTCTCCATTTACACGTAATGTGCCTGTTGTTGCCATCTCCCTATAACAGAGGGCTATCTCTTTGGTATCCTTAGGATTTGCAGGTTTTAATTAGAATGGATTTATGTTGATTAGAGTTGATGGGATTGAAATGCCATGTAGTTATTAATTTCCTAGTTTTAATTTTGCTACTTAGTCATACATTACCAAAAATATCTTAGAAATATATATTTTTTTTTCCCTTGTAAAGTGGCAAAACAGAGAAATAAATACGTTGCAGCATGCTGTCATTTCGTGAACAAACATCTGACAGATCCGGACTTTTACAATTCTCTGAATGCCTGTTGAGCAGGATGAAAAATGAAAAGAAATATTTGCAGACAGGCTTTCTTAGATTGTCTTTGCAAACTGAACTAAAACTTGTGGGAGTTTGTGTTGGGATTTTCTTGTTTTCTTTTTACGTTTAAAATGTCAATGAACATAATTCCTTGAAATTCCAAAATTTGAAAATGTCCATTATAGTTTTCATATCTGTAGCCTATGCAGTGCAGACGTGGGTTCTGTACAGAAGTTAGTATTAATCAGCATATGGAGTGCTATTTCCATTTTTGCAGGTAGGAAAGTGAGACATAAAATAATCTGTGGTTCAGTTCAAAAGTCATGACAATCAATCTAAAGGTGTATCTTTAGATCTCGCTGTAACAGGATACGATCTTACGCAGAACGGAGCAGCTTTGTAGGCTGCTCATCTGGATTAGGAATCAGAACTCCCAGGTTTTATTCCCTGCTTTGTTATTGCAACTGTAGGCAGTTACTTTTCTTCCATATTGCCTTCATTCTGCTTGCATTGGTTTTTTGAGATTGTATATTACTGCAAATATATGGGAACTGGATGAAGTCCTGACCTTGATTAAGAACTCTAGGTGCTACCTTTGTGCAAATAAATTATAATGACTAAAGATAAATATAGTCATAGAAAGGGATTACAGTTAAGAGAATGCCTATATTCAGTGTTCACATTCAACTAGTTGCTAAAACTTCTGGGTAAAAACTCATGCAGAAATCTATCATAAAGATAAATTCACAGCTTCTTTCAGCTTGTCTCTTCTTTCTGTACTAAAACCCATTCCTCACTGAATACAAGAGCAGTGAACTCAAAATTGGTAGAAACACAGCAGAGCAATGTCTGTTGCACAGTGTGTCCAAATAAAGACAATTGTTATAAAAGTACATTTCATACAGATCTAAGTTCTGTCCATAATATTATGTTGATCTGGAGACAGTTGTTTGAAGAAAACTGACTAAGCTTGATGATAAAACTTACCTTATGTTATTAAAACTTATCTTCAACTTATCTAGTTGAAGATGTCCCTGCTCCTTGCAGGGGGGTTGACCTTTAAATGTCCCTTACAACCCAAACCATTCTGTGATTCTATGATAAATATGCCCCAGCATATTTACTAGAAGTACTTGTAAATAAGGTGTAAATGAAGATATCCTATGGGCTTCTTTCAGAATACCAACCGCATGAATTTCTATGTACTTCAGTCCTTATTTTAACTTTATTATCTGGTTTGCTATCACTTGAAATTCTGGTCAGCTTTCTCCAGAGGAGAATTTCCTAAGGGAGAGCAGTCTCTTGAGTTTCTGTGTGAAGGAGCAGAACTTTGGGGGACCTCACTTGGTGTGGGTGTAGTAGGCAGATAAAGTGAATCAGCATTCTTCTTTAGCTGCTGATTCTGTACGCCTTTTTTGGTCTGTGCTTGCTCATGGCGGTTGCAGCTTCTGGGTTTCAATGAAGGAGAAATTCTGGTCCTTAGTATCACTACATCTCTTCACAGAAGACCTCTTGTAGTACTTTTATCAGTGCTAACAGGTTTCCAATTTGGTCCAGCCTCAGTTTAAGGAAATGTAGATGTACAGTCTTTAAGTAACGGCTCTCTGAATGATTGGACGCACTCAAGAGGTTGGTAATAGGCTATGCAGCTTTTAACCCAATTACAAATACAGCTAATAATGTTCAACCTTGTAGATGCCTGTTTGGTGGTGTAAGGTTGGGGATCGGTTACATTCCTCCCATACCCTTGGTTCTACCTCAGCCAGTACTAAGAGGAATGTCCTGTAGTCACGCAGGACCCTGACAGATAAATTGTCCTTTAACTCTCAAAAACAGAAGGTGAAGATGTGGTTGGAAGCAATGAGTTTCTTGCTTCAGTTGCGTTATGTGTTTTATTGATGGAAAAAAATTGTAGTCTTTGAAGCTATTCACTTAGGAATTTTCACTAGAAAGACAATAGTTTCTGTTGACCTATATGACATTGCTATTAATTATGTATTATATATGCTGCTTTTCATATTTTTTTTTCATTGTGAGGGGCCTCTTTGCTTCTCGGGTCGTATGCATAAATCTCATTAATAAGAATTTAGGTGTTGTAGAGTGATTGTCAATCTATTTTGATATCCTTCTCCAATTACTTACCAGTATCCTGTGATTCAAATAAAGGCAGAATGTCATTCTGGTTGCCAACATGTACTTGGAGATCCTGGTATGTTTCCTGTAGAAGTACACACTGAAACTGCTTTTCTATGCTTCAGATAGCAAACCATTTGTGCTACGAAGCTTGGAGACTGTAATATACCCAAGTTATTTTAACTGCTTAGGCTACCCTGATTCATCAAAATAGTTGATCTTTTTGTACAACAAAGCTGTCACAGCTATCCTGCAGCAGGGAATCCCACTCAGAAATTTTGTGAAAGATTGGTCTTTTATCCAGTTTCTTTTATAACAGAAGGAGTAATAACTGTGTACATCTTTCTTTTGCTATTTTTGTTAGTAGATCAAATTTCTCCCTGAAGTAATCAGCTACAGTTCAGTTGAATGAGTGCTATTTCTTCCATTTGTATCATTGCATAATTATTTTCTTCAGGCTTACCGAATCTTTTTTAAAAATTATTTTTAAATGGACATACTGAACAAAGAATAATTTCATACCCTGGTCCAGTGCAGATGCCTTGATTAAGAAAAATAGCAGTTACTAAGGATGGTGGTCATATACACATGATTAAGAGCAGAATTTGACCTCATATGAGATAAGATTTACACAAAACCTCTAGTCACTGGCCACTTCTTAACTCATTTTGAGTGCCCTTTATATTTTGTATGGGGAACAGACGTAAAAGCTGTGTTAATGGAAAAACCAATCAGCGTGATTGAACTGGGCCCTATATGCTTAGTATATATTTGAATTAGATTAATAGCTTTTGTACGTTTTTGCTAGTGTTATGCAGGATTAACGTTTTGTGAATTCTTTTTTTTTTAATTACCTGTTCATTAAAAGTACTGGGACACCTTTGTATTTGGGAGAATGGGTCCATGCTATGAAAAAAGGTAAATTAATGTTGTCTCTGCAGCAGACCCAAACTCTAAAGGATATCTAAGCTTTTTCACTCTTTGGATTGAGTAGTTGTACTTCTCCAAACTTGGTAGCTTGGACAACAATTCTGACAGAGTAGAGTGAAATGCAAGTCCTGGGAATGCAGGAGTTGCCTTTTTAAATGGGAGTGAATTCTTGCAATCATTATTTGGATAGATCAGGGAAGTAAAACAAAACATATGCAGAACTGGCTCTAGTTAAAACTGCATTTTCTACACTGCCTACAACTAATATGTTTGTATTTGATTTGAACACTTTGTATTGGTAGAAGGGATTCATGCATAAATGAGGCCAACGCTATTATTCAGTATTATTAATGATGTTGTCTACTCTTAGTTTCTCAAAAACTAGAAAACTAATAAATTTTACATATTGGAAAAAATCACAGATAAATCAAACAAATATTTAACTTCTTTGAAGTATTTAATATGTGTTAAGAGGACAGAATGATGAATTCAATATTGAAAACCAATATCAAGTTTACAATTATGTACCATTTATCATCACTGATTGCACAGACAGCATATTATTGCGGGGAACAGAATGATGCATACACTAAAACCCTGATTGGTTTTATAAAAAACAAGATAAAATTCAAGTTATGTCTGAAAAGCTTTGTTTTTCTTTTTCAAGCATTATTTTCAATAACAATTTGTTCTTTCAGACAGAAATTATGCATATTTAATTTCTTGAGCTTTAATATTAAATGTGCAATAATTTTAGTGTTGAAAACTGATGCTTTTACCAACAATAACACGATTCATTGTGCTGTTATTTTCTGAGGCCCAATTCGCCCTTTAAGAAAAGAGAACATATGGAAAATGAAAAAGTGGATAGGAACTAGTTTTGAATTGGACATGTAGAAGGAAGCAAATAAAAGCAGTAAAAATGCTCTTGAAAGGCAATTTGACTTTGAAGAGAGAGCATGTACAAGTGGCTGTTTCTTACTCAGCAGATCTTCTCCCAGGGTAAGATTCTGCCTCCCCCAAAAGTCAATGGCAAAGCTCCTGGTGACTTAAGTATTTTCAGACTTGCATTGTCTGTCCTGAAGGTCATAGCTGCTCACCTTTATGAAAGAGCTGCACTTCTTTAAACTCCTGTCACCCCAGCTGAGCTCTGGGAGAGGGAAATGAATTCTTCTCTGGCTCACACTTTATCAGCAGAATTATTAAGCAGTTTTCTGTTGCAGAGTCACTCTTGTAATGCACTCTTGCCTTTTTTTTTTTTTCCCCCAAATTATTTTCTCAGTTTCATGTTGGTGCTCAGGTTGCATGGAGATAACTGAAGAGATCATTTCACCAAACCGAGGCTGTGCACCCATAACTGAGAGTTATTTTGTCCTTCAGAATTTCAACAAATCGTTTTGATGAAAGAATCTAGCTAAGCTTGGAGATTTAGCTTGAGTTTACAGAGTTATAACTCTAGGCTGGACTCATTGAGTAAATGACAATAAGAAAAAAGCCAAACCATCTTTTTATATCTTTATTTGTAAAATGTGCATGTTACCTTTTAAAAAGAGAAATTAGGGAGGCTAAATGGTTCCCTGGAATGGAAACTGGTGTCAAAACTGAGTCATAAACAGTGCAATCAGTGTAGAGCAACTGGTATTTTTAATATTCTTATACAAACAACAAAACCTAATTATCTTTATTCAACAAAGCTAGTTCAAATTTGATCTATTAAATTTTATTAAATATTGGGAATAATTTATTAAATAAACACAATTGCTCATTTATTATTGATATTCATTATTAGTATGTTTGTAAAAATAATTAAAAACATCAGGAAAGATGGGGATGAATTCACCTCAGGCACCAATAGTGCTGCAGATCCTGGTTAGGTTGTCTTAACCATAGCTAATGAAGAAAAATGGCCTTTTGGAGCTAGCGAGGGAGTGGAGAGCTGGGTTTGCAAAAAGGAGGTGGGGAAGCCAGCAGTTGCTCCAGCACACACGTGTTCTCCACTGCCCTCTTCTCTGGATTTAGGTGGCTCGTGCAAGACCTTGGGAAGGCTGCAAACCAGGACGATGCAGCAAAGGGAAGGCTGGGAACCTGAAGGCACAAAAGCAGTGGTGAGAGCGGAGAAGTTTTTTGGGAGGCTGGGATATTGCAGGGAGACCCTTATGGAAACAATGTACCAATTCTGGCTCAAATGATCTTTATCCATTTTGAAACTCTGCCATCACCTGCACTCGTGTACCGGCCTGTTACCAAGAAACACACCGCGCAGACAAAGGGTTTTGGCAGCCTCACATGTACATAAAATACTGTACAATGTGGGGATTCATCGTGTGGCTACAATGACAAAGTTCTATTAGCCATTTTGGTACATTATCAAAAAAGGACTTGATCTTATGTTTCTTACATACTGAGATGATAAAAAAAGCAGGAACTCAACCAACATTATTATTCTAATTAGAAAATAATCAGTAATAGTACATAACACAAATACAGCATTTAATCTTGAAAAGACTGTGCAAGTATAAGATTGCTGGCTAAGAGCTAAGTTAGTGCAGCTGTTCAAATCACCCCTCATAAGGATTTTGGTCTAATTATCTTCATCATCATACATTTGTAACTTCTGGTACATCTTTCAGGAAGAAAATGACAACCGTGGGGTGCGCTTTGTTCCCTCTCTGATACTTCTCTGAGTGTCCAGTGGCGCTGAGCCACCCTAAAATGCAGCCGTGATGCAGTTGATTTGACATACAAGGGCAGATGCTCTGGACGGTAGAGGATGCTAGAGAAGAGGTAAACTTTCCGTCATGCTTTTTATCCTGTCTATTAGCATCCCCTCAGACTTTCCTGCTATCAGCTCTAGCCAGCTTCTCTCCATGCAGGGGCTGCTTTAGGCAATCAGATTGCTGCCTGTGCTCGCCTGTGGCTGCATGCCCCTACTACGGCGTGCACGCGTGTGGCTGCAAACCGAGGCACCTTGAAATGGCTCCAGAAGTTTGCATGATCTCCCGCTACACACATCCGTGGAGTTTACTAGGTCTCTGCTCTGGAGATCCCCTTCTTTCAGCTGCAGGAGACAGGGAGCCTTGGTTGGTTTTTTGTTTTTTGTTTTTTTTTTTTTTTTCCCATCTC
>WHYT01017724.1:0-213678 GCA_009806455.1 Tetrax tetrax | reverse complement strand
AAGGATTTTGGTCTAATTATCTTCATCATCATACATTTGTAACTTCTGGTACATCTTTCAGGAAGAAAATGACAACCGTGGGGTGCGCTTTGTTCCCTCTCTGATACTTCTCTGAGTGTCCAGTGGTGCTGAGCCACCCTAAAAAGCAGCCGTGATGCAGTTGATTTGACATACAAGGGCAGATGCTCTGGACGGTAGAGGATGCTAGAGAAGAGGTAAACTTTCCGTCATGCTTTTTATCCTGTCTATTAGCATCCCCTCAGTCTTTCCTGCTATCAGCTCTAGCCAGCTTCTCTCCATCCAGGGGCTGCTTTAGGCAATCAGATTGCTGCCTGTGCTCGCCTGTGGCTGCATGCCCCTACTACGGCGTGCGCGCGTGTGGCTGCAAACCGAGGCACCTTGAAATGGCTCCAGAAGTTTGCATGATCTCCCGCTACACACATCCGTGGAGTTTACTAGGTCTCTGCTCTGGAGATCCCCTTCTTTCAGCTGCAGGAGACAGGGAGCCTTGGTTGGTTTTTTGTTTTTTGTTTTTTTTTCCATCTCCTACCCTCTGCTGAGCCACCAAGTGTTTCTGTCTCAGCTATAGAGTTTGCTTCCTCATTCCCACACGCAGTGTTCGGGTGGCAACCTTGAGATGCCGGGCTGTCGGTCTGATTCTTTGTCCTTTTAGTCTTTTTAAGGTATTTTAATTGAATCGGGCAGAGAAAAACAAAACCAAAACGCGTACACAAACCCCAAGGCTTCAGGACTAGATTCCCCCCCCGCTTCCCCCAAACAACAAACGGTTAAATAAATAACGAGATGCCAAGCCAACCATCACCAAAGAATAAGCCAAAAATCAGCGTCAGCGCCGCAGGAAACGGGAAAGTTTCTGCGCTCTGAACCTGGCCCCGTGGTACCGCGTGTAAACGCAAGAATCCAGGGGGAGCGGAGCGCGGCCCCAGCCCGGCGTCTGCGGGAGCCGGGGCTGCACCGGTGCGCCCAGCCCTGCATCCCGGAGCGAGCGCCCGAGAGATGCTGCTCTGACTTGGCTCTGCGCTGGGGAATGAACGGCTCCGAACCCCCACCCCCGTCTCCTCCCTCCTCCTCCTCCTCCTCCTTTCCCCCTCCCCCGGGTCCTGCGGGGAGGCGGGTTTAAGGTGGGTCGTGTGGCCGCGGTAAGTTTCCTAACAGAGCCAAAGAGGCGCCCGGAGTTCCCGCGGCAGCATCGCCTCCCCGTCCCTAGGCAGCGGCACCGGCGCGGTGCACCCGTGCGAGCGGCCCCAGCTCGGCCGTTGCAGCCCGAGCCGCCGCTCGCCGCCTCCCGCCGCCGCCGCCTCCTCCTCTCGCTCGCAGCGTCGCGTTGCCGCCACCGCAGCCCCACGGATCCGGCCCCGACGGCAGGGGCTCCGGCCCCGGGTCCCGCCGAGGTAGGTGCGAGTCGGGACAGGGGCTGGGCGCCGCGGGGGACGCGGTGCCGGAGCCCCCGTGCCTGCAGCTGCGACCCCCCACGCCCCGTTTGTTCCCGGCGCTGGTGCTGCGGGGCAGAGGGCTTCCTCTGTACCCTCTGGCTGCAAAGGAGGAAGCCCCCTTCTCTGCTTCTCCTGGAACTGCCCAGGCATCCAGGACGAGCCGGAGGGAGGCAGTCTCTCTCCAGCCTCCCGTTTCTGTCCCTTCCCTCGATCTGTCTTTGGGTTCTCGTTGGTGATTTTGGAAGTGCTGATCTAGGAGATATGTGTGTGGGTGAGATCTTACGGCTTTATTAGGACTTTCTCCTATCAGCATATCTCTCAGAAGCCGGCCCCCCCGCCGCATGGTTTATTGGGGTGTCGTGTCGGCACGAACTTTCTTCTGGTTGCAGGAGGCAGATTTGGTCCCGGCGTGTCTGCGTCCTCGGGCTGCTTCTGTGCACGGGCGAATGGATTCGCTGCGCGGGTCATAGCGGCTTCCCTGGTCTGTGTTTAACAGGGCTCCTGATGAAGAGGGTCTTTGGGGTAGGGAGAGGTACAAGGGACAAGTTACAGGATGGAGTGTGTAAGGGATGCCTGTTTCTTAAGGTTGGGGAGCTGGTGGAAGCTCACTGCTGCCAAACATTCCCTTCTTTTGCCTAGGAAGGACTCTGGTTCTTAACAAAGAGAGAGAAGTTTGGGAGTGTCAGGACATCAGCTCCCAAATTCCATGCTCAGCTGAGATTCTCAGGTGGTGGCACAGAGTTCTGATGCCTGTCTTGATTAATACTCACCTGCAAGCACTGGGCAACTGGATGGCTCAGAGAGGTGGGCAGAGGATCAATATTTTGTAAAACTGAGGCAGCCATCTCTCAAAGTATTGCAGGGGTCGGAGATTTAAATAACCCTGTGATCACTAAGTACAGTGAAGGCTGGGGTTAGCCCTTGCCAGCCCCCTCAGTAGGAAGAAAGTCCAGAGTTAACTGAAAGGAAGTGTACAGTTTGTATCTTTATGACCTCTTGGTTTAGAACATAAATATGTAGCATGTGAATTATGAATTAACTAGAATGTAGCAGCCAGTCTACCTTCCATACCCTGTCAAATGGGGGAGACCCCTGCCTCTCAGTCCTCTTTTTTTTGGTAATAGAAATCTCAAGTCAGGTGATTGGATGTTATGTCTCTTAATTTGACATTACAGGGCTAATTACTTCTGTGGAGATTTCTTCTGGAACATCTAAGTCTCAGTCCTAATCCTTCCCATTCTCTTAGATTTAGTGCAGTCAGAGCTTTTCTGTCCCTCTCACTGTCAGGGTCTTCCTTACATGTCCACTTTGGTATTGCATCCCACAAGTTTTCCTTCCGGGAGTAATGTCCGATGGATGGATTCTTTTAGAGGTATTGCCTTGCTTATAGTAGTGCTAAGTAAAGGTGAGTAAACCAGCTAAACAGTCTCATCACAGAATTTGATTTTGTGGCATCTTTGACAGACTGAGAATCTGGTCTTGCAAAAGCTTCTGAACAAGTTTACATCCATGGGCCCTTGTCTGGGGTCTATTAAAGTTAACGTGAGGCACCTGAATTGCCTTTGCATTAGCACAGTAAATACTAGCACATGTGTTTAAGGATAAGTAAATAGCACAAGGATAATGATAGATGTTTGCAAAATTAGCTTCAGTGCAAGTGTATGAGTTCTTATTTGTCAGTAACAATCTGGAGACTTCTTCAATGTTCAAACTGTTGAACTTAGTTTTTCTTCTGTTTCTCGTTAGTATCTAAGTGAATTTGTTACAGAATTGTGAAAGTTTTACAGTGGAAGTGTTTCAACATATGAAATATTTAAAAAGGTCATATGGTCACTATTTGTTTTTCAAAATAAAATTTTAATGTTGTCTTTCTTTCCAATCACCCAGTCATCTACTTCATGAAATTTGGTAATTTTAGTTTAAAAAAATATTGGCTGAGGTAAAATACACAATTCTAGGCTGCATTATGCTGCTCTTGTTTTTTACTTATTGAAAAAGGACTAATCTAATCTCTTGTTTTTGCAATTAAATATAAATTAATAGTCAAAAGTATCAAATAGAAGCCAACGCTCTCTCTTAATAAGTTGCATGTCTGTATGCATATTTACTATGAATGGGGCACTCAGCCATTTTTACTTTGAATAATCCGTTGTGCTTTAAATGCTAAGCAGCAGAATTAATATTTAAGCAAATGCATACAGCAAAACTATAAATCTCTGAAAACAGTTAATTATATTGGAACTGTGAATGTACCTTCAAGTACAGCCTGTATAAACTATTTCTCTGTAGCGTGATCACAATTCTTGCAAACCTTTTATCCTTGTCTCTGAAATCATTCCTAATTCTGTGCTCCTGCAAAGCGTGTGCTTGGTTATTGTTATCAAAACCATGTGGTTTGAGCTACTGTTTAAATATAATATTTAGGCTACTACTTTGTTTGTTCAAGTTAAAAAGAGAAGTGCTGCATGCCATTGCATACTAAAAAGCTTCTATATAATTACTACTTTTTACTGTACTGCTGTGCAAATCTCTGGGGCTGGAATTGCAATGGAGACTTTATACAGTTTGCAGTTACTTTATATAAAAGCTACAAGCTCTTTTTCATGAAACATGGGGGCTGCAGGCATTGGGGAGGGTGAAAGTATGGTGCTTGCACTTGTTTTTACATTTTAATTATTGCCATATGTACGCTTTTGGTTGGCCTTCACGTACTTCCAGGTGCGCGGAGATTGTGTGGTGGGTTCTCTCTGCCACTCTGGGTTTGAATTACCTACTTACACACTTAGTTCTTATCATCATTTTATGCAAATATGTCAATTCTGGTTGCATCTTACAGGGGAGTGCTGGGAGGCATGGGTTTACTTACGCTGCCCCTCTCTCCTTTGTGTATCTTTGCAAAGGAAACCGTGACACTGCGAGAGTCAGTCTAGTTCAAATTCGAAGCTGAAGTCACTGGAAATTTCTTCCCTGATGGTGATGGCCTTTAGACCACGCTGTAGTTGCAAGTAGGATTCAGGTCTCGCAGTCATCTGAGGTTCTCTAAGGTATCCTACCTGGTCTCTAGTTGCTGCTTTGCCAGCATCCAGTTGTCCTGTGAGGCATGCGTCGTATTCGGTGCCCTATACAGATTCTTGGTTTTCCTAAGGTGACTCAAAGAGCACTGGGCACCCCTGTTTAGGCAACTGAGTCCTTCCCTGACTGCCTCACACATTACTAAAAATAACTAATATGTAAAGCCTGGGATTGAGGAAATAGTTACAATTACCGTTGTGAATGAATGAGTTACCCCTATAAAAAGTTGTTCAGATGTTAATGGAAAAGATGAAAAAAAATAAACCTCATTGTTCTGTACTGGGCAGGCTGGATGTGCTGCTGTAGCGATTGGTACTTTTCTTTGCACAAAACTGATTGAAACCTCAGTGAGCAAGTTCTGTATGTTAAGGAGAGGGAAATGAAAAAGCTTGTAGAAAATTAAGAGTTACTCTCAAAGGAGATAAACCCCAGATAGATACAGTTTTAAACATTGCCAGATGAATTCTGCCATGTGATACTTCTCTGTGATTCCTATGAGTGATGTACAATTGGTGTATGCATATAGAGAGGAGGAATTTCATTTTAGGTTACAAAATGCAATCCTTACCTTAGGAATTAAAAATTATGTCCCAAACCCATTAAGAGACTATTCCACGTGCTTGTGAAGATCAGATTCAGTAACTGTAAAACAGTGGGCTACAGCCCAGAGGATCTAAGGTATTCAGTCAGGATGTCCAAAGCCAAGTCCAGAATTCTCTAACACATATGTGTGTACAAATAGTTGTATATGAACAGTAATGCTAAACCCTTCAGGCCATTTCTCCTGTAGTCTAGCTGCTCCTTTAAAGGGAATGTATTGAAATTTGTATGAAAGCTTCTTTGTGAGAGAAGGAGAGATACAAGATGAAAGTCACCACTTAGCTTGCTCACAGAAATGCAGCAGGAAAGAAGAGCACGTCCAACTTGCACCAGGTCGCAAACAAGACTGGAACTGGTAGGCCTAACTTTTTCCTTTGCAATAAGAACTGGCACTGAGAATTTCTCCCAGTAACAGTCTGATTATAAAGGCTAATGAATGAATAAGCACGCGCCTGAAATCAGATTCATTGCTAGAGTTATGCTCTGCCAGGAAGAGGAGTAAGACACAGTAGCCAAGTGAAAATAGTTCTGTACTCTAACTTCACATGCTTAACTTTCCAGGCTTTTCAATGCAACACATTTTATGAGCACTAATAGTCACTCTGAAAAATATTTTAAAGAGCTAAAAGGCACCGGAGAGCTGCCAGAATACAACAGCTTAAAGGTTAGCCAAGTGTGAAGTTTGTGAACAAATCTTTTTTTTTTTTTTTTTAATCTTTTAATTTAACTGGCAGATGTAAGTGGAAATGGGTTCAGGTTCTCTTAAGTTCAGATATGCAGCTGAAGTTTTCCTTTTATTTCTTGGGTTCCTTGTTAAGATCCAGACTTTTGCTAACCTCCTGTTTTTATCACAAGTCTTATGGTAAGTGATTTTTTGCAAAGTTTATGGAGTGTTGTAAACACATGAAAATCTGCTTTCTCTGGAACAAAGAAGGCAGGGAAAAAGCTATAGAATTACAAAACTTTTAGAGAAACTATGAGGTGGAGTATTGGATTTCACAGTTACCTCCTTAAGGGGCCAAAACAGGAAGGTAAATTGAAAGCTCCAAAGCTCTTTAGTTAAAGGATGTAACCTATTTCTATATGTTGTATGGCTAGATAAGGTGATTAAGGAGCATATTCTACTTTTTCGTAGGGTTTGAATCTTTAATACTCACATCTGGTTTTGAGGCAAATACTTGAATAGTTAAAAGTGTCATTTGACACAGCCATTTTAAGAGCCTTTAAAGGCTTTTAGAGGGTTTGGTACAAGTATTTCTCCCTTTATTTTACCAGTGTAAAACATGGAAGTATACTGATATAAAGCCAGTGTAAGCATGAGGAGAATTAAGTTCTTTATCATGCTTTTAAAATCTACCAAGTGAGGGAAGCATGGATGATTTGTAAGTAGTCGACTGGCATATGGTACCATTATGATAACATCATGTTCACAGCACTTTCCAGATTGATATACAACCTTTCTAAAATAAGCTCGGGAGAAAAAGAAAAAAGAATGTAAAGTCATTTAGCAGCCAACATGCTTTTGGTAGCGGCATAGGACACTGGTAGGTGACTTCACTGACACTCAGTTTGTCAAACGAGTTGTGCATCATAGTCTAGTACCTACTTGACAGGCAGTCATTTCAGAAAACTGCCGTTGCACTTTGTACACCGGGGTCTGATTCGTGCTTTCCTGATTCACAGTGAAATGCTGCATTCATTTTCATTCCATGCAGTGTTGGCGAAGTCATGGGGGTTAGCACAAGGTATAGAATTTGTTTCTCGGGAGGAAGTCCAGCGTGAAGCCCTTTGTTAGCAGTATAAGGAGAAAAGCTGGGGTTATCTGGGGATGGAGACTGAATTATACTCTAGTTCTGGATGGAAATATCCAGACTGAGATTGAAACTGTCTCATTGACATGCTGTGTCATTTATGGTTCTCAAGGAACGGTAAAATCATAAATATTCTTAGAAGCAGGAGCCTTGACAAGACAAACTATGGCAATGTTTCACTATTCAAAGGGGTTTTATCTGCTTGCCACAGCTAGCTTAATTCTATTAAAGAATTAAAACAATGATACTTTATATGTCATTATTATAGCATAAATTGTACTTTTGTTTGCCTTCATTTAAATGTAAAAGCTGTAAATATCACTTTAAAGGAGTGCTGGCTGATTAATTTGAAATCGTATTAACTTCTGTGTGTTAAAATGGATAAGGCAACTCAAAACCAATAAAGTTATAACACCTACCATTTCTCAAACTTAGTAAAAATGTCCAATGTAGCAATGTTCGTCATCCCTTCTCCTCTTCTAATTTCCTTTTCTCTGCATATTTCAGGTGGGCATTTTATCAACCAAACAGGGCCAATCAGTTATTTTATAGATAGAATTCAAGCGTCAGAAAATTTACTTCTCAGTGTTATTATGCTTTGCCTTCTACAGAAACCGTGTGACTAGTCATGCACTGAAACACTAGGGAAAGAAGAGTTTTATACCAGTGTTTCTCTGCAAATGGACTGGGCATTTGGAGCTTGTTTTTGCTGATGGTACCACCGTTAGCGTGAATTGCCTTCTGGATATGATGTCTGCCCCCTTCCTCCAAGGAAGCCCAGGTAGTCCTTGGTAGCCTGCTAGCGCTCATGGTGGACTGCCAGGCCAGGCATCTAACTGTTGGGTTACTCAAGTCTGGTGAGATGAATCCCACGCTTTCATAATAGTGCCTAGTTTCCATTCTACTTGTAAAGAAAGGTAAAAAAAAGGAAAACTTTATTGTAAATGAATGAATGAACAAATTTGAAGATTACCATATGTAACTGTGAGCTTTCATTTAGGTATGATGGGTTTTGATAGCTATAGTGTTAAAGCAGGACAGAGCTGTGCATGTGTTTATATAAAGTATAGAGCGAAGGTTTTGCTGTTTCACTGTAAATTTCCTGGAATGAGGATTTTTGGATGTAGCCCTAACTATTACCAGGTAATGTTATGACAGGAAATATCTTTATACTTAGCTATGTGGAATTTTGTTTTGAGAAGCAAGGTGCGGTGACTGCAGTCACTGACTAGTGCTCCTAATAATCACTTTTCCAGAAGACTGCAAAAATCTTGAATTAGAAGTACTCAGACAAATCAGTCGTCTTTCGTGGTGGTGAGTGTAAATTACAGTGCGAAGTTCTTTTGGTCTGGAGCCTTTGGTGCCGTTATAGCTGTCATTAATTATTACATGTTTGAAAGGAAACACATCAGTAGCCTATAGGATATATTTACATAGTAATTGAGGATTGATTAGATGCAGTCTTTGCAGTGAGGGCTACTGGGAATAAGACACAGAAATTACAACAGTGGTAAATTATCTTTACAAAATATTCATTTATAGTAAATAATGATGGTCAAATATACAGAAAGATTCGTATGCTGCAAATGGAGGGAGACTAATTTCCATGGTACTGCCTGTTGCAGGAGAGGATCCATCCCCTTGTAACCTAGAACTGAATTTCTAAAATCTTTATGGAAGAAGTTCTGATTTATGTAAACTGAGGTCTGTCCAGTGATAAAATACCATCTACTGTTTATGGTCAGAAGATAGAGAAGTACTGGTTAACAAATGAGTGGATGCAGTAGGTGCCCTTAAAAGTTGAGGCACCTGCTATGTCCATTCCAATCCACAGGAATTTTGAAAAGTTTTATTTTTCTTAATCTTTCTGTTTGATTTATATTGTGCCACTTTGGCTGATAAAGATGTAAGTGAAATTTATTTCTCAAAATGTGTTCCGTGGGATTGTTTGTAGATGATCTGAGTGCAGCCTGGAAACTGAGCTTGTTTCTCTTGCTCTGATCTGTAAAATGCAAAAAATGTGGGAACTCTGAATAAGGGGCAAATGATGTTAAACAAGGAAGGCAATGGAAAATAGCTTGGCAGGCAGAGGTGTGTGGGTAGAAATGATACAGAAAGTCACTTATATATAGAAAAGAGCAAGGAAAAGAAACACAATTAGGAAAATAAACAAGAGAGGACAAAGAGACAACTAAATAAAATTCAGCAACAGATAAGACTCCCTTGGAAATTGTTGGGTTAAGTGAGAATGTTAAAGTGAGAACTCAGATTTGTGTATGGTGTTCAAAATCCTTTTGCTTCACCAAAAGAGAGAGAGACAAAGACAAATAGCAGGATACTGCTGCGTTGATTAACGTCCAGCATTTAATACTGATGGTTTCTAGATAATCCAGGCATCCTCCTATTTTTTTTAGCAGATTTTTTTTTTTTTCCCAGATCTTTCTTTTAGCAGGTCTTTCTTTTGTCTTACCCTCCCTTGCATTCTTTCAGGCTTTGTTAAAGCATTAAGTTTTCCACTTGAAGGGCAGCTTGATAGAACATTAAGCAGAGGACAATTTTAGGGTCTGTATTCCCTGTGTGGTAGAGAGCTAAGTTTAGGTTGTTTCTTTTGTACACAGGCATTCAAAAAACAGGAGACCTACTTAAAATAATGTGCACTGGAGGCAAAATACAGATTCGTAGTTCTGTTGACTTTTGTAAAAGAAACATGTTTGCATAGGTACTAGAGAATGAAATGGGCTCTGGCTTTCATAAACAACCTACCAATGCACAGACTACTGAAGGCAAAGGCAAACATCTATTCTGAGCTTGCAAAAATGCTCGTGGGGTAAATTTTAGTAGTATAGCACATTGTTTACCTGAAGGGACACGTAAATGTTGTTAGGATCTGTTTGTTCTGTCCTGCTGAACTGTGCCTGAAGCAGGACCCAGAAAGGGGAAGAACCGGTGTGTCAGTGCTACTTTTCACTTTGTCATGGAACATGGCCTCCGTTTGGCCTTTGTTGTGAACTTATCAGACCCTGCTGCCTGTGTGCTCCCACTCCGCTGTGGACTCCTGCCTGCCTGGTATTCTCCAAGTTTGTCCATGTCTAGCTTCAGCAGTGCCATTCCCAGCTGCCTTTCAGTTGCGGCTTTCCAGGTGTTTTTTGCCTTAAGGATCCAGTAGTCAACAGACATATCATTGGTGATTGGGAGTTCACTGGTGACAGCAGCAAAGAGAATAAGGAATTCAACTTAATTCTGGAAGAGGAAGTAGAGCAAAAGGAGGACGTAAAACTCTGAAAGAACAATATTTGAATATGTAGGTGTGCCTTCAGGTACTTGCACAAAGCAAGGAATCTAATCATGCAAAACAAAGATGTAATCTTACAAATCTGCAAGGATGTGGAGTCTCCATCCTTGGAGCCTGGACACTGCCTGGGCCACTGGCTTAGATGGCCCTGCTTCAATGGGGGGTTGGAGCAGATGACCTCTGGAGGTCCCTTCCAACCTCAACCATTCTGTGATTTTGTGAAATTTGGATTAAATACTTAACAGTTGTCACTGAAAAGTGAACAAACCTGTCCAGTATTCTTTCATGGTTGCTGAATTCCCCAGAAGGCATTACTAGAGTTCTTGCTAGTGCGTCTGGATTGTTTTGGGGTTTTTTTTTTTTTTTCATTTTTGTTTTTCTTATTGCCATTGCCAACAGACAGCATTATACATTTATTAGCAGTGGATTTACTTCAGTTGAACCCATTTAGGAATATTGACTCTTTTTACCAAAATACTACTTTTTTTTTTTGTTTAAGGGTGGCTGTTTTCTGTGTTCTGGGGTTCTTGCATACCACTTGTTTATTACATTGCGTGAGGAAAAAAAAAAAAAAGTAATATAAAGTCTTAACTTCTGCATTAGAGTTCTGCAGAAGAAATCATGTAAGTCAGTATGCATAAAAATATCACTGTTAGGAACCTATGTTGTGAATTATAAGCTTGACTCGTTACGTATGAGGGTTCGTACATCTGCCTTCATGAATCATTCTGCTTAGCAGTGTGAAGAATGCAGTCTTCAGGTAAATGTTTAAGCCACTGTGAGAAAGATCTTATAAGTAGATATGATCCCCATTTAGACCATCTGATCCACTCAAAGAGCAAGCAGTGCTTGAGTGTTTGCATTTCATACTGAAACCCCAGCTTCTAGTCAGGCTCGCTCTTTCCAGCTAACGTCTTAGACGTCTGTGTATGAATTAAAAGAAGTCTTGTGTTGCATGTTGCCTGTCATACAAAAAAAAACAACCCCAAAACGTTGATACAAATAAGTATTTTCTTGCATTAGCGTAATAGCTGGTTATTCATTATGTAGGAATTCATAATAGACAAAGAATTCTCATCTAGCTAAAACTAATTATTTAAAGGCATCAGATACTAGACTGTTTGGAAGTAGGATGAGGTGGTCTTCATGCCATTCTCCTTCATACTATAATACTCCTCTTTTTTAATCGTACGCAAGACTTAAATCTATACCAAAAATATAATGTAGCCTCTGTGTTGCTTACTAGTGCGTTGTAACATACATTCCTAACTTCGCTGTATGAAGGACATAACTTTTTATTGTTTTCAGCCTCTGTCAGAGCTGAGTTTCAAACCTGAACTCAAACTAAGTCCACAGTGATGGAAAGCGCTAGCAGTCGGGATATTCAGCCGCACTGAAGTCTTGCTGTTCTTTTGAAGATGAGACTTTCATCCGCGATATGTAGGACAGTAAGTTTTTTAGGACAAACAGTTTCTTTGGATGTCTTTATATAATATATAGATCTTTATTCTGCTTGAGACCTTTGAGCACTTTAGTAAATTTGATATTAAGTAATAAATGCTATAGTTACTGTTGTTTATTGGATAAATCTACTGCCAGAAAGAGACATGTCACGGACTCAGGAAAGGTGAAGCCTATTCTTGGCTTTGTCAAAGACTGTCTCTAAGACTGCCTTATATTTTCTGCGAATACTAATGCTTCTGATATTTTTAAAATCTTAACGTATTCGTAGAGTGCTCCAAGATCCTGTGCAAAGTTCTTGTGCGTACTGTATGCAACCCTAGGCAAATTAGTCTTGCATTAGCTATAGACCAGTCTGCCCTGCTTATTTCTCTGAATTTTATGGAAGTGACTGATGTCAGTTGCTGCTAAGGTCCAAAGCCAATTAGTTCTGTTCAGATTTGTTCCTATATTTTGTGCAGCTTGATGATAATAATTTTAATTCCAGAAGATCTGATTATGTATCAGTTTTCTCATCTCTCTGAAGTCTACTTGAAAATAGAACTGGATAGGTAAGCAAACTTATTATCTGATAAAATCATATTTTACTTTCCTTCTTCTAGTTTCTAACCAAGGAGAAGCCTTTGTAGAAAGGAAAAAAATGTTGGGAGCAGGAGAAACACTGTTTCAAAAAACTATTTAATGTTAGGTCCTCTGTGGCAGCACTAATTCTACTGAGATTAACGTACTACAAAAGATGAACACAAACACAAAATAATTTTAGTTATTTAAAATATTGCTTGCTGTGATAGAATTGTAAGGTACATGCATCTCTCTTCTTCAGGTGGGATAGGATCAAGTTTTGAAGCAGTGTTTGAAGTTAGCTATCCAGGTGTCTACTTCTTCAACTTCCGTAACAGCCATGTGAGTAACTAACAGTCTAACCCAAAACAACTGAAGTTAGTGGGTGTGTTTTAAAGGAATCAGAGTTTAAGCCTAAATAAAAGGCACTACATTTGTAAATAGTGAATATTTAAATGAAAAAAGATGATGTGGTGTGATTAAAAAAAAAAAAAACACCAAACCAACAAACCCAAACCAAAACAAACAACATGTTTTAAAAAGCAGCATATAATGAAACATCTAAATGCACTTCTAAATATGTAAATTCAGTTACAGTCACATTTAAATCTATGTTCCCTTAGTCAAGCCAGTTCTTTATGATATATGTTCTGCTAATCAATATCCAAACAGAAAGAAATTAAACTTGCAAATGATGAGCCACTCCTTGGGTTTCTCCACTTACTCCCTAAAGCTTCATGTCAAATTCAGTAGACAAATCTTCACATCTAAATAATTCATCTGCCAATGGTGGGAACAAGAGGAGGGAAAAAAAAAAAAAAAAAAAGAAAAAGTTGTTCCATGCTAAAATACAATAATGCATTAAAATTAATCAATTTCCTCCTGCTGGGGAGCAATCATTTACAAAACATTTTAATTACCAAAACTGAATAATGGGATCAGTATTTTTGAGAAGGTTGGATTCGCCCTACTGAGCACTGGAGAATCCTCTTCACAGGAGCCCGTAAAAACATTGCTGTTTTCAAGTTGCTACTTTCAATCATAATACTTCTGGGGAGAAATCTGATTTTTTCACAGCAGCTTTTAAGGAAAATGTCGAGTGGACAGCAGGCATGTGTTAACTATTCTGTACCCAGAGCACAGTGTTGCATGCACTCTAGTATTTCTTCTGTTTTTTTTTTTCTTATGGATGAGAATCTATTGTGCATTGCTTAACACACACCTAAAGTAAAATTTTCAAGCCACAGTGTCTGGCTGCAACAACAGACAATATTGTAATGTAATGTTGTAAAAATAGCATTCTTGTGTCTATATTCAGCCTAGCAATGAATAGAAACCTGCAGAAACAAGACAGCCTGGTCCATTGTCTTGACTAGAAGTGGTATTCAAGGAGAATATTCCTGGCTATTACATTAGGTATAATGACTTTGACTTTCAGAATTTGCCATGGAAGAGCCTCTTTTTTCCTCTTTGATGCATAAGAGTCTTGGTCTCCAGCTCTAGTTTCATGGCCATTTGTCAGAGATCTGAATGTTAATCAGAGATATGACTCACTAATTGTAGAGCATATGGTTACCCCCAAGGAACAGCCACTACCTGGCCATCTGGGAAAGTTGTAGGAGATTGTAATGAAAAAAAAGTGTTCGTAGCCGAAGTTTCTTCACATATATGGGATATATCTTAGTCTAAAACAGTTTGTCACTTATAATTTTTTTCTTCTGTTGAACTGTGGAAGCTTTACTTCTCTGTAAATATGGCAGAGCTGACACATAGTCATGGTTGTTAATTTTGCTTAAGTTTCTGTGGATGGTGGATAACACTCATGCAAAGATGTGGCTGATTCTGTTTAATATCTGAATCCTACCTGCAAAGCTCTCTCATAAGTCTGCACCTGAGGTGATGTAAAGAGTCTCTTTAAGAATGCATTTTGCAGTAAGATGACAGAAAATTGTGTATAGCATATGTTTATACTGAGGCCCAGTAAGAGCGGCTGTTAGAGTATGTATTAGTCGTGGGGGGAAGCCCTTGTTTTGCAAGGATGTACTGTAACTTTTCTTACAGAATACTGGACATTGGTCAGCAAAATAGTTAGTTACATGGCTAACTGGGTGCCTACTGAAGACTTAGTGACATTAAACTTTAAAGATAAGTGCACACTTAACAACTTTGCTGAAGCTGCCCTGCATGAATTTCAGGAAAATTTACATTGACTGGGGTCTTCAGTGTGTGCTTAAAGTAAGCTTGTATCTCAGCACTTTGCTGAATCAGGATATCAAGTTTGCAAAGAAAATTAGAAATAGATTCACTGAGAATGATGTAAATCTTAATGTTTACAGCAGGGCAGACAGGCAAAGCTGAATGTTCTAGTAATAAAAGTACCTTGTAACTTGGGGAGTCAACAAAGTTCCCAAAATGGTTATTACATGCTGTATTTTCTGTTTTGGATTATTGAAATAGAATTACTGAGAATTAAGTTGTATAAAAGGCATTTTCTTTTTTATTTTCATAATTATTCTGTCACCCACATAAAACTTTTTTCTGTCTTGAAGTAGTCTTGGTTGGTACTGAAAATTGCTGTAGGATATGTAAAACCAGTCTAATTGAGATTCATAAATCTGCTTTTTAACAAGTACAATTAGAAATAGTTATTAGAGACCAGCTGGAAAACATTAGGGGTAAAAATTTACCATAGGAGGTTTGTTATGTGTTTGAAACATTGTTTGATACCAAAACCTAAATTAGATCACCAGAGAAATGAACCTGCTATTTAAAATCTAATTTGTACACAGAAAGTTAATTCTGAATATTCCTATTGATAAAAATTTTATTATTAGGTCTTGTTAAACTGCCTGTTTTTAATGGAAGTTTGACTTTTACAATGCTTTTCCTATAATTAAAATATGAGAAGTAGCAACTTGATTATATTGAATGCACTTGTGTCCAGTGGCTGTGTAATAAACTTTGGTGCTAGTCAATTCTATTCTCTATTATGGCTTTTTAAAATAGAGAAGTTTATTGGCCCTAATTCCAACCCAATTCAATTCAAAGGAATTGTTCAGTTAGTGCATTTTTGAATAACATTTTAGGAACCTAAGCACAGATTTTCAAACATACTAGCATGCAACTTGATACCTGGGGAGACAGGAAAGAAGTAATTCACTGAGAGTCTCCCCCTCTAAGGAACGCTGTACCAGAATGTGACAGCGTAGCAACGGCTGCGTTGGGTCGGATCAGAAACTCTTCTAGGATTCCATCCTCAGCTGTAGCACGTAGCAGTGGCAAGCTCACAGCAGTACTTCCCTCAATATTCTCCTGGTTTATTTTTCCTGGGTTGTTTCTGCAGTCGGTGCAGAGAAGGAGTGGCTGCTGTAGTGGCTGAGCTGGACAGAAGACTGGCTTTGCTGTGTATAATCCTGTAGGCCAGCCTTCTTAAACTGGAGTTTGCCTTTGAGTACTCCCTTTTTACTCTCACAATCACTTCAATGTGTAAGACTCAAAAAAATTTATTTATTAAGAATTTATCAATATTTTTCATTATTGTATCGAGGAAACCATTCTAACATATAATTTGTGTTGGCTATGTATAATACTCAATCACTGCTCAACAGAGATGTGGAAAATCCTTCCTGAAACTTTTGGTTGGGTTTTCACGTTACTTACTACTGTTGCAATTTTGGAAGTGCTGTTGCAACAAAGAGAGAATGCTTTTAGCGTAATTGAACTGAGTGTCTTAAAAAAGCATCTCGTCAGTCAACATGGCATTTTTTTCTTCTTATTTGTGGCTAACTGTATTTCCCTCCTGGAAAATTGGACAAATCAATGTAAATGAAATAAGATTATTATTATTATTATTATTATTATTATTATTATTATTATTATTATTATGCGAGAAGTAGGTAAACACTGTTAGCCATAATAAGCCATCTGTGAACAATACAAATCAAGGGTGTAAATTCACTGCTGTCAAATGTTTTACACCACTGATACATTTGATACATTTATTACTCATCTAATTAAACAGTGCAGGCAGAGCAGGCAGGAACCTAACGATGTATGCAGATGTCGAATGGGTATTTAGTACACTCCTGCAGCTAGTTTGCATCACACTGTGTTGATTTGTTATGATCAAACAAAACATGTTAAACAGGAAAGAAAATGATTGAGCCAAATTCTGTTCTATGTAAGTTTGAGTAAACTTAGTGGATTTACTGGGATCATATGGGTGAGAATAGCCAGAAAAGAGGCCAGGAGTTGTTAGGTGTTCTCTTCTGCAGCACTTGTTTGGCCAACAGATGCTCGCGCTGAAGCTAATTGGTGTCGGAGAACGGGTACCGGGGAAAGCGAGGCTGTATCCGTGGGACACCCTGTTGTAGCACAGGGAGCCATTAGATTGGGTACAGCGGTTGCTTGACAGGATTTAATGGCATGTGGTGTTTGTGTGGTCAGGTTAGAGCCTCACAGTACCCTGGAGATCAGAGATCAGTAAGACCCCAGGGAAGCTGGTGAGGAAGTCCAAACTGTACTGAATTACGTGACAATTTCTGTATAAATAATCTTTGTAACAGTATGCTTGTGGAAGTAGACAGTTGAATTTTTTCAGTTTCCATCTTATTTGCACAAAACCCAAGCCCCGCTGCCTCCTTTGTTCATCTGCTTTTCAAATACCTGCAACAACAATCAGTTACTTAGCGGGTAGGAATTAGGCTTTCTCCTTTTTGTCGGTTCACTCCTACAACCTTTCTCATTGTGAAATTTAAGCAAAGGGAAAGAGCATCTCTCTATTGCCTCTTTGAAAGGCCCAAGACAATGGGTTCCAGTGTTGCTACCCTCTGGCTTGCAGCAAAGGGAGGGAAAGCTGAGTATTCTTTTGATGGCTTTTGTGTATCTGCATGTATAACTCAGCTAAAGCCTTAGGCTGAGTGACATACAGTTCACAAGGAAGAAGAGTACAGGACAGCAAATAACTTGTTTATCAATTTTTTTTCTGCCAAACTTTATGAATTGGGTTACCACCTAGGAAGGTGTTTTTATTTGTTATATAATCAAACCAGTTAGTACTCAAGCCAGAGCCATTTATTTGAGGCAATTAATTACCAGTTGTTATTCCTTCCAAATTTACTTTTTAAAGAATTTCATTGCCAGGGGCATTCTATTTTTGGCAAGACTAGAGTAGTGGCAGGACTGGGGTACGCATCTATATGTGTCAAATCCCTGCAGTAGGCTGCTTGGTTCCTTGTGGAGTCCTGTGACGGCGGTTAGCACAAGGATAAATAGCAGGGAAAACCTGTGCTTGCCAGTAATGGGAAGGACAGATGCAAAGGCTTTTCCCATCAAGCTTACAGCTGGCTGGAACTTCAGAAAGTGGAATTCTAAATGTAGAGATTTTCTGATCCCTGCCCTTGATTCTCTGATTTATGGCACTGAGTCAGAAGAGCTAGTTGCAGAGACTGTTGAGGGCTTGGAACATGAGAACTGGCATTTGGGGTTCCATCGCAAATCAGCTGGCAGCCAGTGGCATACTGTGACATTTGCTGCTCTCAGCCCACTCCATGTATAAACGGGCAGATGCAAGGTGCTTTAGAGGGATCTTTTAGCTCAGCATCAGGGCAGTAGGCCAGAAAATGGAACATATATGATTTGGATGGCTCTAATCAGTGTTTAAGAAAAATAATCACAGATTTCAGGACATTTGGAGATAAAAGCAATCACTTCTGCTGACTGTGTCTTGTTTACTACATCCAGGACAATCAAGGAATCTAGTGGGATTTCAGGCCTTTGGATTACTTTGAGCTGTGACTTCTTGAGAGTGTATGAGTCTGCTTGATTTGCCAGGCTGTGTCTAAAATAATAGTCTTCCTTTCTGGCCTTGCAGCCACTGAAAAGCAGATTACTGGTAAGAAGTTGATAATATTTTAGTTTATGCTAGTATGTTCTTTTAGAGCTAAAAAGCTGATGTAATTCAACAGAGACACCATTAACTTTAGTAAATTTAAACCACTACTGTAAGAGAGCATAAAACTCATTCCATGATTTGATTTTGCTCCTGTATTCTCAATCTGGTTAGGAGATAACTCGATAACATTTTCCATCAGCTTCAAATTAAATGCAAAATCTTTGTTCAGCTGAATAACTTCTAGCTTAGAAATAGCTAAAAATATCCTCCTCTGAATGTCCTGTGCCTTGAGGAAATTTTGAGCCTCGTTCAAGGGCCATGTTTTGTGCCACAGGTAAATAATGTACTCTGGCTTTGTCTGAGAAAATACCCTAATTTTAATCTGAAAGTCTGAGAGTCCCTCTCTTAATTTACTTCCTTGCAGAAGCTTGCAAAGCTTTTTAAATGTTTCTAATTTTTAGATTGTATTTTAGTCTTCTTTTTGCATGAATTCCCAGTCTATTACTGGAAGTTTGTCAAAGGAAGTACATATTTCTATACTACTTGTGTCTCCAGGTACTCCTCCTTCTGGTACTACGGCACCTTCAGCCTCACACGCCCTGCATCCCATTGTGTTGTGTCCCATCCCACCTCCTAGTATTACGACGTTCTTTACTAGTTAGATTTTGTCCTGCTTAGATTTTTTTTTTGCTTCACTAACTTCCTCAGTGGCACGCGGGAAGTGGGCACTTAGGACAAAAAGTTGACAAAAAAAGACATTAAATGTATTTTGCCATTTTTGAGAAGACAGACGCTTACCTTCCTGTCGTTTTCTAATATGTGACTCCAGCTTTAAGCAAGCCCTGCTCTGTATATCTGACTTGTAACTAAGCAGTGATAAACATAGTTGTATGTACCTTGTTTCCGCACTTTTCACCTGTCGGTCTCTTTGTCGGGCTATTCCTTCTCTCTTCCTTTCTCAACTTCAATATGAGTTTCTTCTCCAATTTCTCCTTCCTGTTTGAACCCGCTCTCAGCAGCGTTTCAGTGTTGTGGGAACAGTATTTTAATTCAGTTTGTATTATGTGAGCGTGAGGGGCTCCTTTTACTATGCAACAGTTCAAACGATGAGGTGAAGTAGCCCCCCTCAGTGCTAGTACCCTTGTTCTTTCACTGGAGTGACTGAAATGTCCGTTAGCCAGTACCAGGGCGAAGGAAACAAGGGCAGTCGTTAATACATCTGCTGTATTTATGAACTAGTTAGAGCTGCGGTTTATAGACCATTCAAATTGCTTTTGGCATAAGATTTCAGGTGGAAACATTTCGTTACTGAAGATCTTCCTCTTCTTTGGAGTTACTTTTTTTTTTTTTTTTTCTTTTTCCCCTGCTACTACTTTAATTTTATTAGAAACTTATCTGAATAATCAAATTCAGCTCAGTATAAGACAGGAGGTCTCTCCTTGTTGTGGCCAAGTTTACATGCATAATTCCTTTTGATGCATTGGTACATCAAGAAGAAAATATGCCACTTGATGCTCTCAAAGCCTCAGCTGGAATATTAAAAAATACATTCCTGCAGCAGGTGTACATGTACGCATCCATTGTCAGAACGTGGAAAAGCATATTTTCAAGTCACTTAAAATATATTAGTCAAACATATATGGATGTACTTGCTGGCTGCATTGACCCTCATGTTTTTAGGAAACAATTGGTTATTTGGATGTAAATGTGAAACTGGCTGACAAGAGGAGCACATAAGATTTACATCATTTGTATCTTCTTTTGAAAATGAGGCTATACTTCGTCAGGATAATTTACAGTGAATTATATTTGAACCATCCTCTGAAACCTAGGAATACTTTAAATGATGCTGTCCTAGTCATCATTAAGAACTATTTCATACTGAAATCCTCCATTATGTGAGAGAAATTTTTAGGAAAATTACACTCTTCTATAGTTCTTAATATAATTAGGACTGTTCTCAGGTCTGTGAGCATAGGGAGAAAATATGAGACAGGTACACACACACACACACACACACACGTGTATATATATAAAAGATGCTCTGTGTGTGTATGAAAAATTTGAATATTCAATGCACTTCATTTTCTGGGGTTTTTGTTCCATAGATATTTCTTTCATTTGCTTAAAGAAAGGCAATTCTTTTTTCCATATTGCTGACAAAATTGTTCATAGTAGGTTTATATTTAGATATATCAGGTGGTACAGCATACATGACAGCAATTGGAATATCATCAGCTTCTTTTAGATCTTCAGTATTCAGTTTATAAAAAGTTAATGGGAGTTGTAGTATTAATGTAAATTCATGTGCCTTTTTTTCTAAGCACATAACAGAATTAAAAAAAACAAAAAAAACCAAAAAAACAAACCACACCAATACCTAAACATACCTATCTAAATCAAGTTATGATTACCACATGAGACCTTACAATAAAATTTGTAAGTACCAAACCATTTTCAGGAGATGTAGAAAAAGGACAATAAAATTGGAGCTACAAAAAGGAAATGAAAAAAATATAGAACATATATGTTATTAATTAGAGCCATAGAATCATAGAATAGTTTGCGTTGGAAGGGCCCTTTAAAGGTCATCTAGCCCAACCTCCTTGCAAGGAGCAGGGACATCTCCAACCAGATCTTCCCAACTTCCTCTTTGTTGGGATGCATTATTCCTGAGCTTGGAGACGGTTCTCCTTGAATATCAACCAACTTTCCTGGGCCCCTCTTCCCTCCAGGGCTGTATCCTACTTTACTCAGCAGATTCCTGAAGAGGCCAAGCTTCCCACTTAATATGGGAAGCTTTACGGAGGGCATAATAATACAGAAAACAAAAGTAATGTTGGTTTTAGATGGGTTAGCACACTTAATATAGAATATTTGTATTTATTGATAGATTCTCTACTTCATATTGCTTACTAATGATAGGAGTAGGATGTCTGTTCTATAGCAAGTCCTTGTGTGCATTACAGCTGTGGATCAGGCCATTTATTTGAGGGGAACATCTTGAACATAGGCAGAAAAAATTATTGAAGAATATCACAGGAAAGCTAATTGTAGTTGCAGAGAAAGCTATAAATTAATTACTTGAGCTGGTTCTGATCATACAATTAAGGGAATCACTAGAGGGGATAATTGCAGCAGCTAATTCCAGTCAAAACTGTGCTCGTATGTAGTCCTGATATTGACCATTTTGTTTATTTGGGGAAAAAGTAAAAAGGCTGGCTAGTTTTCACCTGTATTGGAACCGTACCAGTAGCCATTTTCAGACTGGATATGCTAGTTGCCTTAATGAAATGCTAAGGCAGTAGAAGTGAATTGCTTGCAAGCTATTTGGGGTCAGCTCATGCTAATTTTTACTGGTATTTCTCCTTTAAATATTCTAAAGTGGTGCTTCTTCATTTTGGAACCTCTTTCTATACAGTTGCAAACCTTGTAAGTTCCATTATATTTTGTTAACTGATGGGATAATGTGTCATAGAAATCTACATGTTGGCTTTTAATGAATTTAAGTTTTGTTTAATTATTTTTAATTTAACGAATGGAAGTTAAAAGAATCTGTTTTAATGTTATTAACCTACAGTGCCATTAAAACTAGAAATATTAATTACATGTAGACGATAATAATATTGCTAGTGTAAAATTTGTTGAGAAACCTGAACAGTCACTTTTGTATTTGAATCTATTTCACTGGCAAGACATGTAATTAAAACAGATATATCCGTCTGTTAGTGTTTTGCAATTTATATGTTGTTATTTGACTGTGTCAGGTTCACTCTGATGCAAGCATTTTATACCCAGCTACAGTTAATGTTTTGTCAGCAAACCACATAGGACATGGTTTGACAATGAGTGATCATACTGTAAGACTTTTTATAGGCATGGAAATTAGGACCTGATATTAAACATCTATCACAGTACAAACCCATCTTGCTCACCATTCCAAAAAGAAGAAAATGTAAACCGAAGTGAAGGTCTTTTTTGTAGTCATATATTTCTCATAAACTGTGGAGCTTTCTCCTCTGAACTAGTGAAAACAATTTTCTCTAACCATTTTAAAAGTCCCAGTGACCTCCTCCCTCGCTAGCAGCGTTGTTCTAGCACAGAAATGAAATCAGTTTGTGACGTAGACATGAGGTTGTGAGGGGCGATAGTGTCTTCCTGTTACAAGATGTTCGTGATGTTTGCCTTCAGAGGTGCTAGCTGAGTGCAATACATTTTTTTTGAGTTTTTTTAACCACAAAGAAAATAATTAACATTACTTACAGATACAAATCAGTTTACGCAAATATATTTGCACTTTATTTTATATTTCACTTGTAAATTACATGCTTGTTTGCTCTGAGCCTCTACCAATGGAATATATCAGAGTTCGTCCAAATTCACGGATGGTAGAACTCTTTTGACCTGACTGGAATCAGGATAGATTCAAATGTGTCGTGAATTATCTGATTTCACGTACCTCTGTCACCATGTTCCCACGCTGTTCCTGTGTTAGGTGGCACCAGTATAAGCTAAATTTATTCGTGAAGAAGATTATTGAAGATGTCCCTGCTCCTTGCAGGGGGGTTGGACTAGATGACCTTTAAAGGTCCCTTACAACCCAAACCATTCTATGATTGTATGAAGCACAAAACTAGAGTATATTTATTGATAGGCATTGGCTTAATTTGCTACAATATTTGTGATTTACCCCGAACATTCTTAATATCATTCCCCATTTGAGGACAAATGCAAATAATGACTACAATTCCAGTTCTGGTAAGGAAGATTATTTCTTTCTCTGATATGGTATGACTGCCAGGTGGATTTTTTCAGAGTTATTCTGTTCAGTTCTGTAGTGAGTGATTTGTATTTTAAAATTCTTATGTTTTTGTGGTGAAACTTTTAGCAATAATAATATGAACAAATTGTTTTCTACTTTCTAAAATATTACTGTTTATTCCAGTGTTGTAAAATTTTTTATTTTACTTTAAATGCTTCATGACCATTTGCCTCAATAAAACTAAATTCTGCTGCAGAAAATGCTGATAACAGCACAAATTCTGGGTGCTATGATGGTTTTAATTTGCAATGAGTTACAAACCCAGTGCCTAGTAGGTATGGTGTGCTATTATTGTCAACTTGGTGGGGGCAAGCTAGGGTTAGATATCAAAGTGTTAGTTCTTGTTGCAAATTGTGGGTGATAAAGATGTAGCTGTAGTTACTTCTGATAAGAAGCAGGTAAACAAACTCTTTATCTAAACGGGATTGAAGGAGACCAAGTTTGGGAAAGTGTTTATTTGTTTATTTTTGACTTCTGTTTCTAGCATTTGGAAATCCTAACATGTTCTACATGCACGAACACCGGAATATACAATATATCACATACAGACTGGGGTTGTGAACCTTGTGAAAACAAGTGCAAACCCAGTAGTTTAAATGATTAGTGCTGGGGTACAGCAGGAATATGCTAGGTTGTTAAGATCTTTTTAACATCTGTATCAGGAATTGATGGCCTTTGTAGTGTCCTTTTCTTAAGCAACAGGGCATTGTTATGAAGGTAAATTTGCACATGACAACTTTGTTAAATTTCAGATCAAAGTGAGAATATTTCTGAAATTTATATCACAGAGCTGTGCTGTGATTTTGAAAATGTTTGTTACCAAAAGCTGCTACTTTGAAGTTGCTAACTGCATTAGATTAATATCTAAAGCATTCTCTATCAGTGTCTCTTGAACACCACACCCAGTAAGTTTTTTGTGGAGCAAGCCCTCAGACACTTACATGAAGAATATTATACAGACATAGGTCAGAACAACAGTGTCTGAAAGATTTTATATTGAGCTGATGGGCTTACATTATTCTGAATTAGAGAAAGATGTCTCCTCTGATGGTAGTCACTGTGAGATGTTTGGTATTTCCTGAGAAGGCTGAGTAGGCACTGCCTGGTTAAGTCAGTTTTTTGCTTCTCCTGCTCTTGATGGAATGTCATTCAATATCAGATCTTTATTCAGTTCATTGCACAACAGAGATTGCACTATGTTGTTTCAAAGCATCTTTTTTTCCTGGGGCAAATGTACCACGTTCTGTAGAACTGGCAAAAGCTCCTGTTTTGTCCACCTCTCTAGCTCGCAGGCGTTCATCATCCTACCCTGTGCTGTGTTCCAGTCTGCCAAAGATATACCATTGTTCTATTTCTTTTTACAATAGAAGCCACCTCAAAATGCCTTTGATGAGAACAAAAGAAGAGCCGAAGCAATGTGGATATGGTATAGCAGGCTGGATACGACGTGCATCTCTGAGATTGGGATGAGACTTCAGATAGGATGTCCCATGAGGTTTTTTTTTGTCTTGAAACAAGGACAAAATAAATGGGTTTATTGGATCTTAATTTACATTGGGCAAAATTTGCATTGAGGCAGCAACTCAGGGGAAGAAACGTAACTGAGAAAAAAAACAGAGGGAAGTGCGTTGGTGACATTTTTGTTTTATCTTCTTCAGCAGATATTCTGAGTCTTATTCCCCATTCCAAAATGGGGAATACTTAATCACTCCCAGATCAGTCCATACAGGTTCTGAGAAGGGTCCGGTCTGAGTGACTAAAAACAGGAATGTGAACCCTGAACAAGGGGACTCCCCTGGGCTGGATTTTTGGCAATACTTTGCAATTTGTAGGTCCCCAGGAAAGCACTTAGACGTGTTTATTTTAAATTAGACTTTTAAGTCCCATTGATTTCAATGGGAAAAGAGTGTTGTAATTAAGGGAACTCCTGAACTGAACTCTGATATATACAGCGTCTAACTTTAAAGAAATCTTTGCAAGCTGAGCCATGGGAAATGCATACAGAAATCTCAAGGCCACAGAGATGATTTGCAAAAGATGTAGCTTTAAAATCACAAAATCTCAGTCTTAACTGAACGATGGCAACTGCATCATCACATTGCTAGCTGAAGTTTGTTTATCCTTAGTTTCACACACGGTATCCAAGAACCAGGACTCAGGATCTGATGTGCCCTTGGTTTGCTTGAGCACAATATGATAAAAAGCAGCTTTCTGCAAAATCTCTTTATCTCTTTATGCTGAAAGGACATTAATTTATTACTTCACTTTTCTCATATTTCGGCATATTCCCTGCTTTGTGCCCTGTACACCAAAAGGAACAGCGGAGAACTCTGCTGCGTCTCTCCATACACTCAGCCTTCAGGTATAAACTCCTCAGGCTTCTCTAGCAGTGAATGCTGGAGCCACTGCTGAGAAAGTTCTTGGACATTAAAGAAATGAATACTGAAATTATGCACCAAATACTGAGATAAGTGATAATAGACCAAAACCTTTCACTTCCATGCCCGATAACCATTTCAGTGATCAGAATATAATGGAAACCCTATGATATGTTTATGAATATCTTTCCCATAATTAATTATTTTTAAAATATTAATTCTTCCCTCTTTTCAAGACTACTGTTTGTGGATGATCTTGTCTGTCATCTTCTCAACTTTGCCCATACATGTCACTTCTATCTTTCTGCTGTAAAGCTATAAATCCTCAGCACTACTTGCAGGCAAGAGCAGATGATTCAGTACTATCTAATGCATTAATGTATGATCAAGCAGAACTTAAGATACAAAGGAAGCCTTGTTGATTGTGTCATCCAAAGGCATGAGCCAGGAAGTGGAGAGACAATACTGGGCATTTACTTCACAAATGACCAACTTTTGATCTTGAAATTCTTCATATGTTTGCTTTCATATAATTCTTACTGAACTCTTCTCTCTGCCGCACCATCACTGAGTTCCTCGGGATGCAGTACGTCCTCTTTATGTGCTCCCTGTTCAGAAAGCTAAGCAGAGCTTTCATGGAAGATTTGGAAGAACTTCAGTGACTCCTGTATACCATGAATTTGCTGCTTTCTCATTTAGTGTTATAGGCAGAAGTTCACAAGAAAGTATGTTCTTTTATGGGCTTTATGGGCTTCAAGCCATCTGTAACTAGCTTGTGGACAAAGGGCAAAGAGTTTGCCAGATACAGAACCTTTTTCTCACCCAATTTATTTTAGCATTTGTTGATGATTTATTATGTTGTAAATTCTTCTCATTTGCACCCTGGAATACTGTGCTGCTCCCTTCTCAAGCTCTTCATAAAAAGAAAAACCTGTAAGAGCAGTTTTCAAATTTATAAGTGGAGGAAAGGCTGAGACTTGTGTGAAGAATATGACTTGCTCAAGTTCATACAGTAAAACAGTGTCAAGTAACAAGCAGGACCACTTTGATTCTTTAGAATCAGTACAGGTCTTTAGTTTATTAAAATACTGTTTTAAGAAATAAGTGTAATATTTTTTCCTTTGGTTCTTTGCACTGTGATAGCTTATATTTTATTGAGAACGTTCGGCTGCGATGAAGGCATGTGCTTGTATTGTACATTCCTGGCATAGAAATACGTTGTCAATGGTATATTGACCTAACTGCGCAAAGTAGTTTAACAGTACAAATTCCTTTCGATAGTTTGCTCTTTCTTGACTGGCTGTACTATCTTCAGTCTTCATGCCTGATTAGGACTGTAATTCTTTTATTGTCCTCTCATATGCATTTTATGATTTAAAGTTCAGAGACCTGTTAGAGAAGCTGTACAAAATCCTTGTCTCCTCCCTCCCCCCCACTCCTACAGATTTGACAGATACAGAACCTAAACATCTTTAGAAACACTACTTGGCTTCAGCATGGCCCTTCCAACTAATGGGCACACGTCGCTAGCGAGGCCGGTAGCCAGCTGTGCGTGAGTAGTTTCACGGGATTAAGCAGGAGGTTAATACTTGTCTTTAATGCAGTACAGCTTGGACTAGGACAGCCAGGACAATGACTGTGGTGGTGCTTTATTACGATTGTACCTTGCAGAGCGATGCGCTGAGCCCTGCCCAGCATGACTTGCAGTGACAGTAGTCAGCAGTAACAGCTTCAGGAAATGTGGGGATTTCAGGCTGCATATCTGAAGTGATAGAGTTCATGCAAAAGTAGTGTATCTGCCTAGCAACTTTGCAGTCCACTCATTAAATGTTGTGTGGTTTTTTTCCTCATACTCTTGTCCATGTAACAAATAGTGCTGTTTCCTTTTTAAGAGAGCAGGCTTAGTTGAAAAAAGAAAGCTAAGACTAATGCCTAGTTTTAGGTGTAACTGAACATCCTGGCCTAAATCGTATTTTTGTCCCCTGACACAGCGCTTCTTGGATTTAATTTCCTCTGAATATTATATCATAACAAATGTGATGCTTCTTGCAGTATGCTTTAATGTGGAAATCCCAGTGTTAAGAATCAATGAAGTTAATTAGTAGTGATTTATGAGAGAATGTTAATTGCTAGATTAGCCATTAGAATTGCAAGTGGTCGCATAGCTGTCAGAGGTATAACTGTGCAGCCTGGAAAGTCAATTTGGATTGTTTGTTGCCCTGTATGCAGTTTGGTTAGTTTTATCATAATGCTAATTAAATACCTTGTATAGAAACTATTAATGAAGGATGTAAGTTATAGATTACCATATCCACAAAAATATCTCAGTGTATCTTTTCAGTTTGCTAAATTAACACTGTGGTTGTCCCACTCTGCCTAATGGTGAGTCAGTCTGGAGCAGCAGAGTTAGCTTCAACAGAATTATTTAAATTTACCACAGTGTGGCTGAATAAAAAAACCTGCCAATTGCTGGCTGACTAGCTATGCCTCAGGTTCTTCTTACTATTCACTGAGTAACTCTAGGTAGTAAACAACCAGTGTGTGAAAGTGACTTTTTTTTTTTTCCTCTACTACCGTGAAGTTATGAGGCAGATCTGTGCACTTATTTGTATGTGTGGTATGCACTGGATTATATGAGCAATTAATGCTTATTTTTTCCTTATCATTTTACATATCTCTGTAATTTGGGTGATGTACTGGACGTTTTTCAGTGTGACTGCAGCAATCTTTGATAATGCTGCAGAGTTTTAAAATGCAACCCTTCCCTTTATCAGGTCATGAAAGGAGAAGAATACACAATGCCAAAGAAAACCCTTTTCTTTTTGCATGACATAACCCCTTTCGTGTCTGAAAGTGTAGTGCCAGAAGTCGAATTGCTTGCTATTTAATCTTTACTAGAAGCAGCACAATTTAGCCTTTGGCTCTCTTTAGGAGGGTAGGAACTGGAGAACAGAAATAAACAAAAATACATGAATGTCTTTCTAGTACAGATAGCTATTAATGGACTCCAATTCAGGCCAAGATTTTACTCAATAGCACAGCAGTTTTTTATGTACCAACAGAGGGCTTTTGGTCTTTGTGGCATTACGCTTTCCTGCTTTTAAACAAAAAAGAAATAAAGCTTGTGTTCAGTTGATGAAATGTAAACTGACTTTCTTGAAAGAGAAAACTCTTGCCCTTATAGTGGGCTGTGCAGTTAACTGAGTAGGAGTTACCAAATACAATTTTAAGAATCTAAAAACTATCAAATATTCTTAGCATTTTGGTTAATACTTTGTGTTTTTTTTCTTGTCTCTATAGTTAAGACTTCCCTGATATTTTTTTAGCCAAGATATTTGAGTAGAAGGGCGTATTTATACTCTGTAATGAAACCTTAGCATGGCAGCAATTGGGATGGGTGGCCTGATGACTCAGATCTAGAATTAAATATTTGTTTATGAAGAGCCTAGACCAATGTGATGAAATCACAGCTGGAGCACACAAATACTGATGCAAAAATGAGAACTTCTTCTTGTGGCCTAAATTATTTGGCAAAGTAATCTGAAAATTAAGAAATCAACATACTTCAATTATTTGCTGTTTTTAAAAATCTTTCTCTCACCCTAGCTAATGCATGTGTCTAAACTCCCACCTCCTGGAAGAGCTGTCCTTCCCACAGTCTGAATAAGCAGTAAAATGCCTAGCCAGGTTTTCCATCAGGCAGAAAACATAGAAGACAAGATTATAAAATGAGATTTCAGGGAATTCGGAATAAGAAGTTAAATTTGTGTTCTTGCACAACTAATTTTTATGATATCAGATTGATTGGTTGGATTATATGAAAATCTCAAATAGAAAAACTTAGCAAATAGAACATTATTTTATTTACAGAACTTCAGTCTACCTGGAAAACTGAGACATCAGAATGATCTTTCTGTTCCAGTTTCTAGATCTGACCATTCATTCTGATCTTTGGATCAACCAGCTTCTACTGTCAGGCTATTTTTCAATATCTGATTTTTCTTTTAAATTTCATATAATCTGTAAATATATTGATTTTTAAGATCTGATTTTTTTTCAGTTACCAAGTAAAATAGTCTTGAAATGTTTGCTAACTTTTTTTTATATATTCCTAATCCTACCTTACTCTTAAAGATTTTTCTCTAGTCTGGAAATGACATAAACTGTTAGGCTGGTTTCATGTCAGTGGTTCACTCAGAGGTTGCAGTGGGACTAACCATCATTCCACACCGGCATGAACGTGTAAGCCAAGTGTTGCTATGAACACTTTATATGCGGTCGTGTAGGCAAAAAGGAAGGAATGGAGAAAAGATTTGTGATATTCTTTGTGAAGGCTGCTTTATATACAGATATTGATACAGCCAGTAGAGATGGAACGGACATAAAAATCATCTCTTCCACATGGCACATGGAGCAACATCAGTGCCTGAAGGGAAGAATCCTTCACAAACATATTCTGCATTGACTAACACGTTCTTTCAAATGGGTGTGTCTGTCCTCCAGGCATTGCAAGCAAATGACATTTAATCCTTGGTGCATTAGACCTTGTCTGAAACTGTTCTATAAGTATTATAATAAGTTAATTGAAGTAGACATTTCTAAACCAATCAATTTTGATGTAATTATCATGTTGGTGTTCATTACCTAGCAGACAGAACAATGAATCCCAAAAAGCTTTTGTTTTATTTAAATCAAATGCCAGTATCTTAAAATAGATTCTGTTGAGCAGCAAAAAGACCATCTCTGGTTTACTTCTGCATGGGGAATTATCTTGGGGCAAGCTTTCTTCTTTCAGTTCTAAATGCACCGTACTCGATAGTGCCTGTGACAGCAAAGAGGGAGCCAGGAGGCCCCTGCCAAGCGCACTGGCCAGGTATAAGAAGTGGCGGGAACTTCTCCCTCTTCCTCCTGAAGACAAAATCTATCTTATTTAATTCTTGAGACCCCACTCTTGCTAATACTGCCGTACGCTACTTTTGAGTGGGATGATCTAGTAGCCATACATGCACAATATTGAAGGACCAAGAAAAATTTGTGGAGACAATAAAAAAACCTCATCATCTTGTCTTTAGGAATACAGTTTGAAAAGGTAAATTGCCAAGTTTAGGATTTGGAGAAAACCTTTTTTTGGATGTGCTTTAGTTTTAGGCTTTTAGTAAAATTAGCATGTGACCTGCTGCACAGATCTCATGGAACAGAGACTGCAAATTCGTGACCTTACTTTGGAATCTGGCTGCATGAAGAATTACCTGGAGCACATCTCTGCAGTGGCTGAAATGCAGATTTACTGCAGCCGCTGTCTGCATCTTGTCCTGCAAAATGAATCAGTCAGTGGGGCCTTATTTCCTCTCCAATTCTCTGACCTTTATCTTTACATGGAGGGAATATAAAATTTCTGTTTTAGCATTGACCACTGGAGAGAACAGCTTCTTTATTTTTGTCTGGAATGTCTTAGGCAGAAAGACATGCGTATGTGCTCCATGTTTTAAGATCAGCCCTAATGTACAGTTAGTGTGCTGCCTTTTGCACGTTGCTTTCTCTTATGTGTAAAAACTATCTTAGCCAGTTGGAATCAATGGGCAAATTTTCATTGATTTCAGTGGGTCTTGAATAAAATCCCTAATATCTAGGGTTTTTTTGTCTCTAAGCATTGGAAATGTGGGATAGTGCTGTGGAGAGGGCTTTCCAGTCCAACACCACATTTAAAAAAAAAAAAAGTTACTCTTTGATTAAGTCTTGAAATGGACGTTATTAAGTCTAATGCCTTCTCAATTATTAATCCTCAGCTGTCTTAGCAGTTTACTGTTGGTTCTCATGTATGTGTGACCGTTCTGTCTAATGGCAGTTAGCCAGACCTGCTAAGGAAAAGTTATAGATTCTAAGTTACTTGGCAGTGAATTCTGCTGACACAAGTAGACAGTGTGAAAACGTGAAAGACGTTACGTTTCTTTTTTCTCCTAAGAATGTAGAAAAAACTACAATAGGATGTCCTACTGCTTCGAGCTAAACTGGGTACTGTGGGTCCTACGCTGACTGAGTTGCTGGCTAGAGTTCTCCCATCTGTCCCACTGGAAGCCTACCTGAAAGGAAGGAAAGAAGCTATGAAGGAAAAAGGAAAGAAAATCAACCAAAGAATAATAAAAAGAAAATAGTGAAACCTGACGTTATGATAAGAATTTTTTTTTTTTTTTCAAATCCCGTGTGAAAGTCTACTCAATTATTTTTAATTAGGCATCTAATTAATATTTTTACTTAGAAAATTAGCAAGTTGCAATACCACTAGATTTTGAATAATTTAGGTTTAAAATATGATAGCTCATTTTGCTGGTCAGTAAAGGCAATTAAAGGAAAGCAGGCAACATGATTAGAATGATAGATTTCGTGAGCAGAGAACACGCTTCCCGCACTCGGGATGGTGGGGTGGGGCACAGTCAGAGACCGAATTCCACTCATAAACTGTCAGCGGAGCTCATGCTGTGCGCTGCTCAAGCACGCTGGTGCCTCGATAAACACCTCAGATGAGAGAACAGAATAAAGTAAGGAAGGATTAGTTTCAGATTGTGATATTTTTGTGGGAAATGAAATTTATTTTTTTTTACAGAAAAAAAAGTTATGTTCTTTTTAGTTTGTGGGTTTTTTTTCCCACTTTTACATTGAGCAAAGAGCACGCAGTTGCATGGGTTAATGATGACCACAGCTTTAGTTTCTTTTGCTGGGTTGCAATGAGAGCGTGTGCTATGTGATATCCCAGGAGATGAAGTTTTTTTCATGTGGTACCCTTATTATCCCTTCTTCATAGCAATCAGCTGTAATTGAGTCTCGCTCTTCACAGTGGGCCATGTCCTTATGAACTTTCCAAGATAATGGTCTTGAACCTGGCATTTGTTGAGGCTCTGTTTTAATAAATAGCTTAAGAGCAAGGTTGTCAATGCAGCTTCCATCAGCTGACTAATGCTTTCCCCTTATTTCAGGCCTTGGAGAGACTTTCTAGATGTAGTTAAAGCAGTTGGGCGTATTCTCCTATCTCGAAGACTCTCTTCATTGAGCAGAACTGGATGAATTAATACTCTTTAGTGTTAACTTGGTATTAACTCTACGGATAGTTGGGCAGCTTACTGGTGGTTTTAGATAGCTTTAGTTCTGCAGTCAAACAGGTAAAGATACTTGCTCGTTCCGTTTGTCCAGCTGTATGCCAGCAACTAGACAGCAACTGGCAGTTGAGAAAGTCACAAAAGCAAGCAGTGCTGAGTGAAATTCTGCCTCTGTTTTTTCATGGTGTGAAAATGTTCTTCCAGAATGTGTCATTCCCACTGTGGAGACTCTCATGAGGGGTCTTTCCACACCGTGATGTATTAGGTATTTGAATATTCCTGTACAGTTAGCTTAAAGCATATGTTAGACCGTCTTCAGTGATGGATGATGATAAAAATGGCTAAAAAGTGTCTTTTTCTTTAAGGCAACTCGTAATCACTAAGATTTTGTTTTGCCAACTGATTTAATGTCCAAATAGCATAATTACAAAAATCACACCACTTACTTGAAGTAAATGCCTGTTACTTGTCATGTCAAGTGCCTTCTGGCTATTTATTTTAATCCTTTTCTTAGTAAAATGCACTTCCTTCAAGTTTGCTGCTTAGTGCTCTGCTTTTTGCTATATGATACTCTGAATTACATGACATATTCCTTAAGGTAGAAAAGATGTCTGTCCATATAGATTTTAAAGGAGACAAGGTTGCACCTTCTGCCTATGGAAGCTAGACAACATTGTTTTACTAAATTACAATGTCTTTGCCATGGAAATATAGATTTATGATAACACAGCAGTAAGTCTTTTCTTCTGTAAAGCAATCCATTTAAATAGCTCATTCATCTTGAACCATACTTACCGAAAGATTCGAACTTAGGTTCATACATCATCTTGAATCTATTCTTGTCTAAACTCTACCATACTTGGAGAGATGAGGACATGGAGAATTTGAATCCAAGATGCTCCCTAAACAAAGTTTGTAGGTATACCCGGCAGTCCTCACCTACCTGTCTGCCTAGCTACAAACGTGTTATCTGAATGGCATTGTAATAGTAGCAGAAGAGCAGAACTGATATGCCCATGCATTTGTGCAAGAGAAGAAAGAAAAGGAGTATGCTCATCTTTTCAGAGCAGGTGAATGCTATTTTGGATAGTTAGTATAATCTTGGGCAGAACTGGAATAGGAAGGTCCTGCTGTGCTTTATATGGATCTCCCTCAATGGCCAAAAAAGTAACTGGGAAGTTAGCAAAAAAGGTAGAAAAAACATTCTTAATGTTCAAGAGTCTGAAGAATCAAATAAGTATTGTGAGCATATTTCAGAGGAGAGGAGCTCTCCTAAAAAGTGTTAAAAATGTATGATTGAGAAATCTCGGATAACTAATCTGTTTTCAGCAGGGTTAGAACAAAGTCTTACAATAAAAATTAATGAGTCGACGCTTGGTGATAGTCCACACAATGTTTTGGAAAGCACGTTTTAAAGGACTGAGGGACCAATGGTTTAGTCCTTGATGCAGCAGAACAGTCTTGACACTTTGAAGGGATGTAAGGAAGATGCGTGTGTACAAGAAAGGCTGATTCAGGTTCCTGGTTAGTGCTCTGAAGGGCAGAATGGCTTTTTCCAGGACTATTTTAAAACACAGATTTTGCAAACAGTGGTGAACAGAGTGACAAAATCCCACCACTGGATAATCATTTATGGATCAGATAATGATTTTTTCCTGTACCATAATGACATTTCTCCACTCAAGGGAGCCCCGGCACTTCTGTCAAATATTGCTGATACGCCCAGTATGTCTGCCAATGTTGTCTTATTTATAAGCAAGGGAAGGAGCTAGATAAAAGTTGTCTTCGTTCAAAATAACTTGCGTGGAAGTTCCTTGGCACCTTTTTTTGTCAGCAAAAGTTACTTAAGAAGTTATGTATATTATGAAAAGAAGCAAATTAATATCTGGATTTTACTATTGTCAGAACTTTCATATTACAGACAGTATTAAAATATTTTTACATAATGATTTTTTTTAAGTAACAATTTTCTATTTTTTTCTTTGGTGAAATGTTTTGGAAAGTGCTATGTAGCATTTGAAGCTGCTGCATGAGTTAAGTGCTCAAATTCTAGAGGTTTTGCAGTTAAGGGAAGTCTAACTTAGCTAAAACTTAATTTTGTAATGCTATAGTTTTGATAATAATTTACAATGAAGTTTTAATCTTATGAACCACTAAAAAGAATGCACCTCTTTGTCTCAGAAAGGTTTGTATCTCTATGTTACATTTACAAAGTATGGCAATTTATATGCTTATTTAGCTGTGAATGTGTATTTCCTTGCAGTATCTTCGAGTGCAATAATAAATGTAATTAAATTTTAGTCACTCAGTCAAACAAGCTTAACTAGAGCATCTTCATGCAACGTGCTCTAGAATTCAGTTTTCCAAATAAACTCAGTGTGTCATTGACGTCCAGAGAAGATCAATAGAATGGAAATTGCTTGCCGTTTCCCCTGAAGTGCTGCAATGTTTTATTGCTCTCACATTTTCACTCTATAGCCTTTTCTCTGCCAGAGAGGGCACATGTCCATGCCAAGCACACGTAGTACAAGGAAACAGAAAGAAGATATATACAAATGATGCACAGTTCGTGTTCCTTTTTCTTTCTGTGTTTTAGATCCCACCCTAGTAAAGTACTGAGCCGCTTTATCTCCCAAGGGAGCAAGAATTTCTCTAAGGGTGTTCAGTGTCTGGCAAGTTTGGACCTTAAGTTTGCACATAGTGTTTAAGCAATGTTACTGAAGCACAGACCTGGGTTTGAGTGTGGATACTCACATGTGCACATGTTATTCAAGAGGCTGTAATACGGTCCAGATCCCTGCAATATATGACTGTGGCCTTATTGCTGCTTTCTGGCAGCTGCGGAGAGCAAAGCGCTGTCCAGGTGTCTCCTTCTGCTGGTTGCTGCGAGAAGACAGGTGTAGAATTTAAGTGTGAGTTTAAATGGCCTGAACACTTCTGGACTGGGGATAGAATTTGTTGACTTGACTGCTGGATTCAAAGTTTCTTTAAGCTGAAAGTTGGGGCCAAGAAGCCCAAGAACTAAGCTTGAAATGTGTCTGAATATTTGTGTGTATTTCTCACCTAGTAATGATGCCAAGCTCACCCTGAAGCCAGTCTTTGGCACAAGCTTGACTAGTTAAATTCGGCAGAAGCAGCTAGCAGAAGGTTGTGCTACTGCAGAGCGTACCGCAGACACTGCAGAGGAGTGGGTTGTAGTGGGCACAGCTAGCCACTTTTGGAGAGTAGTCTCTCCTGGTGTGATATCGCTGTGTTCCCCGTTAACGGGAGTTACTTGTGTGCATCAAACACAGATTCGACTTCACAAATTAGTTTGCTGTCTCTCCCGCTTTCTCTCCCCCAGGTTATATTCCATATGCTGTGCAGTATTTTGTTTGATTTGTACCCACACAAACTCAGCGAAACAGTTTCTGTAATGTGGAGGCCAACAGTGGTATGTTCATTTGTGGCTTCTGTATGTTCATCGTTTCTAGTCTAAAGCAAGTAGATTGTATTTTCAACGTTGAGCCTCTCACTATACACACAGGATGCTGATGATTTAACATGAGGCAGGCTAACTGCAGTTTGAGGTGAGACTGGACTCTACTTGATCGCTGTTCTCCACTGAAACCTGCCCAGATGCATACCTGTTAGTGTAGCAATGGCTGTTACTTGAACGGGGAAGCCTTCCACTACTGTCATCTAGTGTATTTAGTCTAAATTAATTTGAAGTTCATCTAAGTCACTGCCAAGATTTGATTTCACTGGAGTTTTTGCTAAACAAAATAAAAATTAAGAAAAGCATACAGAACTTCTTTTTTCCTGAGGCCTATATCTATCATTCATTTTGCCAGGTTCCCCATTGCCTTTGCTGTAGTTGAGGTCCAAGCTCTTTCACTTGCTACCTGCAGTGACTTCTTCAGTGAGCAGATTTCTGAGCCTTTATCTGTTCCTTATTTTCAGTTTCATATTTATATAAATTTTTCATTTTGATATTGGTAGACCTTGACTTCTCCTTCTAGGTAATGGAAATTGAGTTGGGGGTGGTATATATGCATACACCCTTCTGTGGTTCCAAATTGGGACCACCTCTCCTTCAGTATGGAGAATAGACTCTTCTCAGTGCACTGTAAGGAATGAAAATCCACTGGAACCTCTCCCTAGCATGGGTCTGCACTGTGGTGATTTCCAACCCTTATCTTGACTCATTGTGGAACAGCAGCACAGAGGAAAGGAAAATTGTGAACTTCTGTGGCATATTGTGGGTCAAATTTATTTGGTGCTTTCCAGAGAACAGGCTACATTTGTGTTCTGTTTCTTCTACTCATTGTGAGACTTATTCTTCAGGTTCTGAAAACTACTTTAGGATTTTGGGAATGAAAGTTGGTGTGCTCTGTGTCCTGGTTGTAAGAAGTTGCACACCCAGCTGCTAGACCTGAATTTGAGAAGAACCCAAGAGCACATTCCTCCAGTGAGACGGAGTTGGACTTAGCAAAGTTGCATTTTAAGTATCAGAAATAGATGGAAGTAGAGGGTAAGAGACTGGCAGCCAGTACTATTTGCATTCTTTATGCTGATCAGTTGAAAAAGCAGTGTTTACATTTTTCATTTGAGAAGAAGGGAAATATTTAATGAAATACTCTGCACATGCTTTCTCTCATTTTTTCCTCTGTGTCTTTGAAAGAGTATGAAAAATGCATAAGTTGGACAATGATGTTTGACAGATTATCTCTTGTATCCCTTTGGAATGAAAAGATTTTGCAGTGGAGCTTCCTGACGTGTTATTTAGCAGAGTAGACAGACCTTAAGTCCTTTGGTTTCACACTTTGCAGGCTCTTTGAATACAATTGAAGTACATGCTGTAGCAATGTCGTTCTCATATACATGGGAAAAAAGCATTATCAGATAATTAGACTGTGTCATGGAGATGTAATAAAAATCCTTAGGAAATTAATGCACGTGTACAATAGCTACTTTAAACCACAACACTTTAGCCATTTAAAATTAGGTTCTTTTTAAATAGCAAAAGCAATTAGTCTGCTCTGACTGATTGCCTGCCAATTTTTTTAATGTAAGAGTTTTTTGATTTATGGCAGTAAAAAAATTAAGAAGGGGAAGGGTAAAATTCCATTGTGGCTGTTCTTAGCAAGAGAAGTAGCAAGCTCAGTAGCTGTTTTTTTCTGTGCTGCAGTTATCTCTTGCTTCCTACAGTGCTGAGGTAAAGCTTTGAAACTTTTTGTGCATTATCTTCACAAGTATTAGCTTACTGGTGCAATAATGTTTACTAATATCTGCTATGTTCAGATAGAAGAGTTGGATGGTATTTTTTTTATGTTAAATCTCTTGCTCCTAAAGGAAAGATTATTCAAACTGAAAAATCCATGTTCTTTTTGGTGACGTCTTGGCTTTTGAAATAAAAACTCCCCTCTTAAGTTCCCAGTACCATACCTTTTATTTTAACAAAAATAAGCCAGAATATCAGCTGTGAAAGCAAAGCAGGAAATGCAGAATATCACTGAAATAGCCATGGCCCTCATAACTGAAACAGAATTTCTGCTCTTGGGCAGGCTTCAGCATAGCTGTCATGCTACCTGGCTGACTTGAAATGGGTTCATGGGTCCTACTAAAGAGCTTGTACTCTGGCATGTATTTTTGTATCACATTGAATCGCAGCTCATGTTTGCAGTCAGGCAGTATTTACAATGTTTTTTGTAGCTACAAATAAATATGAAAATTTCCTGCACCAGTTCCTGTCTCTCCAAAGTTAGGTGTTGTATTGAGATGTTGAGGAGCTGAAGAAAACTGTAGTCACGGGTCATGCAGAACTGTAGGCAGGTAAAGAGTAATGAATGCGTTGTAACTTTGGTGGTGGTGACGATCAGCGTTAGATGTGGCTCCTTCCCTCGCCAGTGTACTCCTGCTGACAGCCCACTGTCATCTTCAGTGCACCTCGCTCTCTCCGTGCGTTCTGCTTGCCTGGGCTTCTTTGGTAGAGGACACATCTGCTTGGTTTCCCACCTCCCTGCCTGCACTACCCAGAGCAAGATTAGGACTACACATTCCTTTTCTTTGGTAGAAAGGGACAAGTTATTGAGTAAGTGACAGAGAAGAGGAATTGCTATGCATATTAAACAGAGAATGATTGCTGACAGCATGCATTATGTAAAAGGAGAATCTGCACAAAATGAAATACAAACCTGATGGAATTTAGCTGTTACCGGTGACATATATTATAAGATTTGCAGGAATTAAATCGTTTTCTAGGGACTACTCACCTTAAATTTTCTTATAATTCTCATAATGTACCAGTGATCTTACATTCTGTTTCAGCTCCGTGTTGAACTTTTTCTTGACATATCAAGCTTGTCTCCTTTCACTGGTGTGGGTTGAGAGAGGGTTTTTTCCAGAAAAAAATACTTACCTTCTCCAAGGAAATCATAGCCAGCTTTATGTAGTCTGTGGTTTTCTTTCAGTCGCAAGGTTTTCTCATTGCTTGCAAACCTTCTGAGTTCCTCTGTCATGGCACGTGACGTGCTGAACTGCTGAGGTGGCTGATGGTTCTGCTCAGTGCTACTGGATTCACCGTGTACGCATATTAAGCAAAAAAACTTTTTTTTCAAGTTTATTAACTTGGACTGTTAATAGAACTTGCTTCCCATTCAAGTCTGTGTTCAAGAAGCACAGGGAGGTGCATGTCTCGCTGAAGGCAGTGCAGCGGCTGTGTTTATAGCTATGGGTAGAGCTTGACCACAAATTATTCAGAAAACCAGGAGTTAGTTTATTAAGAACAGTAAATATCTAATCTTTATAAATTCCAGAGAACTGAACCGCACTCTTTATGAACTGTGTTTTATTAAGTTAGTTGTACTTTCTATGTCAACGCTGTGCTCAGCAGTGAACAAACCAAAAGTGCGTGGCCTGCCTTGCTCTGTTGTGATTCCCACAGCTTTCGGAGGGGAACGTGAAGTCCTGTGCATTGCAGGACTGGTGTACAGGAGGCTTGGCACGCAGGTAGGTGACACAGGTGGCAGGGCACTGAGAAAATACCCCGTGCCAGGAAAACAAAAAATGCGTCTAGTTTTCTGTGACGTTAATGAGTTAAACAGGCTGACTGTGCAAGGCAGGGAGCAGAACAGCAGAGCCAGGGGTAGGAACAATAAATAGAAAACAAGAGGAGAGACGTAGGCAGAAGCTGTTATGTTAGGAGAAGGTGGGAAGAAACAGGTTATCTGAGTAACCTCATCTATGTTATGTCAGAGAAACTGGAGATTTGCATCACTGTGTAGCATTATTACTGTGACCTTATAGATCTTAGCGTTATCCGTTCGTTATTGGTGAAGTCTCCTGTGTGTCACTTTTGTAATAGAGGGGCTTATTCAGCAGGAGTGCTTGACCTGAAATCAATGGCTCAGACTTGATATTGTAAATTAAACAGCTTTTGACTAGAGCTTAAGATTTTGTACTGCTTATGTGAAAAGTCAGATAATAGCCATGCTGTGAATAATATGAAAGCCAGACTCCAACAAATAAGCTAGGATGGAGACAAATGCAGTGGTTGTTTTACTTACCAACATTGTGACATTCAAAAGCTATTTGATTATGGTACCAGCCAGATATTCTGTTTCTTGAAGACTTTTATTGGACATTAACATTGTATATTAGAATTAGCACCACTGGTGGTTCAGCATGGGAAAAAAAAAAACGAGATTGTGCACTTCGTATGTGTTTTTGAGGTAAAACTGAAGGAAGCTGCTGACATATTTGCTGCAGTGGATTTTGACAGAAAATTTGCAGGTTCGCAATCTTGGAAAGTGTTAAGTACTCAGATTGTCTCAGTTCCATGAATCTTCCCAGGAGCTCAGTATGCTGGAAGACAACTGTAAACAGCTTTTAGAAACCTTCAAGCCATCAGTTGGGGTATGTTTGAAACCATTTTTTAAAATATTATTTAGAGATTCCAGGAATTAAAAGGCTGTACACTAATCAGTCATTTAAATAAAATATTTCACCTGGTGCAGTTCTGATATGACCCAGTGGGGAATATCCCACAGAACCAAGGTATCAGTTGCTTATATAGGCTCCCAAAGAACATCTCTTCTGTGTGCTGGGCTTTTCACAACTACCCTTAGTGTTTGATTTTACCATTAAATTCAAGTAGTGATCACCACAGGATAGTGACTTCCTCGTGAGTTTTTCTACTCTGGCCTGTTCTCAAAAGGCCCCTCTGCTTTTATACTGGACAGCATTTAGTCCCATGGTATCAGCTGTCATTTTTGAAAGCATATAAACAGGCTCCTTTCATTCAGGGTGTACATTGGAACAAATACATCCGTTTGCCCTAAAGTACATTGCAACTGGAGGATGCAAAGAGAAGAAAAGAGGGAAGGTTTAACATCATGTTGGTAAGCCTCCAGCTTGTTAGAGCTGATTGGGAGTTGACTGGGAAACAGGAAAATGCTGTTTCTTGGAACACAAGGTTAAAACGTGAGAAAAACTATTGCAGACTAACCCAGTGACTGAACACTCGGTTTGAATGGAAGGGATTGAGAGTCAAAACCCTGATTCAGATTTCTGGCTTGCACTTGGTTTTTTTTTATCCTAAATAAGAGTCTGGATCTTTGGCTTGTAAAACAGTCTTCCTCTTGATCTCAGACGATAGATAATTATGTATATACCAAGTGTAGCAGCTTCATATTTTTCTTTTTTTCCTCTCTATTGTGTCTGGATATATTTAAATCTTAAAAAATGTTTTTAGAAGGAAAAAACCCTACCTATTTTCCCCTCATATAATATATACAGATAAGTTGGAGGCTTCATTTAGGTGGAAAAGGTCCCTTGTTTTAGGAATTTGTCAGATTCTGAGCTTTCAAGGCATATTGCCAAACCTACCTTTTCTGCAGGCGTCTGGTAGGTCAATGAACTGGTTTATAAGGAGTTATCATATAGTGATTACTTAGATGGCTTGTGGTAATGTTATAATGGCAGTTCAATTAATGTGATAAGATCTTAATTGGTTGTGTAGAATATTGTCTTTTAATCTATGCAAAGTGCCAAGGGTATTGCAGAGGTGCATATAAATCTGACTAAAACCAAAGTGCCTGTGTCTCTAACTTGCAGCCCCAGCATTTAGACCACTGGAAGCAGAACAGTCTTGCAGGACACACGTTTTTCCTCGGTGACTGATAGTATTGTTGGTGAAAATTCTGTTCGTAGAAGGGATATAGGAAGGTCCTGTCTTCAAAACCAGAGAACCTAGCTCCTGCTCGGAGAAATGAGGTGCTTGATCAGTAAAGGAGTATGTCTTACAGTTAAATTAAAGGCCAAAAGAGGGACCTAAGGGCCCAAAACCACAAATTTCAGCTAAAAAGTTGGGCTTTGTAGGTAGGAGCTTTAACAAATCTGCATTACTGAGCTCAGTTTGTGACTCCCAGATGTTTAGAAGTTCAGGTATGGATCTCTGCATAGCAAATATAAGACAATTAACGGAAGGCTTGTTTTTTTCTCAATTACTTTTTACGGGCCCATTGCTGTTTTCAGCCCCCAGGAATTCATAGACCAGTTTCAAATCTGAGAACTGGGCAGAGAAAAGCTTGCTATAGAAACTGATAAGGGAGCTTCCTAGCCCAGTTGTATACAAATTTACCTGAGTAGTACATACAAGTGAGGTACACCTACTTACAGATTAATTAGATTTTAACTAACTATGCACATACCCAATTTGCATGGGCAATTACGGCATTGCTGCAGGCCATCCATGCTCCATTTTTGTGTGCAGTTCCTAAATTCTCCATTTGGAAATGAGCCCTTCAGGTTAATTTAGAGGGCAGGGAGCCTTCTGAGGGGAGTTGTTATGGTTTTGGTGGGAGGGGTTGTGCTTAAGTGGAGGTCTCACTTTCATTGGAAATAATTAAACATGCTAATATAGGCATGCCAATTATAGGCCTAAAGGAAAATATGGTACATGTTAATCCAGCAAACTTCTTTTTAATTTTGAATTATAAATCCTCATCTGTACCAAAGTGGCATTATTGTAGGAACATTGCATTAGATAATATTTAGTCATCAAGTTTAGAATAGAATTCCATTTAAGTTTGTATCTGAATGCCATGAGGCACGGTAATGTATTAGCCAGCAGGGCTGTCAAACTGCTTTGTGGTTTTTCAGTTGGTGTGTATTAATATGTCTATTGGTGTTGCCATGTTGCATGCTCACTGTTGTATAAATGCAGAAGAAAGCTGAGTGTTGGAAAACAAAACAGTAAACCAGAGAGGCAAAACAGCTCAGGTGGTGGTCAGCCACACCTGGAATATTTTACCACCTAAAGTTTTAATGCACGGTTGTGTGGAGTAGCCAATTTTGGTTGCTAAAGTACATAATCAGTTCCCAAGCATTACCTTACTCCACAGAAACGTGTAGGCCTTGGAACACATGAACAGATCAATGGGTGACAAGTCAAGCTGGTGCTGTTTTGAAAATCCCCACATAGCTGACACAGACTCTTAGCAGTGCTGTAGCTCTGCTCTACATTGACAAATAAACCTGGGGCTGAAATGCTGAAATGTGTTTCCATGCACATGCTACTCGTTTCTCACTTCTCAAATGATTTTTGTTATTTGTATGTAACTGCCATGGTACTTCTTGCTCCAGGTTTATGCCTGGAGCTTTTCTTTGCTACTACAGGTTGCCTTGGTCTTAAAATTGTAAAGGAGCTGTGCTAGAAGACTTTCTGAAGGATCTGAATGGTACTAACTTTGTGGATCAGTTATGACAGTTTTATACAGGGAAAGGGTATGGAGAAAATACGAAGAGGTGCCAATGGTTAAAGCGAACAACTGGGACATAGATGATGTGGAGGAGACAGCAACGCACAGAGAGGGAGGGGGGAAAAAAGCAATGACTGCTTGATTCGGGCCCTGAAGGCAAGAACAACCTTACTGTGATGAGAGGAGGGGTACCAGTGCAAAGATGCAAAAGTGTTGACATAGTTTAATAATTCAGAGTTTCTTGATGATGAAAGTAAAACCATTCCTCAGTGAGAGCCAGAATCCAGCCTGTCATTAGTGACGTTAGTTCCATAGCTCCAGTGTGGTCTGGAGGGGACATGAGATATCCAGCAGCCAGCTGGGCTATCACAGTAGGTATCACTTGCCCTTCTGAGTAATTTTTTGCGAATAAAAAAAAACAACCGAAAACTAGTGCTAAGCTTATGCAGCTGTTTTGCTATTTTCCTCTTCAGTGTTCAGGTTGTTCATTTGCCACATTGCGTGTTGCCTAAGAATAAAGAGAAGACTGCAGTTTTCAGAGAGCAAGTGAGCATTTACTTAATTGTCTGGAGCACATGTTCCCTCAGCTAGAGAAACATTGTCTTTATTCTGTTTTTCCACCTCTGCCTTTTTATTAGGAAAGAGGACTGCTGCATCTTTAATGCACTACTTTACAACCTTTTATGTAGAAAGATTAACAAAAAGGAACCACACTTAATTTAAGATGACAACTTAGGTTTGCCTCTGGATTCTTTTTTGGCAGACGTTCTCTTAGTAAATTACATTTGACAACCTGAAATAAATTCAAACCACGATTTATGCCTGCATTTGCTCACAGGGCTGTGGTTCCTAAGACTATGTGGTTAAAAAGCTATGAAAAGTAACAATTAATTTAAAAATTTATTTTTAGACAACCTACATGGGCTACTGATGCTAAAACTTTGTTTAAGAAAAATTGGGTTTCTGAACATGTGGAGGTAATTTTTCAGTTGATAATAGAGTTAGTTTATAGATGTTTGTGCAAGAAAGAAGAAAATAACATTACGAAACAAGAAGAAATGAGTCATAATGATACATTTTCAGTTGCAGCTTAACACAAAAAAGGTTTTAAAAACATAACCAAGGACATAGCATCTTTGAAAATTTCCCCAAAGGAGAAGTCAATGTTAGCCGAGATTGCCAGAATTTACTTTAGCTATTACTATGGATGAATAATTATGCTCAATTCAGCCAGTGATATGGGTTCACAGCAGGTTAATTGGTAATAATGGGTTTCATTCCAAACAGTGAGGAGTGATATTTCAACAAAAAAGTGCTCTCACTGAGAGCTGAAGATGTCCTTGCTTTCAGTGCTTCGTATTCACAATCACACATATAGGAGACAAGCGTTCTTGTTTCTCTGGCATTGAGTTGCCCTCAGTTGCTCGTGGCTATTGAAAGAGGATGTAACAAGCTGAAGAAACATCCAAGCTGTGCAACCTGGTCCTGCTTTTTGTTCTTCTTTTCCTCCTCGCTGGATAAAATTTGTGTTCCTTGGGACTGGACAACAGAGAACAGAGTGGTCTTGTTAAAATCGCTGAAGTTGATAGACCTTTACGTCTGTTAAGCAGGTGTAAACATAGAGTCAGTCCTTTAAAGTAAGGCATGCTGATATTAATTGGGCAAAGAAGAATTTTCTGTGCTTGTGAGTATGCTTGCACCTACTGCATAGCCTCCTCACCTGGATTACAGCCTAAGTCATTTCTCTTTAGGTGTTCTATCAAATTCTTCCATCCTTCAACTTCTGTGAATCTGTATGATTTGCTGTCTCACCATTTAAGTCCTGCGTTTGAGGATCTTAATGACTCTATCAAAAGCTCTCCAGACAGCAGTTAGTAAATGTCTGTTTAAAAAAAGAAAATCCTCAAAATGTAGTCCTTTCATTACTTGTGTTCAAAAAGAGGAAAAACCCCAACCTCTGTATGCATGCTCAGAAGCAGCTAAATCTAATTCTCTTGGGTTTGTATGCATGTCATTTCATACAAGTAGTTGGAAATACATTAATAGAACATTTTCAAAGTTGAAATATTTGGGTGGTTATTTTCTCCTCTGCCCTAACTGTTTTTTTGGTAAAGTTCCCCAGAGAGGAAAATGCTATTATAGTGTTTGGGTTTTCCTCTTTAGATTTGATGAGCCAAATGCACCACCCCATGCCTTGGAGTCTGTTCTAGCTGTAGCACATGGTATGAATGAGCAGTGAATTGTGCCCGTAAATGTTTTCCCTCTTAGCTTCCTGAAGCTTGAAATCAACAGGACTGTTTGAATGAGCCCTGTCACAGGTGCCATAAGTCCCGTGCTCCTGACTGGGCAGCTCAGCTGTAACAGGCTTGTCTATCCATTCAAGACTATTCCTCAGACTTTTCTTCCCAAATATTCAGCATTTTCAGCATATTTTTTACAAGCAATATCTGCTGCAATGTATGGGAACACAGATGCAAATGTCAAAATTCATTATGTTTAAACATAATAAGAGAATGTAGCGATATTTCAATGGATTTTTTTTCACTGGAAAAGTGGTAGGTGTTAGCCTCCATTCATGCGTAGCTGTGCAGTACCTTGTGCTGTGGATAATCAGTGGGGATTCCGAGTGTCCTTCACATGTAAGTTTTAGATAATAGGAAAACTGTCCTGTTGGATAGTGTGAAAGTGTGGGCTGCTTCTCCGGCTCTGTTTTCTAGTGTTTTGTTTTGGTGGCTGTGCTGCTTGTTTATATAAACTTCCCATATATTTTGTAGATCTTCATGTCAAAAAATTTCCCCTAGTATTCCATTTCAATATTCACTCTTAATCTTTTTTTTTTATTTTTTTTTTTTTTATTTCTTCCCAATTTTGTCCTGTGTGATCCTTCTCCTTCCTTGCTGTTTGTGATCTTCAAGCAGAAAGAGGCTTTTCTTAGCTGGAGCCCCTACTAAAAGGCAGTCATCCCCATCTTATGTTGACACAGATAACCCTGAAACGCTGACCGGCACTTGTCCCTTCTGCTCCCCAAAGATCTTGGCTGCTGACTGCTTTGCCTACTGCTAATTACTGCCACCTGGAATCGCACTTTTAAATCCTTATGTGGTGTTTGGTCTAAAAGATTGTCTCAGATACAAATTGCAGGTAATTATCTACATCCGTCATTCTTCACTGGGCTTCACTAAACATGAAATGGTTCTGCGCTGGTGTCTTGACTTCTCTACTTGACTTCCCTTTCTGCCCATCGATGTCATTAAGGAAGTTTTGCTTCCAAGGTCTGCAAAGGGCAGGTAGGATGAAGTCTCAGATACTGGAATACCAGCATGTTAGAACAACACCACTGCATTCCCCCTAAGAATAATAAAACATACAGCATATGTCTTGGGCAAAATAACCTTTTGCTTCAGGCTTTATGACTCCTGGGAACCATATTTTACCCTGAGGAAATATTTTACTGCTTTTGTTCGCTGAGTCTGCCACTAGAGTGATATATATATATATAAAAAATACTCTCTCCATGCAAAATACGAGGTGACCACTGCATCATACATTGAGATTCAGGAAGCTGATTCTGATTTTGGTAGCCAAGAAGGAACTCTCCTCCAGTCTGAACCTGGCGAAAATAATGTATTAAACCATGAGATTGTTAGCTGACTGCAGCAGTAGAGCTTTTCTAAGTGCATTTCTTTCAATGTAAGTCACTTGGATTAAGATCCTTAGCTGAAGTGGATCAGTGTCGTTGTCCTGAAGGTTTGAAACAATCCAAAAAATCTGCTCAAATCCTTAGGCGAGTAAGGAGGACATCATGTGCTGCTCTGATTTACATGCAGATCTAACACTTTTGAAAGTCCATTTAGAATCAGAGTCCTTTGCATTTGAATGAATATTGAACAACACAATTTCTTTTATAAAGAATTTAAACTTATTTTTCAAATAAAGTTTTGAAATATTGCTGCTCTAGCAGCTGAATGACTTTTACAGAGGTGACAGGAATACTTTGAAATGTAGCAAAATTCTGCGGGTGTAGAGGAGGTCCCAAAGATGATGAGAGGGCTGGAGCACCTCTCCTGTGAGGCCAGGCTGAGAGAGTTGAGGGTGTTCAGCCTGGAGAAGAGGAGGCTCCGCAGAGACCTGACAGTGGCCTTCCAGTACCTAATGGGGTCCTATAAGAAAGGTGGGAACAAACTTTTTGTTAGGGCCTGTTGTGATAGGACAAGTGGTAATGGTTTTAAACTAAAAGAGGGTAGATTTAGACTGGATATAAAGAAGACATTTTTTACAGTGAGGGTGGTGGAGCACTGTCCCAGGTCGCCCAGAGAGACGGTGGATACCCCATCCCTGGAAACATTCCAGGCCAGGTTGGCCAGGGCTGTGAGCAACCTGATCTGGTTGGAGATGTCCCTGCTCCTGGCAGGGGGGTTGGACTGGATGGGCTCTAACAGTCTCTTCCCACCCAAACCATTCTGTGATTCTATGAATTTGGTGTAATTCAAATGAAAAGTTATTCATATAAATTAGAAAAATATCCCCCGTTTGGTAGTCATGGATCTCTTGCCTTCCTCCAGCATGTAAATAGTAAGCAGTGTAAACCACTTGAATGGCTGTTTTGACTAAATATAGTTTTTTTTAGTGTCCTGCATTCCCGTAGTATGTTCTATTTCACAGGTAGTCTGAAACAACAATAATTGTGACAATATGGTGAGCTCTATCAGCTTGAGAAAAGCTCTGATTCTCCTAAATTTCTATATGAGGATGTGGCTTATTTAAACTGTCAGCAGAATCTTAATTATTTGTATATTGTATATGGTTTATATATATAAATTTTTTCTGACCCACACTCTAGGAGATTTACCAACTTGTTGATTTTTATTATGCTTTCAGTAGTGGGAATGGTTTTGATTGATATCCCACAATGATATTAATAATATTGTGTGTATATTTTCATCAGTGTAACTCAGCTAAATACCAATATAGATCTGCAATGGCAACATATTAATTTTGTAGCAGTCCAAACATCAATTTTTTGTTAATGTATCTTTTATGTTCCCCTTTAATTTCTTGAGCTGATCCTGTACTAGCATGCAGGAGTAGACAGAAGCAGCTATAGAGTTGTAATCCATCACCATTTATAAAAACTTCTTACCAATGTGTGGGATGTCTCATGCTGACAGGAAGGATACAATTCACTTACTGTTTGCTGCTGCTGAGGAAAGGGAGCCTTTCTGTGAGACCAGCAGGAATTGTGCTTTAGTTACACGTGCTCTACCTCCTGATCCTCGTATCCCTTCACTCTAAGAATACAGCACAGCCTTCTCTCACAAGGAAAGTGTAAACAATTTTTCCTTACCGTTAGAGCATGTGTTTGAAACATTCCTTAACCAAATAGGCCAGGACAGAAAAGATGCGGTTACAGTCAGGGCCTTTCCATTATGATGATCGTGGAAACGCTCCTACATCAGTGAGGTTCTTTGTCATCTTCCCAGCAAATAAATGGTCCCATTGAGCAATTTCAATCAGAAGGAACTGGTTGTGTCATGCTCATGCTTATGTGTCTACATTAGACGTGTATAGATGTACATGATGTTCATATAATGCGAGATGAACAATGAGCTTAAGTTGGAAGGCCCAGACCTATCATCAAATTCCAATGTCTGCCACTGATATCAAGGAGAAGTTGTTGAAGTTACTGTAAGGAAAGTTAAAAACAAACTGGAACATGGAACTACTTTACTGGTGTAAGTGTTCTTGATAGACATTCAGGTGTATCCTGTACTATTCTGGCAAAAATCAATACTTCAGTTCCTTCGTTGTTGTTTGAAAAATTGTGTAGTGACTTATGTAGCAACTAGTTCAGCAAACAACTTTGGGGATGTGTGAGTGTATCTGTGGTGGTGATTTAAAGCTATGGGTTCATTTTTTTAAAGTTAGCGGACAGAAAGTGATCGCTAAATTAGATTATAAAAACGCAAAAGGTTTGCAGTTTGTTTACTGCAAAACTCTCATTGGACTTGATTTACAAGCCACCAACCTTCCTAAATTCTTGCAAGGTCTCTGTATCAGCCATCCGTACGGAGCAGACGCTTGAGCTAGCAATATGAGCAGAAACCTTTGTGATATGGTGCTGTTAATCAGAAAATAGTTTTGGCTTTTTAGAAAAACAAGGTCCCCTGTGGTGTCAGTTTGGGTAGCGGCTGCAGGGGGATATAAACCACGAGGTGAAACATTTGGAAAAGTGCCGCTGGATCTCTCAGTCCTCACGCATGATCCCAAGGAGCCTAATTTTAAGAAAGTAGATGTTCTGTATGTTTTAAAAGCAATGTCAGAGATTTTTATACATATTGCAAAATAATAAATTATAACTTACTTTGAGATGTCTGATCAAACCATTAGTTACTACTTGCATTTGTCATCTTGGTACTAGTTAAGCAAATGCAGATGAAAAATCACACTGGTTCCGTACAAAATAAGTAGGAGCTGAATACTTGTTGCAAAAAATAGAAATTAGTGATTTTAAGAACTGCTGACCTGTAAAAATTAAACTATATTCTACTGCATTTTTCACATTCAAGACTTGAAAATCGTATCCAGTACATTTTCAGCATATGGCAGTGATTTGTGGGATTAAACCTTACAGGCATTTTCATGTATGTAACCTGAGCACATATCCCTTTACTTGAAAAAATTAGTTTTAGATAAACCAATAATTACTTTGTTAAATATGGTGTACAGTGCTCTTGCACAGGAATTGTCCTTTTAGCCAAAGGTCTTAGAACTTGATACCTTTTCCCGTTAAAGAAGTAAACAAAACGTTAACCTTCCTTTGGAAATTTATCGGAAAGGTCAGCACTCCATTCCCTCCAGTTTCCCAGGCTCAGCTGGGAACTGATTAAAGCTGCCTGACCTGTCAGTTTTGTCAGAGACAACTATATAAACTCCTTGTTATTCACTTTGCTGTGTATTATAAATATATTTATCTTCTCTGTCAGATGTTGACTGGACAGGTGTTAGAGGAGCAGTGAAACTGTAACATTAAATGCTCTAACAATATCATTACTTAGAAACTCACACCAAAACCATGGGCAGAATATTCAGGCAATTTCTCTAGCTCTTCCTCTTTTAGGTGCCTGGAGTGGTTGGAGGAAAAATGTTTGTTATTCCAGGAGGTTTCCAGAAAGTGAATGTGTAAAATCCAAATATATGACTGTGGCTGGTTTTTGTTTTATGTATTTGGGGCAGTGTTTTGGGGCTGGTTTTGATATCTAGTGTGTTTGATAAGAAAATGCAACAAACTTAGGTAATAAAGAACGTCTTAAGAGAAAGAGTAGACTGCCATAATCAGAAGCTCAGAACAGCTTTGGACAGAACCAGTGTTACTGAGCGTAACAGGAGCAAGCAGAAGTGTAAATCCCATGCAGTCAAATAATGCACTGGGGAGGAAATGTAACAGCAAATTGTGCGGGTTGATGACAGTAGTGTTTCTGGCTCAGAAGACACGAAAAAGATAAAAAGAGTTCTTAGATTTATGAACTGTGTCATAAAATTTCTCTCTCCAGACCAGCATGAAGAAGTATTATTTTGCAAAGATGGCCAGTGACCTGATCGTCAGTGTGAGTAAAGGGATAGAGAAATACGCAGAAGTGGTTGGAGAGATTCTAGTCGAGCTCCTGTGACAACAGACCCAAGATAGGAGATGCTTCCAGGCTGTGTTCGCACCGTCTGCTCGTGGCAGTGTAGTCAGAATGGGAGATGTGCGGGTTGTACATCACGAAAGAACCGGAATCGGTAGAGAGGGAGCCTTCAGCTCTAGTCTGTGTGTTCATGAACTTTTCTGTCTGTCTGTATTTGGGACCCAAGCGTTAGCAGGAATGGACTCGCTTTGCGCCTTTCTGTTGTTGATGAGGCTTGGCGGGCATCTTCTGCTGAATGCACAGATCGCGTTTTCCAACTACAGGCTTGGGCATAATGCTGTTTATCCCTGCTTTTTCCTGATCGAGTAGAAGCTGTGTATAAAACCAGACTATATAAAATCAGATTTAGTCTGACTAGAGCTATTAAGTTGTTGAATGGCTTCCGTGAAGAAAGGAGTTTCACGTTTGCATTTTGTTCAACAGGACAAGGTTCTGGAAACATGGTTGGTTTTTCTTTGGGTTTGGTGTAAGAGTCTTGTGACTTGCAGGTATATAGAAATACAGATAAAGCAAAAAGAAAAGTCAGATGATATGACCTGTAAAATGCAACAGCATAATAAAAATGAAAATATTTCTGTATTTGAAAATAATGGTTGTAAACAGAATGGTTTTACAAGAGAGAGCCTATAGTTGTGTGAGGTTTGTACCCCAGAAGGACACTGATCAGAGAGAAGCAGATAGGCAGAAAGCAAGGGACAACAAATGAACTGTTTTGTCAGAGAGATTTCAGGGAACTCATGCAGAAGGGTGAATGAGGTCTGCTGTGTGGGTTTCTCCGGGAGTATACACACCTGGGTGTGTCACACTGAGACAGCAGAAGTCTGAGTAGGGATGCGGTCAGAGATGAAAGATGGCTGAACGTAATGAGGAGTGAGTACAGATAATTGGCAATGTTTTCTTAATCAGAAGATGTTAATACATGAAGCTATCTTTTTGTCGGAGCAAGCATGCTGTTTTTGACAAGAGTGAATTTCTAGTCAAAAGGAGAAAGGCTGTTCACCTCAAACTGCCAGCATTTGGAGGGGAACTGACTCCGTTTCGAATGCGTGTCCTCGATTCAGGTCAAGGTTTTGAACTTCTGCCTCTCTAAATGAGTTGAGGGGCTATTATATAATACTATATAATATATACCATAGGTGTGTGGCAGAGGCGTTTGCTACTTCTTCTCCTCTAAAACATGTGAATTCATTTCAAAGTAGAATGGGAAATTTTTGAAATCTTGAGAACTTTCTCAGGGAAGTGAAAGTACATATTGACTTTCTCTAACGTGGATGAGTTTCAAAATACGACATCAATGTGATCTGGAACAAACAAAAGACCGAAGGGCAGAGCGTGTGGCCTGAGGTGACCAGGTGTGGAGGAAGTGGCAGAGGGTCACTTTTAGAAGTTTTTCATCCATTAATTTCCTGTTCCTGCTTTGCAATCTAATGCATTGTAGATGTGTGTCACTTGTTTCTTATCTTTTATTTTTCAAGGGTCATAAACGAGCACACCATTTTAGGATTTTCACAACTGTTTCTGCCAAATTCTCCTTCTTTTAGGCTTGACTGGATTATTTCAAACTGCAATAAATTGAAATTAGTGTTGATACACAGTGCTTCCTCAGAGGCTTTATTGTATTCTACTTTCATAGTTGAAGACGTGCCTTTTAGTTATCCTTAGCATCACAAGTGACATAAATTTAATGGTTTTAGCAAATTCCCTGCTGGACTTTTTAATCACCAAAACTGATGTTTACAGGTTTGAACATGCTATTCTGTATAAGACAATCTGATAGAAGTAGTGGGAATCAAGATGAAGAAAGGCAAACAGAGGATTTCTTCCAGGTCATGTCTGAGCAATAGTGTTAATGTGTACATGCTTGTAAAAGACTTTAGTTTCTGCTTATAATCAATACTTGACATATTTTTCCCATGATTAAATTAGAGCTGGGAAAGAGAGATTTCCCTTAGGAGAAAACAAGTGTCAAAAGAGTTCATTGGTGACCTGCATCTAATCCAAATAAGTGCTGCCATTACCTCTACTCTCATTCATTTTTTTTGTCCCTGTTTCCTACTGCTAGCCTACTGCCTAATAACTTTTTGGCTTACCCATATCAGAAAGAGAAATAGTTCCTATATGTGGACTTGCTATCTTCAATGCTCTACAGGATTCCCTATTAGTAAGGTAAAAGAAAACAAGTTAATGTTACCAGTATTCGAGCTATATTTCTTTTGCATAATATTTTGCAAAGAAATCTATAGAGACTCCGCATCCTTAAGATTCTGTGCCAGAATCCACGTGCTGCAAGGCCGTGGAGTAAGCATATTTTCCATATCAGTAATGAGGATAACTACCTACTGGGTTCCAACCAGCACAGCTGTTGGAAGATTGGGGCTTCTGTAAGAATATTTTTTCCTTATAGGTTGAATTGGCAGTTGGTGCTTTCTTTGCCTTGTGTTCACAGGTATTTTTGCTAGGGGCTGGGACTTCACCCTCTTGTGTGCACTCCTTGTTGCATGTGGATCTTCGCCGCACACCTGGCCTTCGTAGTTGGGTTCAGCTGCTCAGGGCCTGCCTGGCCTCCCGCACGGCCACCCGTAACTGGGCACTGAGGAGCTGGTGGTGTGGAAGACACATTCACTTGGTTCTTTAAGGACAGTTTCATGAAAATGAAAATAGTTATGAATCAAAATAGCTTGAAGAAGGATACCACGTAGGAAAGCGTGACTGGAAGTATTTAAAGAGTATTTTCCGGAAAATTATAGTCCAACTTTACTTTCCCCGCAACAGTAGCTTGATTAGATTCTGAAAGAGCCTTTTCAGAGATGCAGTGCAAGCAACACTCCTCACAGTAGGTCAGCCAGAACTTACCTGCTTCTGTGAGCCAGCTGTAGCCTTATTTCTTTGTTTCTAGGAAGAGCAGTCAGCAATCACTCTTCCATTAATGATTTCTACATCCTGAGTCTCTTTCCCTGTGGCTTTTTGAAGGATTAACCATTGGAAATAAATTATTCTCTTACATTTCACAATTTGGTTTTGGTTTCTTTTAGACCATGGAAATAACTAAACTGTTTTGAATCTGGGAAATTAGTATATTAAATAAGTTTTCTGGTTTTTCATTTCAAAATCAGACTGTCTTTGTGCACTGCTACTAAACTATGAAAAACCTTTAAAAATGCCTGACAAGTAAAGACGCTCAGGCGGTTGTTCCTGTGAAAAGCAGAAGAAACAAGAACGTTGTCGTTTCTGCTGCATTCCTGAGATAGCTGGAAACAGACTGTAAGGTTATGTTCATATGCAAAGCTGAAAATTATGGTAGCATTGAATTAACATTAATAACTTAATCTTTATGATGTTAAGGCAGAGGCAGTCTAATATTATAGTGTTTGAAGTACATATACAGTTATTTACAACCCATGTTTACAGGAGAGGAACCAACCTTTTTATCATCTTTTTCTCTTTTTGCGAGGCGGGGAGGGCAGGGGCGGAACTGCTGTTTCCTCGTTAAGTCTCCACCTTGGTGGTAGGTTTGGCTCTTTCAGGCAAACGTTGTTTATGACACATCTCAGAACTGATGTTGATTCCGAGTAGAACAGATAGAAACTGGGAATAGTTCAGTTGCAAAAATAAGCAGTAGTTCAGGTGTTAAACTACCGATGTGGAAAATTGCTCTGACAGTTAGGATATTGTTCTATCTTTTCTGAAGACTTAGGCTATCATTTACTTCAGATGCGTCAGCCGGTGCCTTGTTTCCTAACACGTGCTAGCTTGTGCTGTGCTGCTTGTGTTTGTGGTCGCTGGTGTTCTGTGCTGCGCACGTATGCACGTACCGAAAAACCAATTACAAACTGGAGTAAAGTACTCTTTGTGTAACAATTTACACAGACTGTTTATCATGCAGGAGTTATTCTCTGTTGTTTGTACTAATGCAACTTATGCTGAAGCAAACTGCAAATAATAAAATACAGGAGCAGATTTATCAAGCTTGCTTTCACTTTTATGTATTCAATTATGAGCACCTAGCTAATTTTCGTGAAGAAATACATACTCTTTAGCCTATAATTAATATGAATGCAAAACCTACAGATTTTATTTCCATTTCCTAGATGAGAAGTTTTGGTAATAAAAGGCAACTTGATGTGATTAAGAAGAATTTGGTAACTTGAATACTTGAACCTAGACTCCTTCTTTCAGATTTTGTCTATTTTAATTTAAGTTACACACTAAGTGACTGTATTCCACCCTGTAGACTGTACAGGGTTTTGCTCATTTATTATGTTGTGAGATTTTCATCTGGGAAAGCGATGAGGTATGACAGTTGTTGACTGTTCCTTGCTTGATGGAATGTACTCCACATTTAATCTAGGAGACTAATGAGCTTCAGAATACCGAGGCGGGCTGGATTGTAATACAGGAACAACTGGATGTCTTTGTGGACTGGAGTGACAGCGAGAAATTTAATAAAACAAATGCAGAGGTGTACACTCAGGGACTAACCACATGGATTTTTACTGTAAGGCAGAGGTTCATCATTTGGATGTGACAGAGGAAAAGAGAGATCTGGTAATGGTCATGGGTTATGGGATGTCTGTGTGCTGCCAATATGAAGTGCAGTGCTGTTCAAGGAGTGATTCAGTGAGGTGTTTTTGTGCAGAGATAGACAAATGTCAGAACCATTGAACAGGGCAGTGGTGAGACTTCATTTACTATGTTATGTATTGCTGCTGTCCCCCTTTTTTAAAAAAAAAAAATATAATAAACAAACTTGAACAAAAGTAGAGAAGGCCAGTATGGAAATTAAAGCAGGGAGAAACCTGTCACATGTGAACAGAGATTGAAGAAGCTGCCCTTTATTCCTCAGTTTCTGTTTTCACTCTTTTTTCTTTTTAATGTACAGTATCCTAAAATGCATTTGTAAGTGGGCACTGGAGGTAATTTAAAAACATTAATTGCTTTAGAACACTTGCTTTGAAAACAATTATTATCGATAGTGCCAAAAATTGTGGCAAAATAATGGTCCACTCATGCAACAATGATACCGCCGAAATGGAGAGATTTACACGGCTCACAACACTTGTGGTTCTACTAGCAACATCACTTCCTTTCCTTTTCTCATTTATATGATTTTTCCTATAGTCTATCACAATTATTAATTGAAATAAAGGACCAGTGTTAAATACGTAACTTGTGCACTGCTCCTGTAGTTGAATTTGACCTGCCAACCAGTGGCAAAGAGAGGGGTTAGGAGTGAACAGAAAAATAAAATTTGGCAGAAAGAAATAGAAACCTATCTCATGTGAAAACTTGTTTATTCATGAACATTATAAAGCCCATAATTTTTTTGAGCCCACTCACAGTGCCGAAAATGGCAGCATGAGGAGAAATGTGTCCAAGAACAAGCATCAGATGTAAGGCTATATGATGTCATAGAATCATTATGTCACTCAATGCCAATTGATTTCTAGGGCTGATTGCAAGCAATCATTAATCACTTTGTATTGAGCAGCATGCCAGCTCCATCACATCTGGGGCAAGTACAAGTGGCACCTATTTAGCCAACATCCTGCTCTCAGCACTTTCACACTTTGGCTTTCAAACTAAACCAAACTGCTAGAGATGCAGCAAGATTTTTCTCTGTATGTCTCTTATTTTTCCTGGGAATTTAGACTGTGAAAACCTTAGCTTACTTCTAAGTCCAGTGTTCCTTGCTCATACTGACAATAGTGTGCCACTGGACAATGGAGCATGTCCTAGGTGGAATTAATGGAGCTGCTGTAAGAATATTTAAAATTTCAGAATATTATTATGCTACACTGTGTGTTTATTATAGAGAAAAGTGAGATAATGACAAGTGTTCCTTTTTTATACATCAGTATTGGAAAAAGTTGTTGCAAGTGAGGTAAATACTCAGATTCTGGTGTTAGAATCGTCTCACCGAGCCCAGGGGTTCATTTACTGTGTGTAGCTAATATCAAGCAAGAGCATTAGGATATGTATTATCAGAGCCAAATGTCTTCAGACATGTGAGCTAATGGATGTGACATATTTACTACACAAGCTGCCCTGTGGTGTTAGTGTAATGTATTTATTTTACCCTTCCTCTTGTTTGGAAACAGACATGTTAAATCTGGTGCAATGTTTCTGGTGAATCCCACGGCATTTTATGATAATGAAAATTTTCCTTTCGCCTTTCTCCATGTGCCTGACAATCATGAAAAGTTACTTAGACAAGTTACAGCAAATTGGAATATTTGAAAATATAAATGTTCCCTGATAGCTGGCGTCTTGGACAGTCAAAGTGATCGGTAGCAAAACATCACATTCCTACGAGATTATGAAATGCTTTGGCCTTCTGTAGTTGTTCTTCTCTAAGGGTTGTAGTCACTCTTTTGAAATCCCTGCTTACTCCCTGCAGATTCCTTTATTTATTTTGTCAGAAACTTCAGTCATGATGGTTTGTTGTCAATCATCTGTTGTCAAAATAGAAATGAATTTCTTAAAATATTCTGTTGGTGCTGTCCCGCAGCTGAGGAAGAGTTTACCCGCAGACATTGGTATTGCAAATGAGATATAACTCATTAATGACCTGGGTCATCTGTTGTACACACACCAGCTCGAGAAAGTGTTTCTGTAAGGCAGGAGAAAGTGTAGCGAAAGATGGCTTGTAATCCTACTGTCTTCTTAGAGTAGCCCAAACAATAGTCTTTGATATAAATTACAGTTATTACATACTTCTTTTTTTATGGTTCATAATTAGATAGTTCTCCAAAGAACGTTTTATCCCATGGATTTACATTAATTAACATTAACTGTCGTTATCAGTCAGCTCTGCTTGATCAAAGACAGATAAGTTGTAGCAAGATTCTGAGAAATAACATAGCATTTACTAATTATATTATTGAGTTGATGGTCTGAAGAATCCTAATTATATGTGGGACAAACTGGACCTGGCGGAGCCTGCTGGGGGTACTTTGAACGTGAACGGTTCCTGGCAGTTCTGCGCGTCTCGCTTGCATAAATCACTCCTGGGCCTGGCTGTGCATCTGTTTTCAAAGGTGAGGCTTTAATGGACTTTGAAATCTGAAAAAGTGCATTCTGTGTGGCTCCACATGAAAGAGGAAAGAGATTTGGGATTTTTTACTCCTGATTTTAATCATTCTGAAAAGATTTTAGATCTGTAGGCAGAAAAATTTGAACAGTGGAAGTAATACGGCGTAGCTGATTTTAATTAGTAGACCAGCCTAATGCAGAATTTCCCATAGCTCCCTATGACTTTTTTTTTAATGAGTTTTTAGTACTTTCTTCCAAGTTAATGATAGATTCAGACTTTCAAAATTGTAATTTCATGTGAAGGCAAAAAAATAAAAAAAAAAAAAAAAAAAAAAAAAAAAAAAAAAAAAAAAAAGCCACAAGGTGAATATTTGATTAGAACAAATGCAGATCTGAGAAACAGGAACAACCTCAGATGTGCCTTATGTAAGTATAGTGCTTTCATAGAAACATTGAAAGGAATTTAGATCAATGATACAATTATGAAATGTTACTCTTACCCTTAATTGCTTATACTTAAGAACATGAAAAGCCTAGTTTTTAAAGTATGTGTCTGTGTATGTAATTAGCTTATTCAGTTGCATGAAACTTCAATTTACTCTCAATTTATGATAAGGTGATACACTACTAGTAAATATTTTGTTTAAATTGGAAAGTGTGAAAATCTTTTAGAGCTAAACTGATATTCAAGTTTCCAGCTGGCCTTTTTCTGCCTGTTTTCACTGAGATGTTAAAAGGCCTGAAGGGGATATTTTGACCAAATCCTTCTGAGGAGGAACTTGAAGACAGATAAAATACTCTGTCAAAGTCAGTATTTTGTTTAAAAAAAAAAAAGTATCTGAAAAAATTAAATTGTTTACTTTAATTTTTTAAAATCAACTTCCAATTTTCAAATTTTCAAGCTCTTAAAATAACATCCTGAGAGCTTCTGACTGCTCTGGTTCCCACCTACTCATTCCTACTCGCACCTGATGTTTGATGTGCTGGTTAGCAAATCAAAGAATTAAAACAGTCTGAAAAATGACTGACTGGGCTGGTGAGTGGGCTCCAAGTTTAAACAAATTAACCACAAGCAAAACACATCACATCTCCGTACCTCATTTGTGTCTGTTGTCTACTTTGGCATGGGATGAGAGGTTTTTGTTCCTCAGTAGATAAGAATGGACAGCACAAGTTATGAAAAATAAATAAAATCCAGTTAACCACCATGTTGTGAATTTATGTAAACTTTTCTTCTGTGCCTAGCAGTCAGAAGTGGGTTATTGGGAAGAAGGACTTGTTCCGTTTTACCGGGGTAAAGGCAAGGACAGCTCAGAGCGTACCTGTGGCCCTTGGTTGACTCCTGTGCTTTGTACACAATCCTGCTTTACTCCGGCCTGCTTGTTACTCCACCACTCTTACTGCTGTAATACCTGAGAGCTAAACCTTTGGTTCCTGCTCTTGTGCTCCGCTTGCAAGACTCGCTTTCTCTTCTTAGCTCATATCAGAGACTTTTTGAAACGAGTACTGAAGTAAGAATGCCTTAAGGTAGAACAAGCTAAATGAATTCCAAGGTGCAGTCTAGACACACGTACTGGTTTGACTTGCACCCCGCTCTTCTAGAGGGATTTGGAACTGAGCAGCAATCACAAGCCTGGAAGCATGAGTGTGGTAGGGAAATTCGAGCTCTGTGTTCCATCTTTGCGTGGAAGAAAGCCAGTGTGTGCTACATCTTCTTGTCCATTTGGCAGAAAATCCAAAGGATATTGCAAGGTGTAATATCAACACAGCCTTGAAGAATCAGTGAAAGGAGCAATTCAGGAGTTATTTGAATAGTCCAGGGTATAAAACAGTAACTGATGATTTATTCAAATATTTTTGTGCTGTATTTATGCATTTACCCTTATGGCTGGCTGTCGTTTAATTGGACGGGGATTACTCTGCCCCGGGGAGTTGGCCCATACATATCTGTTAAATATCTCCAACGTTGTATGTCACAGGTATAACAGTAGTATATCATGTAAAATGTTGGTTTAGGAAGAGGTAAGCTATAGTTTAGCTTCTGCATATTTGAAGAAAGAAATGCCATGAAAGGAAGCAGTGCTGTGTGTGATCGAAGATAGGAGGAAGAGGTGGTTAGGGTAGAGGGGTCGTGTGCGGGCTAGTAAGGTTCTGTTGAGTGGCAAGAAGAGAGTTTACAATCACCAATCTTGCTTCCACTGTTCCTGAACTTAAAGTTTAAACATTTTCATGCACAGAGAAAACTTGTTTCTTCTGTGGTAAAGGATGAATCACCAAATTACAAGATCTTGACGCTTTACCCTGCAACACATGGCATACCTGGAGTCCCAGCAGATGCTAGAACTTGTAGCTAAGAGCCTAGAGACTGTACAGGTTCCCTTGGAGATGAACTTAGTTAAGTTGCAGTTTAAACAAATAGAGATGCAATTGCCTGAAGTGAGTTTTGTGGAGGAGAAGTGGAAAGTGGCTGTTGATCTTGGGAAGAAGTCCCCATACAATTTTAAACAGGGTGATTAGGAGTGGGTTTTGGACAGCGGCGTGTGAGATAACAAAACTTGGAAGGTCAGAAAAATGGCCGAGGAGGGAAATAGGACTCTCAGCATGTGCCGAAGGAACTGGGGCAGACGGAAGGAGGTGAGCAGTCTGTGGGGAGCTTAGAAGACCTTCATTAATGCTGTGCTTTGGAAGGGGAGACCGATGTTAGCTCATGCTTACAAATACAAGTTTTCCAGTTTGGTGCTAACCTATACAGGAGTCTCAAAGCTTGTGCTTTCTTTACTATCCTGAAGATGTATCTGATAGGAGAGGAGAGGAGAATGGGGAACTCTCTTGTTTGCTGCCCGCTGTTACCTTGTGTGCCTGTTTTGTGGACAGGAGGGCTGTTGGTATGTTTGGTTTTGTTTAGCAGGGTACATGTCAGTGATATCTGCTCAGATAATCTCAGCACAGAGTAAGCTGCATTAAGCTTACATTACACGAAGTTAAAAACATATAAGCAACTTTTAAGCTCCAAGTTTTACACCTCTGCAGAGGAGTTACTAAAGCACTCATGGGGAAGTGTTCTCCTCAACCGTCCGAGTGCTGCGGATCGGAGGGCAAGCTATGGAGAGGGCTCGGTACGAGGACTTTGCAGATGGCACGTGTGTGATGTTGATGAAGGAAGAATACAGAGAGAAAACCGTACTTGTCTTAACTTGTGGGAAAAAACTTCATTAGTATGTCTGTCAAGTAATGGAAGTCAAGCCCTAAAATTACCCCATAAATGGGCTCTCTTTAATAATTTACATTAACCTCTTTTCTCAAAGTAGATAAATAAGTATTTGGTGACAAATTTATGAGGAGGGGGAAAAGAAAGCTGAGGTAGGTGCATGCACCAGTTATCCGGATCTAGTTTTCTCTGTGGTGGTTTTTCTAGCTACTGTTTTTCAGCCAGCAAGAAAACACTAGCTCTAACGGGAGTAGCTCCAGTACCATCTGTATCTGATGACTGAGCTGGTAAAATCAAATTCTCAACAGATAGAAGTTGGCACAGGGAACTCAGTGGAGTTCAGCCATTTACACCAGTAGAGATTTTGGCCCTTACATCTTCTTTGCCTTCCTTCTACCTAAGCTACTCCTCTGCAGCCCCTTAGTTCTTTGTGGGTTTACTCTGTCTGATATATTTATGAATGTTCCTCTCTCGGCTTTATGACAGATATTTTGCACAGTGCCCTATTACTGTAAGCCAGGTGCTTTTATCCTTAATGAACAAGTTCCTGGAAAAAAAAATGAAATAAACAATAGATAAAGTGGGTCATGGAGACAGCAGAGTCAAGAGCTCTGCATAGTGATGTAAAATTAAATAAGGCTGGGGTCATGTTCTCATTTATCTCTCCAGTTATTACTCTAACAGTGTATGTGATGGTTTCTGTAAAGGTGAGGATATTTTGGGAGACTGACTGGATCTGCTGGGAATTTTTGACCATGGTCTGCTCTTCTCTCTGCTCTGCACAGAGGTGAAAACAAGCACAGAAGTGTAAGACTTGGGTGTTTTGAAAGAGCATTTGCAGATGCTGCTGTTGCCTGTTTCAAGCAGTTTAGACCCATCTTGGTGAAGGTGCAGGTGGGGACCGCTCTGCAGCTGAATGAAGACTGCTCATGGTGCCTGTCTTTGGTTATATAGCTTGAAGGTCTACAGTCAGTGGTGGGTGGTCAAGACTGCAGAGATATTTTGCTTGAAGTGGTCTGCATTCCTGAGCCCTGCAGTCAACCCTGTAGGCACAGTGCTCCTCCTCTCTGCTTTGCTCCTGGGTTCACGGGGAATCAAGGCATAGAAGGGGATTTGGTGGGTGCCTGAGCTTTGCCTTGATGTGGAGTTAGGCCTTTGCTAGGACATAAACCTGACCTCATGTTTTCATATGCATCTTGATGTTCCCCTAGAGGTGTTTGGGAGACTGGCTTTAGGCACTTCAGTTCCGCACCTTCTGACCAGCACGACGTGTGACCGGCTGGTGGTAGTTATGAAACAGTAACTCTGCAGCGTGTCCCCTCATAGCAGCGGCCAGCAGGAATTGCAAAGACCTTGTTCACGCAGCGTGACCTTCTCCATCAGCTTTCTGCCCTAGAGAAGGGCAGATCTAGTCAGCCTGTTTTCCATGTTGGATTCCTAAACCTAAGAGCTTATAGCCATTTCCAGGCACCGACGTAACCGGCCTGATAGATGGAGATTTGTGCATGCCCTGAAAAGCGGATAAATTACGTGGACTCCTGACTTCGGGCTTCTAGCTTTGACATGATTGAACCAAATACCATTCCTCCAGTGTTCCAGATATGCCCCGTAAGAAGCACAGGAAAGCACAAAGGCTTATTGCAGCTTCTGAGGAAACCTCTCATATTTCAAATGAAGTTGGCAATTTTTAAGTGGCTGCTCTAATTCTTAAGCCATTAGAAAGCTAAAAATTGATTTAACATTTATTTTATATTTAGCAGACATTCATAGAAAAAAATATATTCTGTATGGGCAAATCAATGTTTTTAATAGCTATGAATTTAAAAAATTTTAGATTAAGATTTCAAGAGCCTGAGAGGGAAATTGAATGCAAGAAGAGAACATCTGAGTGCTGTTGTAACAGAGATTGCCAGGGAGGATGAAACACCGGGGAAACCCAGAGGAGAACAGCTGAAGATATGTGCTGTCGGACCGGTGGGGTTAGCAAAGGTACAGATGCAGAGGAAGCAAACGTTATTTCCTTACTGTCTTATGAAGAAACTGAAGATAAAAAGCTTTGCCCTGCCTGCAGCATTTCTTGAAAATACATGTTTAGTTTTAGCGTTCATTTTATTCCAGTGTACGGTTTCATTTTATTTGGATTACTATCTTCAAAGTTCAAGGCATTCACCAACTTTAAAGCCAAATTGGAAAAACTGAATCTGGATTCTCAGTGCAGCTCCAAGGCTTGCAAATCAGCCTTCTCCCATAAATACTGCACTGTTTTTGGAAAAGAAGAGACGGGCCTCTAAATGAAATATGAGTTGTAGCATGGGGATGTGATAGTACTGCTGTAGATCAACAGCCATCAATCTGTGTTACTTAATTTGTCCCTAGCTCAGCTGTTCACTCTACTTGGGACTTTTTTTTTGCTGTTTGTTTCATTTTATTTTCTGCTGAGATAAATGAAGACAAAAAGAAGGGGCCAATTTTTCTTGACAAATAGAAGTAATTTTTAGAAATATAACCATAAAGGATATTCTACATTTTCAAACAATGCTTTTTTTTTTTTTTTTTCCTGACTTTCACAGAATCATACATAAATTATTTCATTGCATATATGTTGAACATCCTTATATTTCATTGCTTGCTACTCCCAATTTCAGATCAACTTCATGTGAACTCTTTAAATGCTGTGAAAAAATTCTGTTGGAATAAATGGTTGGGGTTTTTTGGTTTTTTTTTTTTTTTTAGCAAAATGCTTAGAAACATAATATTCTTCATCTGGGCATGCCTGTAACACTTAGGTTGCTTTATTTATCCTGGGTGTTCTGGGGATACAAGGTCTTTGTTGCTCTAAGTGTCTAAGGAAGCATATGTTGTAATTGTTTGACATCTTGAACATGAATTAAGTGGGTGGTTATATGTAAGCAAGCTAACTTGAGCTCTTGGGAGATCAACTCTCTAATGTGTGTCGGCTTACTTTCTCTTCTGAAGTAATGTATGTGAGGGAATATCTGAAATGTGCATGGGACAATGAACATAAATATCCTGTTAAACCAGTAAAGAATGTGACTCACCACACAACTTCAGCTGCTTTAAAAATTCCTTATGCAGAAGGACTGGGATTGGTACATCCCCTTCCCGCAGCAGTCGGATGGTGGGATCAGGCTGGGAGGGTTCAGCAGGCAAACACATAAAGTGGCTCTTTCTGGCTTTCCTTGTTTACCGTGTTTTAATTGAGAGGGTTCGGATGTGACTGCCCCAGGAGGATTTCTTAGCTTGCAGGAGGTCATCTTCTGTTGAAATATGGCAGGGTACCCGAATTTGCCTTTGAAGCCTGCCAGTGCCAACTGGCTTTTGGCAGAAAGTGCCAGTGGAACGTCGGCCATCTCCCTGTCCCAACTGGCAGGCCTTGGAAGATCCGTTCAGGGCTTAGGCACCAAGGAACACTAACGTTTCAGGGGACTTGAGTTTGGATTAATAACTTAAAGGGCCAAATGTTCAAAGGGCTGGCTTCCAATTTTACACTGGTAGTTGAGTACAAGTACAAAATTATGGGCAGAAAATCACAGATAATTTTTTTCCAAGCTGACCTTTCTGAAAAGGAGCCAGCAATTATCTGAATTTGGGCACTGTTTCAGCAATGTTTTTAGGTGTTGTTAATGTAATATTTTCATTATATTTCTACTGGACTATTGATTAACTGTTCACTTATTTAAGAAAAATTTAGTATTGTAATGAAAAATAGGCTTTTGGCCTGGTACTTAGTTTGCACAAGCGTGCATGGATATTGAGTTTGTGTAAGTAGTGATAAAAGGAGAGTGTCTGCATTTCTCTGTGTGTTGATGTTGATCCCATGCAGTGGGTGGATAATGCCAAGTGTGCTTATTGTATCAGTATTCACTCACTTTTCAGTTTGTATTATGCTTATTCTTAAAGCACATGGCAGGTTGGTCAGTCCTCTTCCCCTGTTTCCTGTGGAAGAAACTGGGACTTGGAGAATTAGTATGTCCTAACCTTCACCTGACGTTTCAAAGCCCTTGTTGTATGGTGGTTAGGTGCCTCTGAATGCTCAGAGCCAGCCAACAGAAAATACTGGATGCAGAATTTGGGTGGAATTTGAGCTGCCTCAGTCTAGCCCACTTTGCTAACCCAGTGTAGCACTGAAGCGGATCTTCAGACTTCCAGATATCCATGGAACTGTAACAATGTTCACTTGCAATTACAACTCACACTGATATATTTTAGAGCTTAGAAGTTCAAAGCAACTTAAGAAATTTGGACATTCAGTTTCCATTAGAATCTGTCCCCCACCCAGTTTTGGAAAACGGAGCAACTGTGGTTCAAAGAATAAGAGGGAGAGTCATGAGGGTACTCGAGCAGTGCGTTATCCAGTCTTTTAAAGAAAGCCTCTGAAATTACATCTTGGGAAGTGCGGTTGGTTCCTTTATTTGCACTGAACAGCACCTGCTTCACTGAATAATGTAGGAGAGGTGGCTGCTGCTGAGACTACGCAAAGAGAACGCAGGATGCAGCTCTTCACACTTTTCCTTGATGACTTCTGCATAATCAGTGAAAATCTATAAATTTTGCTTTTATTCTTTTACTTCCCAAGTTATGTTTATTACAGAAAATACCATATAGTTTTTAAATTTGTTTCATTCCCAACATTTGCTGTAAGTTCAGCTGTGAACTTTGGTTGAGTGGCAGAGGAGCATGGTTAGCTTTCATAGAGAGCATAGGATAGTTTTATCCTGAGAAGGTAAGGTTCCTGTTTACGTTTATTGGCATTACCCTTATGGCTAGAAGGACAAAGCTGGGACAAGCTTGTCTCGGTTGTATGAACTCCAGCGTAAGGCAGAAAAGATCCTGGTTCTGTGTGTCTGGTCAGTCTGCTCCTAGCTTGTGCCCCTTCTGGGACTGGCTTCTTGAAGGACTGTAATGGTACAAACTGGTCCTGTGCCGTGAGCCTGTGAGCCTTCGCAGGATTCTGCAAGGAAACCTGCTGAAAGTCAAAAGCAGTTGTGCTGCCCTGGTCAGCTCTGTTCCTCCCCATGGCTATGGCACCTGCAGGTGACAGGAGACTTGTGTCTGGAATGGTGTCAGGGATATCTGCGAATAGTGGTGATGTCTGTATCTACTCCAGGTGTTTCCAGCTGTGGAACTGCCTATTTGAATCACAGGCAGTGGTGCACACAAACCTGAAAGAGAGCAGCGCTTAAGGAGAACGTGGAGAAGCTGAATGCGTGACTGACAGCATGGGTTTTGTAGCACAAATTATAGACCAGTTGTTTTGCAAAGCATGTAAGGGATAATAATTTACTCCTGTACAATGACTCCCAGAGGCTTAAATAGACCCTGTTAACTGAAATATCATCTTTCGTTAACAGAGGCAGCTTCTTGTCTACTGGCTTCCTGCATTAATCATGTCAGACCTCAGTAGAGGGAACCCACCAACCCCGTGCATAGTCTGGAGTTTCTGCCTGTTCTCCCATCAGCTGAATTTCTCCGTACTCAGATGATAAGAATCGTATTGTCAGTGCTTTTGTATTCAGTACCTGAATCTTCCTGGAAGTGTTTATCTCTTTAAAACAGCTTTAAATTGTCATTAAAAACAAAACAAACCCACAACTTGGCATTGGCAATATTTTTATTGGTCATGGCAACAATTTTTAGAGGTCACTGGTGTGTTTGAGTGGCTTAGCTCTTGACTGACCGAATTAAAACCACCTGTTTCTTAGCACGCATCCGGAGCTCTGTGTATTATTCAGTCCTTTCATGGTATCTCAAGTTATTAATCATAAATGGAGGCATCCAAAAAATCCTGATCAGTTTTGAAACTCGTGGCCTCATTTAGCTTTCATAACAGCTTGTTTCTAACAAAATCTGATGTAGAGCCAAACGAAGTGTGTGTTTAAATGATCCCTTGCCTAAACTATCATGAAAATTTCAGATGGGATGAGAAGGAGGAATGCCACAGAGGGCAGCTTGTTGGAAGCTTGCTACTACTTAGAGACTAAAATAGTGTAATCAGCAAACACTCCGTCACTTTAATGCTTCTTCAGTGAAATCCAACTTTTTGTTTTCTAGCTTAACTGTTCTCTTGCATTTTCCTTAATCACTCACATACAAATACTAGAATACATTTTAATTTTGATGCACCTAGGTTTTCCTATTTGGTGGAAACTATAATTAAGATGAGAATTAGGAACCTCTTGATAAATATAATACATTTATGAAGAATCAACATGGCTTTGTAAAGGCTTCATAAATTGTTAAATCTCTTTGGAGTAAACACATGGATCAAGGTGATCCAGTTAGATTTCCAGAATGCTTTTGCAATGTCTTTCATCAAACTTTCTGAAAGAAACTGAACTTTTTTGTTGGCATATAACAGAAGAAAAAGTCTATAAGTAAACAAAATGTTGTTTGTATGATAGGAAGTGATAGGAAACAAGGACTGAGAAGGAATGGTTGCTTTCTAACAGAGGAGCAAGAAAGTGTCAAATGAACTTGAGGAGGCAGACAGAAAAATAAAGGAAGTGTTTCACACAGTTCATGGCTAAGATGTGAGACCATCACTGGATGTTGCCGACAGTAAATTTAAATTTAAGGGACTGAGATTTATGTTTTGACAGATCAGAAATTGCTAGACGGATTATTGACATAGAATCCATCAAAAGCTCTCAAACACAAAGGTACCACTTGTGGCTGAGGAAGTCCTGAAGGTGCGAGTTGCTGGGGCTGGAAGGCTGTAAAAGGGATGTGGTACTGTCGGCCGTCTCCCTGCACTCTCTCCTAGATACTGGCTATTGGCTGAAAGCAGGATAGGGATCTTTGGTTTGATATAGCACAATTACCTTGTGATATATCATTATTTAGAATGGTTTATCTCCTTTCTGTCTCAATTTCTTTCCACTTCCCCAAACATGCTTTTATTGACCCAGTGTGTTTTCTGTTTTTCTAACTGATTGCTCACAGGGCCAAGCAACTTCTGCAGAGCTTTCTTCTGCTGTCCTGTTAATGTGCTGTGTGTCTTCACGTGCTGATAGCCTCTAAAAACAGGATCCATTAGGAATTTTTAGCACTTTGAGGTAAGACTTTTTAATATGGCTCTTTGCTAAATGTATTGCATGGAAGTTTGTGTGGAAAAATTCAGGCTGAGTTAATTGACTGCATATACATTTAGACATCTAAATGAATGGTCTTCGAAAGTATAGAATGGTTTAAGAAGATTGCATGATAGTGAAAGACACTTCTGTAAATGTTTTCTCTAATTCCAGCCAGACATCAAATTAATTTTTTACCTGATTTAGAACTCACTTCGTCCCAAACTGAGACAAAAAGCATTCAATTTAGAATTTTGTTATGGACTGGAAATTCTGTTTGAATTTCATGTTACGAAAGTTATGAAACATTTTATGACAGAAATGTCAAAATGAAATGTTTGCCTTCTGCCCCTGAACAGGAAATTCTCTAATAGTCATTTTTTAGTTAAATTTTCTAGTCTGTCAGCCAAGGAACCAGGGGAGAAATTTCACCTGTGGTTTTGGTTTTATTTTTCTTTTTTCCCCCAGACACTTAAAGTATACCCTAATCCTCTTTCACGAGGATATAACCAAAGCCAGTTCCTCAACAACTAGAGAAAGCGTTAGAGGATACTTGCTTCACCCAGCAGGGATCCTTTGCGGTCTTATTTCCTTCGCATGTAGGTCCCAATCTTATGGGCTGCTGTCATCCTCAGCTTGGGCTGTATAAGCTGCAACTCATGTACTTCATCTGATTTGAATGATCATCTGCATCTTCTGGTCTCTTTGCAAACACCAGCACAGTTTCCTCAAAAAGAGTTTTACAAAGCGAATCCACAAACAAATAGATCAATTACTTGCCACCTACTAGTTTTTCCATGGCTAAGATTTGGGGCTTAATAGTTAAAGTGTATTTCCTTTCTTTTGTGGTGGAACCAGTGACCTGTATCAATATTGTAGGTGAAGTACTGAAATTTATTCAAAAAGGAGCAAGGTGTGTGAAAATGGCTTAATGAGTAGCAGGTACCTGACCTCATCAGTTATAATTAACAGAGTGTGAGACCCTTGTGAAAAATCACCAGATTGTATTTTGGATTGAAAGATGCTCTTTCTTGACAAATTGTACCTAAATTGACTTCTTTCACTCCTAAAAAGAAAAAACAAGCCTGGAGAGACAAAATGTTAGGGATTGCACAGAAGAAATGTGCCATTTATTTTTTTGTTAAGCTCAAAAAGCTGCCTGTCCTTGTGAGAGTGGCAGTGACAGAATCTGGAAATGCTTATATAATTTGGCTATATTTTTAATGAAGTTACAGATAGTGTCCCCCTGAATGCCTGATGCTGCCTCCTTGGAGAATATGTTCCAAACATTAAACACAATGCAGGAATCTAGTAGATATTATGCTGAGCAATAAAAGCTGAAAAACCCCCGTATTAGATGTCATTACTGGATTTTTTTTTTAATGTTGGTTTTTAATATATGTGCTCCTATTTTTAGAGTTTTATTCTGAATCTGGTAATAGCAATCATTCCATTTTGGTATGAGGTCTTTTCTATTAACAGTGATCAAAGTGAAATATTTCATTTGAGTCAGAAAAAGAGACACTTGAGATGAATGAGGTTCTGCTGTATTTGGAGAGTTGAATGTTTCTGATACACAATCTGACTTAGAAAGTTAGAAAATTAATTGCACAAAGCAGTTCCTTTATAGACAGATAATACAATAGCATTAGCATTAAAACTTCAGAAAACAATTTTGAACCTCTTTCAAATACATTGTAAACAAATATTCTGTGTGCTATTAAGGATTAGAAATAATTCTTTGGTGTTTGTTTGGTTGAAGAACTAAACTGATCTGTTGTTTTCCTAAGAACAAATAGAGAACTCTGAGAGCTACAGAATTCAACTGCAGGGCTGCTTTAGCTGACTGTGGAAAAGCTCACTCTCGTTAGGTAGAAGTCAGACTGTCTTTCAGCCTGTAATTAGTTTAGGGATAAACTCAGGCTGTTGATGTTCTCAAGAAGTTAACAAACTGAGTACAGGACTATGGTTTGATTTAAGAAACCTCTCTCTTAAGATTGTATTTCCTTACGCAGTTTTGTCATGCTTTTGCTGTGACCATTGCTGTTGATCGGAAGCGGGCGTTCCTCTAGTCCTGTTTGGTCAGTGTTGCCATCTACCAAGGGTGTAGAGAATGAGCAAAGCAGGGAAATTGCAACCTGTAAATACAGCGTTCAGGAGAACTTGTCCTGTGCAATGTGGTTTTGTTCCAATGGTAGCTATTGTAAGAGCTTAACGGCATCTTGTGAAGATATTTGTGCTAAAGGGCTGTCTGTCATTTTGTTGATCCTGATCCCCAGGTAATTTACATCCATTGGCACGTGTTGTGTTAAAATAAAGTTCAGTTCTACTCTCAAACAAGCTCTCAGGTTTTGAACATTAAATTTGTCCTTTTGTCCCATAAGCACTTGCAGGGCAGCTGTCAAGACACTTTTCCTCTGTGGAGAGGCAGCATCTAGGACAAGTGCAGCAAACGTCTTTTCAATAAACAGAACTCTCTCTCATGTTCTTTTCTCCTCAGCCCTCTTAATTTCCAGAGTAAGCTTTTGCATTGTTGCCATGGGACCTTGAAACAGCTTGCAGGTAGAGAATGGTCACTCATAGGCCTAAATCCGTTTCATGAGGAACATTAACATTAAATCATGTTAATTAACATTAATATGACTTACATGGCTTAAGTCCCATAAGACCTATGGGTTTAGCAGAGCTCTAGGAATAATTTAAAAGATGAGCTATTACTCCCCTTGGGATCTTGACTTTGAATCCACTAAAGGCAATGGGTGTCCTTGAACTAGCTTAGAAGGCTTTGAATCAGGAGGTAATTTCAGATCAGCTTTCCTGGCCATCCTTCTCCTGTTCATTCTGCTTTGTGATGACTTCTTTATGCTGGGCTGTATATCAGTGCCATGCAGAGCAAAGCCCTTAACATCCCTTTTGCTGTTCTGGACCACGAGGCAGTGAGCCATGTGTTTTTTAGATGATCATATGAAGATTCAATCTATTTTTAGGGCAGTCTTGTTGCCAGGAAAAATTTATGGGACTTTTGATTTGTATGGTGGATTCTATGATGATATAAATGCTTGAAATGGATATTTAAAAATATTTTTTGCTGACTTAATGTTTAACAGATTAACACCTCTGATGCAGTTACATTTAAAAGCACCTTCATATTTCCTGTCTGTTTTGTGTTTTTGACTGATGTCATTTGAGAACCTCTAGGCAAATACAACTTTGGTTTCAGAGCCCCAGGTAAGCAGTAAGTAGAAGTCTGTACATTTAACAGATGAACTGCAGGGTGATGAAGAGACCACACCTAGGGAACTTTATGCAATCTATTTCCAAGTTCAGTGCAAGTATTTTTATTTCAAGTTTAGTGTTCTGCATAACATGACCCAATACATTGACCTCTGTCATTCTACGGGATTCCCCATCTAAGGGTTGGAAAGTGAATTGATTTTCCTTCCGTCATGTACCAAGCATATGTCTCAGCTCTAGCCCACTATACTGACACATGTAAAACCCATTTAAATAAATCAAAGAGGGTATTTGGGTGTTCTTCAATTTGCCTATAGGTTGATGATGGGAGAATGAATAGGCTGTTGTAATACCTCACTTATTTATTTTTTTTTTTGTCAGTGCAGACAGCCAGCCATAAAAGTCATCAGTATCAGAAATGTTCTTTGGAAGTATCGTTGGGATTATCAAAGTCTTGGGTAGTTTAATTATCAAATTCATCTAGTTTAGTTGGTTTAAATGTATAAATTCCTTTTAGAATGCATTTGCACTTTTAAAGAATGTTACTATTTACTTGATTGTTTTTTCAATTATTGCAGTTTGTAAATAACTCCCCAATATTTGGATTTGCACAAAAGCAAGGAAGAAAAGACCTAGAAGAATGTTTTCTTCAAAATTGTCTTTAATGGCTGTACTTTCTTTTCTTTATTTAGATACAACAATGGTGGTGCATATGCTGCTCAAGTGGATTCTAAAAGGGCTTATTCTGTCTTTTCTGCTCAAAACTGCTCTATCTCTAAATCCAGATGATCCAAATGTTTGCAGTCATTGGGAAAGGTAATGTATAGCATGTCAATTTTTTTTTTTACTGTTTCAGACTTTTACATTTAAAAGGAAAATAAGAGACATAATTTGCTAAATACCACCTTGCCTCACAGAAAACATGGATTTGCATGACAGAAGTAGTAGTTTTGTGTGCCTTTGAGGGTTTGGATCATCCCAAAGAATTGGTTCTAAAGTTAGAGCTGTAGACCACCTACCCTTGGGTACCTGCTCAGCTGTACTCTGGAAAGCTCCTCCATAGCTTCAGCTAGAGGACTGCATAGGCATATTGTGATTCATCACGGAGAGACAGAGAAATGGTGGCCTTGTTCTGTCTAACTTTTTTCTGGTTGTTGTCAAGAAAGACTTTTAGAGACTTGGACTAAGTTTTGAGCCCTTCCTGCTGCAACATGCAGGCTTATTCTGTATGTCCTGAACTTTGTGGCTGTATTTGTCACATTCATGTCAGCATCAAAGAGTATCTGCATGAAAGCGCTGAGCATTAAAGGCCCTGGTAATTCTTGTTCTCTCTACTGCTGGAGTGTCCTAGTCCTAAAAGAGGATCTGTGCAGGACAGTTTTTATGAGTACCTAGAAGCCCACTAGCTTTGATAGGGTTCACATTCACACAGGGTCTGTTTGCAGAGGCTAAAGTTCCTATGATGAGAGCAAGTTTAACTTGCTAAATTTCCACTTCTGTTCTGTGCTTTAATTTCACACAAATATGAATTACTGTACACTTTATCTAAAAGAACCCATTAACATGAGCACAAGTGGAATTATACTTTAATGGCACAATATTTTGATTTTTAAGGCCTTAATTAGAGAATTAACTGTTTGTAGGTAAGGCAGCTGCAGAGCAAAGGCTGTTCAGGAAAAGGATTTTGCAGTCTGTATGCTGAGGGGAAACGCATTCAGAGCACAGGAATAAAATATTGATTTTGTCTGAAGAAAGTCAGCAACCTAGAGACCCAATCAAGGAGAAACAAAAATTAAATACCAAAATTGATTGGTTGTACTAAGCAAGATGACTTTGTTACTTAGATGTTAATAAATCAAAGGGAGAAGATTGTTAGGGCAATTGTTGGATAACAAATGGGATCATAAAATAATAATCAAGACTTGTGAGTGTTACTGTTTTATATTAATAATGAGCAATGTAAATATTTTACATTTTGGCATTAGTAGAAGTAGAAATGTTGTCAAACCCACCAAATTGTGACAGAGGGCAAAAGCAACATCTAGTGGAATCTTGGCTTGTCTCAAAGGAGCGTGAGAAGCAGGGCAGTAATAGTCCAGTCTTCGATTTTGAGCCAATCACACCCTCCAAGCAAACATTTTGGTATTCCCTTACGGGCACAATCTCACAGGGCTTAATCACATGAGCAGCCCCATTGATGAGCAGGAATTCACTTGGATGATTAAGACAATCGATATAATGAATGACTTGGAGGATCTAATTCCTGGGTCTTGACCCTGCCTGGAATGATTTCTGTATCGTTCTCCAAAGATATTGCAGATCTGATTAAGCAGAGCTTGTTTCCAGATCAGAACTTGTGATTGTTAGTCTCTTAAGCAGTGCACACACTCACGGTGGGGCAATACAACGTTCTAAAATGACTGAGACTAACAAGTTAATGAGGTTTGTGGTCCTACGTTATGTGAGAGATTCAATATAATCAGAGTAATTAATATAGTACCTGTTGCATGAATAAGTACTGTTTTGGGAAGGAGATTGCTGAATTCATAGTGTTGTTAGAGAGCTGTGATTTCTAATCAATTTGCCCAGTTTTTCTTTATATCCGTTAATTTGTACAAAAGGGAGGAATTCCCTTCTAACTGTATGTCAAAGTGTCCCAAATCTAGAAACCAGTTAACTCATGTTACAGTTTTCTGATAGTTCTGAGGTTATTTCTGCTACAAATGAAAAGGATTAATTCTGTGCAGCAGAAAAATAAACACAAGTGATCCTATTTGATTGGTGCACCCGGTATTTGAGGTAAAGACACTGCTCCATCATAAAATGAAGTGTGAGCATCCCATCATGCTGGCAAAGTGCAGCAGAGCTAAGTTAATATGAGCTCTTATTAGCATTGTGGAATACGAGCACAAATTAACAGTTCTAGGCAGGAAGGCAGCTGAGACACTTGAAAAATGTGTTGCTTTCCTTTATTTTAAAATTTGCACTATCAGGTAACCAAATGCCCTTTCCCTGTTCTACACTGCCATGAATTTTTAGTAACATCTGTTTCTTTTCCAGAAGGGAGTGGTTTATTACTCAAATTTAAATCTCTATGCCTGTTTCAGTTACAGAGCCCGAGTTAGAAGGATTTCCAACATTTTCAGGAAGAGCTGTGGTTGAAGGAAACCCTTTTCTGGTTTTTGATAATGCCCAAAGTTTCTAAGATTATTGACTTAATTATTTTTTTGTACTGGAGTTAGATGAGTAGCGTATACAGGGAACTGAAGGTTTTCAGATTGGAACAAACAGGTTTTCCCTTTCTTTTTTTGTCTCCTCCTAGCTACGCTGTGACAGTACAGGAATCTTACGCTCATCCCTTTGATCAGATCTATTACACAAGATGTACTGACATACTGAACTGGTTCAAGTGCACGAGACATAGGTAAGATTGACAGATATTTTAGTTTTATTTTGCCTTTTTGTCTCCTCTCATACGTTTTCATTTATCCAAGTTTTTATCCATATACATTTATCCATATACAGATATGTACGGATGTATTTTAGTACAATAGCCAGGGTGTTTGGCATTCTAGGACATGGATTAAAGTAGTGAAATTTTTGCATGAAATTTGGTAGTCAGTCTCTTACGGGCCCATTCAGGAGTATGTATCCGTGCCATTCACCCTGCCATGTGATTGGAAGTGTTTGTTGGAAGACCAAACAGGACTAACTGTCTTTTCCCAGTAATCAGTGCATGGCCAGGTTTATGGTAGGAAGTCCCTACAGCTCCTAAATCTTGAAGAATCAGGCACTTGAGGGTTAGTGATAATTGTAAATGGATCCATATAAGAAATACTGCACCCAAATCTGTATTGAAAATCAGGTAAAATGAGCATGGGTCCTTTTCTAGCACTGATACCAAACAGGTAACTTTTCCCAGGCTGCAGGATATCACTGTTATATTCCTTCTGATTCCAAGTAGAAAAGTCCACCACTAATATTCACAGTCTCTCGGGGGAGTTTTAGCAAGCTAATTGGTACGTTAACATTCATGCATTCAGTAGTAGAGAGGTTGTTCAGCACTATCCCAGTCTGACTGTGGGGTTTTGCTTTTTAGCTGAAATTGAACAGAGATGCAGAGCTTTCTGCACTATTGTATAGCTTGAAATGCAGCAGAGTAAATTCAATCAATTTATCTAACATGAGGGACAATAGATTTTGTTCAATTTAGGTAGTTTCAAATAAACTAACATGAACAAAGCTGCTTTGTAGTGTTCGCTGTTAAATATTCCTTTTCTAATGTGGTATCATTGCTAATGGTATGAATCAGTCTAGAAAAGCTAGAGAATGCTTAACACCTTTTAATTTCTGTAGACTACATATTGTGGTGGGAAAAATATGCTTTAAATACTGAGCTGGGACTATAATGTCATTTTGCAAGGCATTAGTGCCTCGGGAGGGTTAGCAAGTAAGAAGAAATCACTTGGGTTAACTTCACATTTTGAGTATCGAGAGCAGTTTCCATTGCTGTGGCACAGTGGCCTCCGTAGAAGATTCTGTTCGTTCCATTGATGATAGCTGACTTTGCTGATATGCAGAAATGAATCATTTATTCTTGAAGAAACTCCTTCCTTTGCTTTAGGACTGTGGAAATGTTTTAAGAAGGAAGGGCTGCAGTGATTGACTGTCAAGGGTACTGTGTTTATAGTACAAGTTATATTTCAAGTTTCAAAACAAGTATTGATTTATTTTTATTGTGGCTTTTAATATCAAAAGCTTTCATGCATTTTAAAATAATTATTGAATGCTATCCTTACTGTAATTTAACACAAATATAATTCCAACAGTAGGCATTGATTTTCAATATTGTCAAATGGCTTTCTGTCTTGCAATTTAGGATAAGTTATAAAACAGCGTATCGAAGAGGACTAAGAACTATGTATCGGCGAAGATCTCAGTGCTGCCCGGGGTATTACGAAAGTGGAAACTACTGTATACGTACGTATAGAGCTTTGATTCAGACGTAACAATTAAAAGTAATTTTTGGAGGACTGTAGACAAATTAAAGATGTATTGCAGTATTAAGGGCTGATTTTCAGAGCTGCCCAGAACCATCAGGTCCCACTGATCTCAGTCCCAACTGCAGATACAACACTTCAGGTCATTTCAGGTATATACGTTTCAAACACCTAAGCAAAATCTTGCTGAAATCATTGGAGAGGGAGTTAATCAAGTTCCTGAGTGCTTTCTTGAATCAGACCTTACTTTGGGGAGTAATTTAGGCAAGTATACACTAATGGTAAAGAATATGGGGAACTGAGAGCATTCTCAGGAATTAAACTATTATGTAGTTTAAGAAGCAGCGTAGAGTTTCTGTGTCTTAACTTAGATAGTTCTTACTCCAGGTAAGAAGAGTTTAAATCTGATTGTGTTTTTTATGGTTCCTAGTAGTAATTTTGCCCTTCTTAAATTTTCACAAAGTCAGAAGACTTTTGTCCTAATTGCACTTTTTAAGTTAATGAAAAGCTCTGGAGTGTGTTAGGTGAGTCTGAGTGGGACAAAAACCAAAATGGATCTTTCAGCAACACCTAAGAGCTTTGTTAATTGAAAATGTCCTGTACCTTAATGTCACATGTTTTCAGTATTGCAGCTTTCTAAGTATTCTGAGATAGAAAGCGTTTGCTACACTTTGCTCAAAAGGAGAGTGGAGCTGGGGATGTCTTGTCTACATCTTGTTAGAAGGGGATTATGACACGAGAAAAACACAAGAAGGTTTTGATCAGCATCAGAATCCAAATTTTATTGACATGTTTAGAATGGCATACAATAATTTAAATGTGAAAATGATATAATTATCCAGCTAACTTTAAATATCTTGACACAGTGCTTTAAAGCTATTTTTATCTACTTTTGTTGGTGTTTCTATCTGAGTACCTATATTGCACTTATATTGTAACATATGAGCACCTCAAAAACAAGAGCAGACCCCAATCTCATTTTAAATGACCTTTATGCTTTGGACTGTGAAAAAATTACCAGCCCTTTGAGATAAGGCATTAGAATTAGCCTTATTTTACAGAGAGAGTAATAATTTGGTCTTTTGAAGTGTGAAGTGCTGTTACTCAACTCCTGGAAAACATTTAATGTAACCTATTGTCTTTGCTAAAATCCTTGCTATGTTAAGTATGAACTTACCTTTAAATTTATCAAGTGTCGGTATAGTTTTAGCAATTGTTCCAAATCCTTCTGTTACTGACTTGAATTTTGTGAGTGAAAATCCTGTCTGGCACAGAACATACTTATTTGCACTTTCTTTCTGCAATCTATTTATTTTTAACTTATTTTAATTGCCATACTGGTTGCATCAACAGGAGATCTCTACAGACTTTCTCATTATTTGAGGATATTAGCATTTATTTTAAAGTGCTTTTTTGTTCATATTAATACTCAAGAGTTCTGCTGCTGCCAGGCATATTTTGCCTTTATATTATGGAGAAAGAACAGCATATACCATACACCAAAGTTTTACTAATGCAGAGCAGACAGCAGGTGTCTGGTCACACTGGGAGTCTCACGTTTGACAGCGTGCAGGTGAGACTCACGTTCCCTCTGTTGTTTACATGTGCAAGAGCTTCTTGTATATCACTGTATGCATGGTCACAAATGCAACGTGCATGCCTCAGCGACGTTTTCTATTCTCCTTCCTGGGAGATCTAAGCAGCAAGTGCAGCTGAGAGAGAAATGATGTAAAGGAAGAAGTTCTCCATCATGATTGACTCTAGATACTTGGTCGTAGTGTTTTATATCTCAAGTAGCCACATAGCAAAAAACCCCAAACAAATAAAAACTCTGTCCCTGCAACCACCAGTTTGAAGGCACAACAACATTTAGCTAATCTGATCCTTTTCCTGTCATCCCTTTTGTTTCTAATACATCCATTTGTTTGGTTTTGGTTTTCCATAATACATTCCTGTACCAACAAGCAAATTCTCCCATTCATCATTCTTTGCAGTCAGCAGTTAATTCCATTTTCATTCCTGGTGGCACCTTGCTGCTTTTGGCTCTTTGCTTACCTTCCCTTTCCCATTTCTTGCTTTTCTTGAAACCGTTATTTTCTGCTGTTTCCTAGCAAGACAGTCTAGTAACCCTGTCCCACATTCCTCCAGATGTTTTCAGTGCCAGCTCCTTTAATGGCCGCTGCCACAAGAGAGGGTTCAGGAGCCACCATCCAAATCATTCCACTTGCCTCTGCTGTGGCAGGACGGCATGGTTTGAGATGAGCGTGCTTCCGCTAAGCCCTGCTGACATGAACGGGAAGGAAGCTCCGGCTCTGCGGATAATGTTCTCCCCGCTCAGCCAGCCCTTCCGAATCTTTTCCATTAGCAATCGTGGGAGCCACTACAACATGGGGAGGAGAGAATACATCCTGCAGTGAGTCTGATGATCAAAAGAAAGTTTGATTAAAAAACAGAGTGTAGATTAAAGGCTAATTGGTTCTTCTTTCATTAATAGCAGTCTTTATTTCTTGCAAAAGTTAAATAGCTTTGTAATTAACAGTGACATGTTTATACTAGAGAAGGCTGAGTTTAAATCTCTATTAATGACTGTTTCTTGGATTTTAAAGCAGGAGTGAAGGCTTTCAGCTGCTGTTGTAATGTTTTCCCTTCTCATTTACTATTTTTTTAAAGGAATGTCAGATACATATTTTTATCTTTGTCGTCCTGTTGGGACTTACTAAATGGATTAGGTCTAATAAAAACTACCCTCACTTCTAAATAATCAGGTTAACCTAGTGCTTCTTGCTCTGCCACTCTGGTGTCTACTTTGACTTTTTGAGATCTATTCATGCTGCTGCCCCTTAAAATGTGGAATGCAGGCACAGGGTCAAATAATTTAAATTGCTGACTGCTAAGGTGTACATCTGGCCAGCCCATTAGTACTTAGGCTGAACAGTTTTGGGGTATGAAATTGTCTTTGTGCCTATAAAGGGCTTGGAATATTTGGGGGTTGTAATGATATTCAAAAAATATCACCTGAAAAATGCTGCAAATGCACATCTGCATTTTTTTTCCCACTGATGTCTTAAAAATGGTTGCTACCATTCTGGTAGTTTTGCAAAACAATTCCCCTTCTCTGAATGTTCTTGTACGTGACATAGCTTTTCACTGAGCTGTCCCCGAAAACAAACAGCATAGTCTGGGTAGTAAATCAGAGCAACTATCATTCACTGTACTTTGTATGCTAAGGTAAGGTTTTGGCAGAGCAAATGCATAAACTGCAGAAAATCTTTTTTTAAACAACCACAGGGTTCAACTGCCTTTCAAGGTTTCTGTAAGGATGTTTTTAAATTATGTCGCCTGCATTAGTGTCTACAGTAGATAAAGCATCTCTGAATACTGAAAAAAAAAAGAAAAAGAGAAGGAATATTACATGGCTCTTTCATGGTTTTTACCCTTTGCATAGATGGTAATTGAATACTTTCCTTTAAGAACATGTCAGGTGGAAGAATCCTCTGTGTACTAAATGGATACCTTTTTGTCTGAGACCCCCATGCTTTGTTCAATCTGTCCATTTTAATCTTGTTCTTGCACAACAGATTTATAGAAAAGAGACATTTCTTCTAGGTAACAAAGGGCCAGAGACCCAAGCATCAGAGGAAAGGAAGATGGGACGACAAGCAGCATCTACTTGTAACTGACTTTTTGGCTGCAAAAAACCACCGTGAAACACAAAGTTGGGAATTGACCTTTTCTTCATAAATTGAGATATTTCAGCTTTAAACATTTTTATTTTTCAGTCTTATACCTTACACTCTTTTTCTAATGTGTAAATCTATGCAATGTGACAGGATATAGTAATGACAGGATTAGTGATTTAACAATCTTGTTTGCTGCCGTTTATCTGTCATTCAAACCTGCCAAAATTCGGTAGAGTTATAGATTGACCATTTCATGGTCAATCTTTCCTTTCGTGGCCAAGATATTATTGATCTCAGAGTGTTTCTCAGGATTCAGTTTTCCACATCACAATGCCACAACCATCATCAGGGCTCCTTGACTTTGACAAATCATTTTATGGAGAAATTGTTGGTCTCTGGCTGAATCTCAATTTGTCACCTGGAGTGGTAGTTCACTCAGGCCAGAGGTTAGGGACATTACTGTTTGCATGTGATTATTTACTCCTGTTTTAAGCTAGCCTATGTCTGGCACCTTTAATGAATTTGAAAACCAGGTGAGGAATGTTCTTTTAATAGCTGACTTGGTGAAATTATGCAAATTTCAGAACCTGATGATTTTCAGGATTTAAAATAATGTTTCATGATTTTTGTAGTTCCAATAGATCTGCCAGCTTCATAGTGTGATATATGCTTTTATATGGTAGCAATATGAGCAATCATACCTCAGGATTGCACTCAGATTTACAAGGCTGCTTGTCTAGTGGAGTTTTTGTAATCCTTGAGAAGGCTGCCTTATTGGAGCCATATGGCTGGATTGTTAAACATCTGTACCATAGGAGGAACAATTCCAAAGCTTCTTGCCATCTGGCTGAATTACAATACTTGCGATTCAATGCCTATGTTACAACAACACACCGACACCGCAGCAGAGTGTACTTACGATGAAAAGAAAAATAATAGCCTGTGTGATCAGTGCAAAAGTTGTACACTCCTAGAAAATGTTGAATCAGCAGCTTAAACTTCCTGAATATTCATAATGTTTGTTCATATGTCAGATTTGTTGATTATTTTCACTTTATAAGGCAATAGCTCATTAACATTTTAGAAGAAATGTTGTCTCCTGCTTCTCACCTCAGTTTTAAGTTACTCCTGGGGAGCATTCCTGTAACGTGAAAATATATTGTTTGAAAACTGCTGGACTTAGGAAATACATTTTTCTTATCTTTATAGACACACATTAAAGCTGGTGCTAGTGCTTTCTCTAAGAGCCTTACTGTTACATTATTCAAGTACGACATTCTGTACATCAATAATGCAACATAAATTAAGGGAAATGATATAGCAGTACATAGATACCTTGTATCAGGGGACATCCTTTTTCTGATTTGGGATGCATGAGTGCAAGAAAATGGTGTGGAAGGCCATTCCACATACAGCATTATTAATTATAGAGGTGAAATGACGGGAAGAGATGCTTTGAAATGTCTCCTTTTACATGCATTTGAAATGACTTCATACATCTTTTTCCAGTGAAGAATATGGGGAAAATAATTTGGGTCCTGTGTTCCCATCAGAGGGAAACTTGCACAGGAATTAAGAAATTCTGCTTCTGATAGTCATAGTCACAGTGGCAGCAACATTCTCCCCACTGTGTGGTGACCAAGAGAAGTCCTTCTTTTCCGTTGCATGAGCAGGTGGGGTTGACAGGAAAGCTACAGAAGGAACACGCAACAGAACTGGTTATCTGCATTCAACTTCTGCTGCCATACTGCGGAGTGTAACCCAGGAGCCGGGTACCAGTGTCTAATACGCCGTTGCGCAGAACGCAGTGGAGCAGGCCATGGCTCTGCAAGCAGTAGCGGCCTTTGTTTATTCATTCTGAGCACCTTGGGAGGCAGGTGTATGTGGATCGGAAGAGGGAGACCAGCCTTCGAGTAGGTCAGTTCATTTTGTGGCGTAGATGAAGACACTGGGTTGCTATTTAGCCTGAAGATGATGGAGAGAACTCTTTGATGGGAAGGTGAAAAAATCAATTCTCATCTCCCATCCATCATTTTATATTTGCAGTCAGCTTCTGGATGCTGATGGCTTTGCAAAGATGCTGGTGGGGAGTATAATGAAATAATGGAAGGACTTCTGGAAGAAATGCAAGAGAAGGAGGAGAAACAAAATGTTCGTACAAAGGAATGCAAATAGCGTGAAGTTGGAAAGGAGGGTATGCTGAAGCTATATAATGTCTCAAGGGGCTTAATAGCAGAGGAAAAATTATGCAGGCATTATAGTTAGAAAAAGATTTAGACTGTTGCAGTGTTGCAGTAAAAAAGCTTTTCTCGCTGCTTTAGGCAATCACAGTTGGATCAGTATAAAAGAATATTGGGAATGTAGACACAGAAGGAGGCACTGGATCCAGAGCTACTCATGGTATTCATGCTAATGGCCTGGATGCCTGGGAACTTCAGTGGGTTTAAAAAAAAAAGGCACAAGACTCCTAGATGTGAGTTCATTGTTGAATTAAAAGAAAGAGCTGTGCAAAGTTTAGGCCATTAATTTGCCCCTTTTAGCAAAGACAGGTTGGTCCCCAGCTGCTGTAAATCAGCCCAGATCCGCTGTGTTTGAATGGACATCTTAAGTTATTTCATCCTCGCTTCCGCATCTTCTTCAGTGTCTTGATTCCCTTTCAAAATCCTCCTCTTCCTTCTCCGGCTTTAACGCACTTCAGTGTTGCTGATGCTAGTTTGCACTGATGTAGAAGGGCGTGGGGGGCACCGGTGCTAATCCACTACAGACTTTATGGCTCAGTCCTTCCTGTGGTGCTTGTAGCCATTCTCTTGCGTAGACTTACAAAACCAAGATCCTGTCCATCCCATATAGGACTGAACTGTTTTTGAGGACGTATACATACAGGACACTTTCCACTCATCGAATTAGGAAGGCACGGAACTCCAGAAGATTTTTCCCTCCAAAAGAGTTTGAAGTTTGTTAGTACACATGTAGTGAGCTGGGTTAACTTACTGAGGTCAATAGGGTCAGAAAGGAGATGGATGTGTGAAATGAAACATGTATTTAAAATTGAATTGTTTTCTTGAGCACTCCTTTACATCATTCTCCCCTTTAATAAATGTACTTCCCTTGTGCTCTGAAGAAGTTTTAAAGCCAAGTAGTTGAGGAGAGAGAGAGAGAGACAGCGAGGAAAAGAAGTTACCTAAATAAAAATGAATTGATAGCGCTCCAAGAATGTCTGAAGGGCATGGAATACAAGTAGCATGGCACAGCGTGGTGGGTCGACTCCAGTACCTGCTCCCTTGCTGACCCTCACGGCAGGTCTCGCTCACTTTCCCTCATGGGACGAGAGAAGAGGTAAGGAAGAGTAAAAGAAAGAAAACTTGTGGATCAAGATTAAAAAATGTTTAATGAGCAAAAGAGAAGTGAAAGAAGAGAGAAACAAAACAAGTGATGCAAAGGCAGTCACTCACCACCTCTCATGGATGGACCGATACCAGCCGGTTACTGAGCAAAAGATGGGGAATCTCCCAAAAGCCGCTCCTCTCCCTTTTTATTGCTGAGCAGGACATTACGATGGTTACTTGGGTTACTCTGGGTCATCTGCCTGCTTGTGTCCCCTCCCAGCTTCCTGTGCACCTCCAGTCTACTAACTGGTGCGGGAGCAGCAGCGTGAGAACAGAGAAAGCCTCGATGCTGTCCAAACGCTGTTCAGCAATAGTTAAAATGTTGGAATTATCCCTGTTGTTTTGGTCACAGATCTAAAACACAGCACCATCCAAGCTGCCATGGAGAAAATTAACTCCATCCCAGCCAAACCCCGCACAGTACCTGCAGCCGTACTGTAGTTAATAAAACATCAATATGATCCTCATGAAATGTCCTTATGTTTTTTGTTGTTTTTTTTTTTTTTATGGTCTTTCCACCTCTTAGTTTCAGTAGCTACTTTCATAGCTGGTGTGAACCACTTTTTTTTTCTAATATTTTCCACTCATTTCACAGCCTTGGAAAGGAAGAGCTGGTGTGCTGGCAGTTATCTGGGCTGGCTGCGGGTTTGTGAGCCTTGCTCCTGCTACCCTCTGCTCTCAGCCGTTTATAGCAACAGCCGTGGAGGCCCTAAATCTGTCAGCCTGCGCAGGCAGGAGGAGGCATTTGGCTACCTGGGTGCATTTACTTATAGTTCAGCTGTTCCCCATCTCCTCGGTCACAGGAATGAGGCTGGCTGGAGGTACTTGGCAGATTTAATTTGGCCCAAGAGCTGCGTGTTAGGCTTAAGTATACTGCTTTCAGCATCTTCCTGTGCATAGCGTACATTTCTTTTATGTGAACTTTTGGAACACGTGTCTATAACTATTATATCCTTTTAGCTGTTCCTCTTAAAAATGCCGCTAACATTTACAGTAGGAATACAACGTGAGCCTGCCATATGAAATACCTTACCAACGATTTGTGTGTGTTGATGCTGGTTTCTCAAATACTGGGTAGTACCTGGGAGTGGGTTTACTGTGTGGGAATTTAAAGAAGTTGTCGTTCCCTTTGTTCCCAGTTAGCTTTGCCTTGTGTGGCATGTGTTTCATGTCTCATGGGAGGATAAAGATATGTTGTTCCATGGATTTCACGTTGGTTTTGCAACTGCGTCCATTTCTGATGAATACATGATAGCCTATAAAAATAAGCCAGCTACTCAGTGTCTTAATGCAAACAGACACTACTCTGTTATGAAACAAGTCTTCAAAATTTGTAGAAAGCGATCACATATGTTCAAATAAAAAGTACTTAAAACGCTGAAGCATAAATCATTTAGACCAAAGTATAAAGATATTACTATGCCAAAATGTGCAGAAGATCATTACGGGATTTTAGAAAAGAACTTCTTCCTATTGAAACCATACCTTTGCATCAGGAGCCTGGCTTTCAGAGGTGTTGAATGCTTTGGTTCCCATCAGCTTGGGAACTGTGGATCTACAGCTTTTCAAGTAGTGTTAACACCTCAGCAACAATAAATGTCAGCTGTTGCTGTTGAAGTACCAACTGATCTGCAGAGTGAGTTATGCTTTCATACGGAGGTACTAATTCTTTCTGTAGCTTGAGACAGCAAAGCACTTTCCTGAGACATTTGCATGAGTTACTTTAGGGAAGAGGTTGATAGTGAAGCAAAATGGCCTGAGTTCTTCATGGGGCAAAAAATAAAAGACTGTGAGAGGGCAGAATGGCTGGTAGGAGTGAACTAAGGGTGCCCAAAGTGCACATAGATGGCAATTTTATGTTTATAATAGAATCAGTTGGCAAATCAGCGTTAATTTTTGGTTCCTTAATTGTTCTCAGTGAAAGATGATGATATCAGCTGCTAGCTTGACAAGCATCTGTTAACACTTAATACCGTAGCACAGCGTAAGAGTATTAATCAAATATCCAGAAGGCTCATCAGAGGCAGAGCTCTTCTAACCAGGCATGGCTACTTCCTCTAAAAGCAGGTATTCTTTGTTTACATAGACATTACCTTGTTCTTTCTGTTACAGAATTACAGCATTTCACTTTATATTTGTGTATTGTTGCACACGCTTTTCCCTTTAATAAAGGGTTTTTAAGGCTCCCTGGAGAAGTTTTTCATGAAACTTCAGTCCATTGCAGATTTGATCACAAAACATTTTTTAATAATTTATCTTAAGCTCAGTATTTCTAACATAAGTATTCACTTTTGCAAACCTCACTTTCTCTGATGCAGTGAGTCAAGTGATACTTTCAATTTATTTAATCCCAAAGCTTTCCTTCTTTTTATCAAGGTTTCTACTTTCTGAATACCATGATTTACTTTTATTACTGTAATGCCCAGAAATCCATGTGCAAAACCACTGAAAAACAGCCTTACTTGAAAAAGCTTATAACTGAAGTATGTAAAGTGAGTCAAATAAGGAGGTTTTTTTCTCATTATAAATAATAAACTGTGTATGAAACACGTTATAAACATACTTCTAAAGCAGTTAAACCTGATATTACTGTAGCAAGCAACAAAAGGAGACTTTCAGTTAGAGCAGCATAGTGCATACACAAGTTCTGCTGATGGAAGTCACTGGTACATACTTTTGGATCTGGTATCGCTATGTTTGCATTCCCAGGTGTCATATTTTAGGAAAATCTACAGTTCATATAGAATTCCTTAAAAAAATATTATTAAAAGCATCGGAAATTATCCTTTTTTCACCAAATACTATGTAATAGTTTTGTTTATGCAAATACTATTTAAAGTTACCTAACAGTGAGGGGTAGGCATCTTCTGACATGTAGGTAAAAGTTTTTATTTCCACTCCCACCTTCTATTTTCAGGCAACAGAGCGGATCACAGGAATTGGAAAGTACATTTTACCGTCTCTCATTAGCAGGAAGGTTCTCTGACACTTAGATATTACTAAGAAATTGGACTTGATCCTGAATCAGCTGACCTCCTGCAATCTAGAGTTGGTGACAGAGAGTTTAAACAAGTGACGTGAGATGAGAATCAGCCCCCATAATTGGACAAAAAATTGTTTTCTGGGGTCTTTTTTGCAGTTCTTTTTGGTATGTTGCTCTGAAACACATTGCTATGGTTCCTTTTGAAATGTGAGGAAAGTGAAAAATATCTGCATTTAAAAATTCCATCCCCAGTAATGTTAGTGTAGCTTATACATTAACATGATCTTCAAACAGCCTATACTTCAATCCTTGATTTCATCAGGGTGACCTTCATTTGCAGCATGTGGCTTGATCTGAAACAGAATCTGAAATGCGTTGGCCCTCCAGGGCCCATGCCATCTAACAGCCTGGCCTCAAGGACAGGTTTGCCTTCAGAAATTTGTCCATATTCATCCTATTTTGGTGAGAAACAAAGAAAAGATTTTTGATAGCTTGGCTTGATGAAATTTGGAATGAGAATGAAGAAAGATTTTGTTTGAAAAATCAATAGTTTATTCAATGTGCTCCAGGACTAAAATTTATCTAGGAGAATTGGAGTAATTTAGTTTTATAGGTGTTGCATTGCTCAGCAAAGATAGCCAGAAGTATCATGCAGTCCAGATGTCTTGATCTATCTACTTTTGGTCTTTTAGGAACAACATTTTTCATGCACCCATCCTCACTCTTACACACAGCACGTACTTTCTGCCTATGAAAATCAATCGGCGGCAGAACTGTGTCATTTACTGACAGAAAATAGAATTTTCTTGGCATAAGACCGACAATTCAGGGCAAGTCAGTAGTCAGGGAACTACGGACATGTAGCAATGCTACTAGATCCAAAGTATTTCACAGGAACAGTAATATGATGGAATTCGTACACAGAGAAATTAACTTAATGCCCTGAGTGGGTAACCTGTAGCAAAATATGCAAGTGCAGCTATTTTGAGGTCATTTCCAGAGAACGAGGCAGGATGGCTTGGTTATTTTACTGAACTATTCAGGGAGAGTCCTGCTCGTGGCTCTCTCACTGTCTGCTGTAGCACCTCTCAGAAACTTGCCCTTGTTATAAACGTGATTGTTTTTTTATAATAATAGTTCATTTTCTTTGATGTCCTATGTGCTTCCTCTATCACTGCTTAAATCAAACAGCTACTCAGGCAGTGTTGGACCCGTAAGTTCTTGGTCTATGTGAGTGAAACAGTCCTAGTAAGAACGCGGAGGTGGCTGTGGTAGGGAGCAAGGCAGTGCTGATACACTGGAGACGTTTCCTCAGGGGGGTTCACTTGGCTGGAAATGCCACCTCACAACTGAGAGGTTTCCTACAGTTCTGCCACGTGTGACACAAGTACTTACCTGTGCATCTGTAACGTAGTTATCACCTTCCTCATCTGTAGGGCTGCATGTTCCTCCAGGCTTTTTCTGATGGAAATGTTTGTTTATTTCTGCCTTCCCACTTTTAGCTAATTTCTAGCTTTGTACTTTGCAACTGGCGGCTCGCTTTCCGTTCGTCGTGCTGGCAAATACTGTTTGACTGCATTTCATTTTGGTGGAGTGAGGTCTGCTGGATCATACAGAGAGAGTATGAGGGAGATGTGAATATTTCAACATTATTTAGAAAAAAATTAGTAATGCTCCTTCTAAAGGTGCAATATAAAACACAATTTGCAGACAAATTGTCATTAAGTTTGCTGGTTGGATGAATCAAGTTCCAGTAGAAAATTAAGTAGTGAAAATGTATTTTCTACAAATTGCTGAAAGAGTTGGTCAATTTACCAAAATGGAAGGAGTAGACAGAGGGCACAGGAGGGGAAAAGCTTTCCTGGGTCATAGCTTCTCATCTGCTGATTCAGGATCTCTTTTAACCTCATTAAGAGTTTGAACTAGTGATAATGATTGTTTTGAACCCTGCAGTGAGGCAATGGGAAATCATTTACCAGAAAAAGTTAAATGCTGAAAATTATCCCACAGAATAATATTGTATTAGAACATTGATCAGCAGAATTGATCTCAGCATAAGACTTTTCTCTCAACATGAAAGAAAGCAATGATTATTTCTAGGTGAAGCAATGGCAAAAAATGCATAAAATCAGTTGAAACTATCAACAATGATCGGTATTTTGCCTGTCTCCAGAGAGTTCTCTATGGGCTCAGATTCCCTTTCTGTGACGGCAGTGAGAAAGATTTGAGCCTTAGAAATGGTGTAAGTGTAAACTGAGGGTGTACCTTACCTTAGAGTGGTCAGGATTTCAGCTGGAGGTAGAATTTCTCTCTTCACCCCACAAAGCAAGCCCACGTGCTTCTGTCTTCTGATCTCAGGAACACTGTGGGTGAGTAAGAGACATCACTGTGTGGACTGTCATCTCTGACGTTGGTCTGAGGTCTTCTCTTTGTATGTGATGTTACTCATCTGTTACTCTGCAACATGGACTAAACTAGATTCTCCAGAAATCAGGAAACTGTGAGTAACCTGAGAGTCTGAAACACTGAGGTCTGGCTGGAGTTCTTCCAGGACCTGTACAGTAGTCCGTGTCATCTGCCTGGGACACTCGGCCATGACAGCAATGTCGGAGTTCCTGCGTTCACCTTCTCATTAGTCCTCAGAGCCCCAGCTTTGAGATTTCTTCATATCCTCATCTCTTAAAGTTGTTAAACCCTGCATTAAAGTGCTAGCCAAGGCGATAAATTAATGGATGTATCCTGAGTGATGACCACAGAAATAGACATTAGGCAGTGCAAAGAACTATTATCGCACTTCATTGAAACAATTATGCAGGAAACCATGCAATCAGCATGATACCTGATGGAAAGTCAGTGATTTAGAGGGGGAATCTTCCGTTCCACAAATAAGCAATAATCTAAGAATGAGGAAAACCTACCTAGATGCATTAGCTACAGTCATCTTTCTTCTACTATCAAGCCTGCCTTTTCTGAGCACATTTGAAGAGAATCTAGCCAAAAGCTGACTACAGGCTTATCTAACGAAGCTAATATCGTGGACTCAGCCCAACTTGGATCCAGGCCAGCGTATTAGCGTGGCAGCACCAGAATGGCCCTGGGTGAATGGATAAAGGGCAAGCATCTTTTTCATCTTTTTTCATCTTCTTTGTCCTCTCTGCATTATCCGAAATCACTGGCCGTGAGATAACTGCTGTTTCACCTGGCAAAATTATTCTTTTTCCTAAAAGAGACATGAGGGACTGGAGGAATATGCTACAACGGCCCAAATCATTCTAGGGACACATAATAAATAGTGAAGAAAAACATCACTTTTTTCATTAAATTTCTGGATTTTTTTGTAGTCCAACACCTGTAAAGCATGGTGCAAACTGGTCAGATGAGCTGAAGTTAAAAAACTAGCAACATATAGAAAAAATATAGATCTTGCCTTTGGTTCACAGCAAATAACAAAATTGGTCGTAGTTTGGGTGAGATCAGTGTAGAGTGCTAGAAAAACTAGCAGAGACTGACTGAAGTAGGTCAGAAAAAGGAAACTGTTGTGAAGAGCTCACAGTCGTGGGGCAGTGTCCTTCTGCCAGTGTGCGGTCAGAACAGCCCCGTTCATTCTGTGTAGTTCTAGGAGAGCGCCCGAATTTCTCATTGTGTCTATGTGCTCGTATAGTAGCACCTGTATCTTCATGTAGCAATGTTTTCCATTATTATAATGTATCACCCACAGTAATTCGTGCTTTCTGTCACCTTTTGGCTGCACTACCGTCCCTGGGCAGAAAGCCCGCAGAGCCTAGGAAACTCCAGCTTGCGCAGAAGGCTCCAGACGTCTCTTCAGCAGCACGCGCTGCTGTGAATGAGTGCAGTTTGTGAAGTCTGTTTCTGCTTTCTATGCTGCGTTCCTTTAGAGTTTGTAATTATACCGGTCTTTGTTTTGAAGATATTTTGCTTGTCTGGCACAACAAAGTCTCACCAGCTGAAGCAGAAGGGACATGGAACTTGCTGGATCAGTGGCTGTGAACTCCTCCAGGTTCAAAGGAGCACTGCAAATGTTACCACAGTCCATCGCAAGCACAAGACACACTTGTCTGATTCTGCTTTTTGTGAAATAAATACACAAATTATATTTTTGGACAAGCTAACAAAACTTTCCCAAGCTAAAGCACTCCATACTTCTTCCCCTAGAATGAAACTCTTCTCTAAATGCACTTTCACCTCTAGGAAGGGGGTAAGAAGGCAAGAAGGTAGCTGTGGCGGTTGTTAGTTATGTTGAGTCAATAGGTTGATAACGTAGTGATGAACAGCATGGTGCAGCAGAGTTAAACCCTGCAAAGTCATGGTTTGGGTCCCTACAGAGGAGTGCAGCACCAAGAAAGTGTAGCAGTGTACCCCTCAATAACAACAGCCTGGCTGCTTCATACCTTTGGAGACAGGAGACGTAGACAACCCATTTAATATATCCAAATTGAACTTCAGGACAATTAAAAAAGAAGTGCTAGTGTTAGAGAAATCTATGCAGGCATTTCAGCTGTGAAAAAAAGTTTAATCTTTAGGTCTATTTCCCTGAGGATTGACCTTATATGTTAAAAAAAAGCACTGTTTGTAATTATAAAGCAAGCGATAAGCATCAAATGAGTTGTTACGGAACTGGTCTGTTGACTTTACGCCATGATAAGGAGCAGTTGCTGTGTGACCTTGAATACAGCCACATAACTCATGCTGAACGCATTGCTGCAAAGATGGCATTTTGGCAGGGCTTTGATGTAGGTCATTTTATTACCAGGCTGAATCAACCTACAAACTGATCTCAAACTCATGCCAAGAATGCTAATAGTAAACTGATCAATGAGGTGCTGGATTGTTCAAGAGAATTGGTCAAGGGAAAATGCAGGCATAAAAAGTTTGGAATTCGAAAGGTTGGACTGCTCGGGCTGTTATACTGGGAGGAATGATATTTTTTCCATTAGTACAAGTTTTCTTTACTCCAGGGGCCTTTAGCTGAATGTTGAACAGGACAGTGTCAGAAAGTATATACTTATCTTTATTTTTCTTGACCTTTATGTGCAAGTAATTTTTATAGTTCCATTAACTAGTAAGATCATTTGCAAAACTCTGTACAAAGTGTATTATGAAGAATGCCTTGGGGACCATTGTATCCTATTATGTTGAATGTTAATAGAATGAAAAATTAATTTAAATTCTAAAGATTAAAGCAAGGCAAGACTTGCCTTTTATAGGGGAAATTCAAAATTTTATTTGCTATGGTAAAACTTTAGAGTTGTACCCTAATATGACCTTTATTTGGACCTTTATAGGCCCGATTCAAATCTGACAGTGCAGGAGGGTGATTATTTGCCTCCTTGAATAAAATGGCTTCTGTCAAAGCTTCCCCTTTTAAAAAGGGGAGATTTCTGTTACCCCCACCTATGGGATTGCTCCTGTGTAATTTCACAGCTTTAAAAGGCTATGTGCTCATGAGCTTGTAGCTGCTTCTTTAGCAAGTTCATCAACCAGACATGAGAGAACCCACAGTTCCAAGGAGTATCCTTACCTTCCTCTTTAATTGCTCATTAAATGTTGTCATCTTCATCGATGTGGGATTTCAAAACACCTAAAAACAAAGGTGCAGCTCTTAAAATTATTTTTCATACCCCTGATTGCCTTAGAATGAGGAATGTCTTGAGTCTTGTTTGGAAGTCTCACATAGCACTCTTCCCAAGGAACTGGAGGGCTACTACAGAATTCAGCACTTCTGTCCATAGATAAGTGATTAAGTAGACTTTATTAGCTTCATTAGTCATTATTATTTCATATTTATATTAACATAGTTACGGTGTGATATGTTTGTATGGCTGAATTGGCTAAGTTTAGACCAGTAATGACCAGGAGTTTTGTCACCTGGAAGAGCAAAGAAATAGTCCACCATCAGCCTTCTTGCTCACAAATTATGCCTTGACTTGAGAACTTGGCCTAGTTAAAAGAATAAAAAAGTTGCTTGTTTTACGTGTGAGAATGGTTTATCAATGTAAATTTCCATACACAGAACAGAAAAAAAATCTCAGTTTCGATTTCCATACCTTTTGCAAAACTAATACGTAAGAGTTACATCAATGAGAATCATGTTCTTAGATAAAGCTATGGGCAGAATTTTCAAAGTATCCCTATCCCACCATATCTATATCTTTTAGTACACTATACTTTTGAAAACAAATTATAAGTTTGTGGCTGTTCTATATGTGGACTTCTTGTCATAGATAACTGGCCTTTTTTAAATGATTGCATGAAGATGTGTATTTCTTTATTGGAAAATCCTTTTTTTCTAATACCCTCTCTTGAATTTCATCTTACAGCTGTAGACTAGGATGCCTCACTGTCTTCGGAAACCCTAACTCAAGTGAAATAAATGCACAAAAGATGAGAACAATTAGTGACTGGAGAATTAGTCATCAATATTTCATGCCCCCTGCAATACTGTCTAGACACAAGATATGAAATAAGAATAAATTGTGCTTTTGACATGCAGTGAACCTAGACAGGAATTGACTAATCTAGAAGGATCTTGCAGTGGTTATAACGAGGCAACATTCTAATCACTGGTCACATGTGACCTGATGGATAAAGAGCAGGAAGATTTGTCCCATAGGATTATTCAGAGCTCGGTAGTGATTTGAAATTGGGTTTAAAGACATTGTGAATAGTTTAGTGGGTTTGGTCTGCCATGACCCAACCACAGAATAGACAGCAAAATGTTTCCATCAACTTTGATGCCAGCCTGAGTGCACATTCAAGGTGTGATCCAATCTGGTAATCCAAACAGAATGTCAAGTACAGCAGGAATTGTTCAAATGTACGGGACATTGATGGAAAACGGTTGGCCCATGAGGCACCTGGGAGCTGACAGCGTGTTTTGTATGCAGGTCCAGTGCAACTTTAAGAAGGTTCATTGGCTGATTTAAAATGAATTGGGTAGTTCAGCCTGGTTTTCAGTACAGCAAGTCCTGCTGGCCTTATTTTAGACAGAAATTAATTAATCTTTGTCTTGGAATAAGTCTCTTGTAGTCCAGCTTCAGCCAGTTCTTGGTTAAGTAAGCACAATATCCATGTTTCTCATCTGATATAAAAAACCCACAGGATATACAGACATAGGTTATATATGATATATATTACATAAAATGTGTATATATATTAATACAGTGATCTCATTGCCACTACGTCATATTTGTTAATAACTCATACATGTTAGTCTAGATGGAAATTAGATGAACCATCTTAAACTTAACCACCCAATTTGAATCACTGACACACTGGGTTTTTGGCAATGTCCTAAGTGGTAAAATGGAGATAAGGTAGTAAGCAGTAAAGTTCAGCCTTTAAAGTAGTTATTCAGTGTTGTTCAAGGTTTTTTTGTATGTGATGGGCATACCGGCGTACACTGGAAAGTAAGGCAGACACCAAAGCAGCACAGGAAAAGAAAACTCTTAAAATCATGAGCTATTCCTACTTGGGGAGAAGAAAAGGAGAATCTTTATGTATATCTCTAGTCAACTGGCAAGTGAGACAGTAAAACCAACTGATTTTTCGTAGCTTGATCCTTGAGGATATTAAACTTTCAATAACCCAACAGTGGACAAACAAGACATAGAACACCAGTTATAGAAATCTTGATGGCCTTGGAAGGACCTATTGCAACATGTAGTAAAATAATTTCTTGTACTTGAGCTATTTTTTACAAATCTATTTTGGATCTTAATATACTTTCAAAACTGAGCTCCATTTTGTCTTATGAAAGTGGCAATGTGAGTGCAATATAAGAAACTGATATTGTGTAATAGAATAATAATAAGTGTCAGTTTGGTTAAAATTTTATTATGAAGCAAAACTGCTAACCAAAGTAATTTCTACTGCTAAGAGTTTTTCATTACAAAAAGCTGAAGTGACAAATGAGTTTATCGCTGTCAAGAGCCCTATATTTTATTTTAGTCACTTAGTATTAATTAAATCTTGCAAGCAATTCTTTTTTGTGTGTTCACTTTGTTTAATATTTTTAAACAAAATATTGCTCTCTAAGGCATACTTCAGTGTATGTTTACCAACCCCTTAATATGTTTACGATGCTGTGTATTGTTTCTTCCTAACAGCGCTCTGCACAGAGGAGTGCGTGCATGGAAGATGTGTCTCTCCTGACACTTGTCACTGTGAACCAGGATGGGGAGGTACCGATTGCTCTAGTGGTGAGTAAAGCTTACAAAAATATCATCAAGATATATGCTGCTACTGAAAAAAAAAAAAGACCTTAAATAAAGCAGTGGCCTTAGAACTTGGATGCTTGAAGTGGAAAAATGAAGGTTGTCCATTGGTTATTTTGCAACAATTCATATTTGATGATACCCTTTCCTGTGATAATGACTTTTGCCTTTTTTGCTTGTTTCTACGAAGAAATATTAAATGCAGTGGAGGGTGCTCTTAATGCTTTCAGTCCCATTGTTAGGATACCAATATAGATAATATAGCTCTATAATGAAATTTTTCTCTTACATCTTTACTATAACACATGCTTCATTAAATACTTTGTGGAGTACTTGGTGTCATTTGGAAAGCACTCCCTCTAGGCAGAATCCTCGTCCTGTTGAAGCTGGTGGGTGTTTTGCCATTGACTTTTCACGCAGCCCAGATTCTACCTTCTGACCCGAAATCCGTGCCTGAAATTATCCACACTGCAGAGGTCGGGGAAGCGGTAGAGGTGGGAGCTCTGCACCTTTTGCTAGGCAATTAATTCACACTTGAGGCTTTCAGTTCTCCCAGCTGGGGAAGCTGTGTGTGTCGAACTCTCTTAATTGGTAATGATAAGTTTAAGTCTATGTGATTAGTTCATGCTGGAATGAAACAGCTAGTGTTCTTTCCAGTGCAAACATCAGAGGTGTTACACAACACAGGCCCAATACGTTATTGACATAACAGAAATAAGCTTGTTAAATGAAGTCTGTTTGTGCGTCAGGCAAGTAAATAAAGCTACATCAAGAAAGATGCACAGGGTCATTTACTGAATGAACATTTCATTTTGCTGTTACTTCCTCCCTTTCTCCCAAATTGATTGGAATCTTACAAAAAGGCGTTATTACCAGGCAAAGAGGTAACAGAAAAGGGACCTATAAAGGGAAGCGTTAGAAGAGAACAGGAGTTAAACGTGACTGGGGACGAACTCCTCCAGCGGCTGAAGTCAATGGGACAGACTCTGCTCAAGTTACTGGTGCTTTTTCTGCAGCTGTGGTGATGTCTCCTCAGTGAAGGCAGAAAAGGCAATAGGGGGAGAGCAGGGAGGAAGGACAGAAAGGCCGTGCTTTGGGGTTTGAAGCAACCGTTTGGCATTACCTGACATATAGACAAGGGAAAAATTGGGCAGCATAACATACTGAATATCTAGCTGTAACAATATTTTTAAAAAGAAAAATAGTACCTTCAATTGTAAAATATTGTATAGACTCTCAGGAATTCATTTCATCCTTTGGTTATTTTTAGTAATAGACATGTTTAACCTAAAAGCCAGTGAGTGTTTATACAGTGCACGTGCACTTAAAGAAGTTAAAAATAACAATTAAAAAAAAATACTGTGACAGCATGGACATACACATGTAGATGTATACATTTATACACATGTGCATACACAGAGTAGCAAGCATGCCATTCCTTGTAAAAATGAACAGGAAGGGATAAGATGTCAAAGTACAGAATGGTCTCATGGACTGAAACTACCCAGTGACTCTTATTAAATTGCACTCATCTTGCAAGTGAAGATAAAAAGAAAAAGAAGGTTTTTCCTATATTGAATATTTAGCTTTTTAAAGTAATTAGGAATATTAAAACACTGACAATGATTGAGATAGAAACATTATTCATAACTTTTATTTCCGCACTGGGCAGCAATCCAGTATATTTCATTTATGAGGTTTCAGCGGTGGAAAGAGAAGCGTTAGCCAATTCCTAAATTAAATATGCCCTGTTAACTTTTATAAATGATAGCCCAGGATTAGCTTCAAAATTTAAGCTTTCATTTTATTAATATAATTAGTGTGTTCGCTGGACTATAGTGCCCATTGTCGTTCATTCCATTTGTTACATGCCGGGCAACGTGCATTCGTGTCCTAAGGTCTGGTCTGACAAGCACTGTCCAGTGCACTGCTTGTAAGTGTGAATGGCCTCACGGACGTAGGCTTTCACCGCGGCTGAGAGCCGCTCGCCTTCATGCTCGACACTAGACATTTGGATGACTGGCCTCTTTATTGTTAGGAGGCTTTGTTTAAATTAAAAGGTGGAAAACAGATACCAGCTGAATACAACTGCTACTCGGAGTGTTTCCAAGAGAGAAGAGAGAAGCTGGGAGCCTTTGCCTAACTGAGGTTAACTGGGATTTTCAGATACATTGATGATCCGCGTATTGAGTCATGTCTTACAGTTTTCCAGTAATAACGTGGAAATGTTTTACGCTTCTACTGGGATAATGTATTACCTGTGCCTGCTTTCTTCCTATTACTTCATTAATATTGGGTAGCTGCTATGAAGGTTGCATGTTTGCCATGACCAATATCAGTTGTTGGACGTTTCTCGGTGGCTGCCCCCGTAGGGCTGTGCTCTGGATAAACCCAAGCTGTTGGCCATGTGCGTGCCACCCTGCTCCCCGTGGGGCCGTCGTTTCCTCTATGGTCCTCAGCAGCGGTGGTTTTATTAAGTCACAGGCATATTGCTTTTAATGTTGGCTGTTTGAAACTGTTTTACTGGGAAATGGATTGCTAGCCAAAACACTCCCTTTAAATTTAGAAAATCTCCCAGGAGCCGTAATTGTTTCCTGAATGATCTCTCCTGAAAACAATGTTGAGAAGTGGAACCTACCTGACACTGGGGGTCGTCTGTTGTTGTTTACTTGGAAGAGATCTAGGGACACTCGCTCTTTTTGAGATAGTATTTCAACAAGCTGCAGATGAGACCATTATAACTTTGGAAAAGTTATATGTAACTTTCATTTGGTTTGATGGGTGAAATTCAACCATAAGCAGAGCTCCAGCACAAGGTCCAAGTGTCACTTCAAAACCAGAAGTCAGATCGAAATGTTTTTCTTTTTTTGGTGCGCCTCAAAGACTGCCTGTGCCAGAAGAAGGTATGAATTCTCACACCAAGCACAGATTTCCTATGGGGAGGCAAAGTTTTGGTGTTAAATGCAGTTTCCCAGTGTTACCATTCTCCCTTGGCTAGACTCAGTTAAGTCTTTTGAATAGTTACAGCTATAGCCTGTAATCATCCAAACGATTTAGTCATCTTTCTCAGACTTTGTGTCGTGCTTTCCTAAAACTCAGCCTGTAAGACAACAATCACAAAACTTGCTCTTCGGTGCAGCTTCGGTGACTAATCGTGGTACGTGTTAGAGTTCATCTGTTGTCAAGGTTAAGATAACTTCAGATGAATTGCTAAGCAATTAAACAAAAGCCCCGTGCCATGTTCAGCTCTGCATGCCTCTATACCTGTGTTTTACTGCATGCTGTTGTACATCTGTCGATGCCCGCAGGCCTCGCCTTGATTTCATGCTATAAAGCCGCAATATATTAAGGCTTGATTACCATAACAGTAAAAAGAGAAGTAATGAGGTATTAACTAAAGAAGCTCTTGAATAAAATGTTTTCAAGGTTTTAATGATGCTAAAAATTAAAAGGAAAAGTCTTTAAAAAACCTCATCCCTTTCCCCTTCCCTTTTAACTAGTTTTACTAAAATCATGCCCATTTTGTCCATGCAGTCTGCACTGTTGGTTTTTTGAATACAAAGGAAAATTGCAAATGCTCTGTGTGAACTTACCTGCTCACCTGTCCAATTATTTCAAAGCAATTAACTTCAAACAGTATGATGTACTGGCTCGAAGTTCTGGTAGGAATATAATTGACTGTTGGTGGTTACCTGGCCTCTTCTGGGTCTTGATAAAAGCCATCTGTATTTGCAAGCCGTCAGGCCCCAATCCAACAAAGCACTTAAGCATATCCTTAACTTGACATATGAACAGGACTTTTCATCTGCTTTAAGTTAAGTAGGTGTTTGAGGATGTTGCTGAGTCAGTTTTGAAGAAACAGGTAAAAAGACCTGGGTGAAATCTAAACAAAGCTCTCATTGAGTTCATCGGGTCTGTAAGAAATAAGGTGGTGTTTCTTTCAAAACACTAAAACTCCTCAGGCAATATTACTGAAGAGCATAGTTACTCTCATGAGCAGTTGTCATTGTGGGGAAGTTAACAGAAAGCTTTGTGGTTAGAAGGGGATTCACAAAACGATGGCAAACAGGTAGGACAAATGAAGTTCAGAGCGAGAGCCCCGAGTTAAAAGCAAGGACCTTCCAAAGTTGCCTGTGGCAGTTTGAGAAATTTCAAAGTAAACAAACAAGTGATTGTAATGAAAAAATAAAGTGGTTTTGAAAATGTTTGCTTTGCTATTGGTTTCAGGAGAAAATATAGTACTTGCCCAAAATGTAATGAAAGAGACGTTGGCATAATAATGCCAAATTATCTTTCTTCATGCTGTGTCACCTCGGAGAGAGAGATGAGAATATTGCTGTCTGGCATAGGCTGATCAGTAACGTACGCATATGGATAACATCGTTTTCTTTGGAAAGGCTGTTTTGTACAAACTGTCATTAAGAGCAAGAACCTGTTTCATTTTTATCTCTTTATCAAAAATAGCCAAGGCCATAACAACAGGCAAGTGTAACATCACAGCAAGATCACATTTATGGGTAGAGCCCTAGAGCAGCTGCAGTGCTTCAGCTCTGAGACTTGTGATGAATGAGAACTGCAGATACTTTGCTAAATCTGAAGAGGGGCTGCTTGACAAGCTATGGAAAGCAACAGTAGAAATTTCAGGAGAAAAATAGAATATTTTAAAGTGAGTCTGTGGTGGTTTTCAGGCTTGATTTTGGCTTCCATGTTCTGAAAATGCTTTGAACTATTTCTGAAGAATAAATAAAGTTCAGAGGAAATATTGCTGGTTTGTGAATACAGGCTAAACCAAAATTCACCCTAATGTCAGGAACTTATTTGCTGGAATTGTTAGTTATTTTTTTGTCCTCAGGTTTTTAGGATAGGATTGACTGCGAAACCACCAAGGTCCACCAAAGAGGGGCAAAGAGGTGCCCAGCTGTTCCAGACTGATAGGGGGCCACTACTTAGGTTCAGGGCCTGTCCCTGAAGGACATCTGTTTGTGTTTCTTGTGTGGGAATTTGTCTATGCGGTGGGTTTCTGTCACAGTGACTGTTAGATCTGCGTGCCAAGTAAGGTGGCAGAACCAGGTACAATGTTTCTGTTCCCCCCAATGCCTGTGTATTTCAATTGTCACTCCAGCTGTTGAGTTTAGGTGCAGTTTCCAACTCTTTAAAGTTGTGAAACTTCTATTTGGATCCAGGCTTATTTAATGCTTTAGCAAAATTTCATATCCATTGCTTGTGGACTTTAAAGTTTTAATACACTTTTCATTTAAGGCAAGCTCAAATTGCAGCTTAATTTTGATGTGATTTGCAGACTCAGTGGCAACTACATCATGCAAAGAGATGCAAATGTGCAAAAACAAGCTCCAGTGAGGCTCGTACAGGGATCTTTCTGTAGCAATTACAGAGTGGAATTGATTTCTGTCTCTGCTCTTCCTTAAACTTTAAAAATATCCAGCTCCCCTCAACCACTGCTGAACCGGTGTAATCAGGTAAACAGCTTGTGTTTAATTTTTGCCTCTGCTGGATGTTGGGCCCACGCACTTGGGCTTGCGTACCCAGGTTGCATGTGTTAAGCAGTTTCTGTCGCAGCATATCTTCATGGGCCCAGCCTACGCAGGACAGCCTGTAACCAGGGAATAAAAATGTAAACACAAGCTGCTGTTCGGCACAGTTAGTAGCACAGCAGCATGTCCTGTATGTATTTTTACACAGATAATTTGGCTGCATTAATCTGGGCTAATCCATCATTTTTTTCATTCAGTGGCAATATTTTGTCTCCTGCTGAAATTGTTAATATCTACTCAGTTTTTTGTGACCATTTCTCCTCACTCTGTGAGAGATATGATAGTATCCTCTAAGCTGTCATGAGTTAACCGTTCTGAGGTGCTGCGAGCTTATGGAAAGGTATGAGAGTTGTATTAGCCTTGGCTTTTCCCTCAGTAACTGGGCTGAGCAAAAGGCAACAGGGAAAGGAAAAGTAAATCCCAGATTTACTTTGGGCAGAAATTGCTTTCTACACCACTTGTATGAGATTCATTGACAAAGAATAGATCAGTGTTCCTAAGTTTCATACTATGAACTGAGTGAAAAATAGAAATTTGAGACCTTGTGTCCTTTTACTTTCCACCTTGATCTTCGTCTTCCCTGTCAAAGTGTGAGAAAGGACTTCCTTCCTTAACTCAGCCGCTTGTGTCTAAAGCCAAGGCAGTGATGGATCGTTTCCCCCCAGCAGTCCGAGCCCTCCTTGGAGACTGCCTCCTTTGAATGATTTTGAAGAGCTGGCTGAGCTGACCTGACTCTGTCTGCTCCAGTCCCTGGAGTTCTGTCTTCTAATGCGTGCCGTTGCTCTTCAGACTCGATCGAGCAATGTACTTCATGCATATGAATAGTCCTTTTAAAGTCAGTAATGAACAACCTGTGTTATTTTAGATAAATCCTTTAGTCATTACCTGAATGAGAACTTAAGAGGTGAGGGGGGGAAATCAGATTGGTGAGGATCTCATTTAGAGACCGAGAGTTACTGAGTGTCATCCAGGCTGAGGAACGGCAGGTACTTCTTTCAGTGAACTAAAACCACTGTCAGCTTCACCTGTACCAAGAAAGAGAGGCTCAAGCCCAATGCCAGGGCTCCTGCGGACCAGAGGCGATAGGCAGGTCAGTGGTCTGAGCGTGCTCCTTGGTTCTAGACAGAGGTGATGTTTTGACCTCCCACATAGGTGAGTACCAGAGGATAGAGATGTGATAAGAAAATAATTTGGGTGTGTAGTGTAACAGGCCTCCAGTTGTCTAATAAAGGTTTTTTAAAAAAGTAAAATGTTATCAGAATCAGTCTGCACAAGTATATGTAATTATTACAATATTACCACAGTTGTCTCCTTTGTTGAAGCATTCAGTTCTTTCCATGTTTGCTTTGGTTTAAGAGGTAAGCCCATAGGCAGTTACATGCTGCAGTGAATATTCATATAAAATTCCGATGATCTGTTAAAAGCATACTTCCCATTTGTACCTGGAGTAGTAGCTGATACTAAGAGTTTGTCTTCTAAGTTGGCCTGAGGTAGCAACACCATTTTGTAGTCTTTCCCTTTCTCTTGATGTAGCCTCTCTATGTACACAGACTTTCTCTCTATAACATCGTAAAGAAAGTGACTGCGTGGATCCAGACTGGGGCTGGTGGGATTTATGTGGTCAGCTGCAGTGGTCAACAGACATGCTGGTCCTGCTCTGGTCCTTGAGCGTTTAGCTGGGAATAAAAGACATACAGAATGGTGTCTTCCCTAATCTAGATAGCATCCAGCTGAATGATAAATTGGAAATTCTATATGTTCTATAAGTAATAACCAACAATTGTATAACTGTAACTTTGCTATATTCTTGCATACGCATTGCTTTAAGACACACAGCTGACACACGGGAGGCGAGAGGACAAGTTTAAGACCTAACGGCTCTCTGGGCGCATCGCCTCGCGTTTACCCACCCGCCGGACCGCCATGAGCTCTATACGAGCAGTACGGAAATTCTGTGTCCATGTAACCAGATTATTAGGTAACTGTACGTGCGGGATGTCTCTGGAAAATCAGTCTACCGGCACGCTGAATCAAACCCTGAACTTGTGCTGAAAACCAAAGATGAGGGAGGCAGTGGGCAAACCTTGTTGTGTGAAACCTTACTTATTGCCTGTCACTAGGGCAGTGTATCGGGGACAGATGCTTCAGAAGGGAAAGTGAAAAGACGTTGAGATCACAGAGAAGAGGGATGGGGGTGGATCTTTGGGAGCAAGCAGGGTTATACATGGAAGTTCTCTACCAAAGCAAGACAATTGTGTTGATGAGGTGTTTGTAACGAAGAGTACAGAGTAGCCTGCCCTCCCAAAGCAGAGCCCCGCAGAACGTTGAGCACACCTGCCACATCTGGAAGGGAACTGTATAATGTAGCTATTCTCTTCTCTGAGGAACGGCCTGACAGTTGACTAAGACTTTATAGTTTAAGGATAATTTTCAGTAAAGGAAACCATGGTTACTTGTTCTGAATGGGTTACATGCATTCCCGTGCAGGTTTTCTGTGGTTATGCAAGGGGGAATTTGGCTCACAGACATCTTTCTTTGGCTGCCAAACTGGTGAGAGCAAAAGAGACTTCATAGAAAGGCAGCGTATGTGTGATGAGTTGTTAGTTTTATTAATTTGACTGAGATTTTTCTCACTTTAGACAGGGTAATAGCTATAAAAGAAATAACCTACTAAAATACTCTTTTTAATGAACTGAATTGCTGATGCTAAATTTCATTGCTGGAGCATCTTACAATAATGTGGCTTTAAATGTGCACTACACAAATGAACAGACTTTAGATCAATTTAAAAGTACCATTGATATAATTTTATGGCCTGGTCACTGAAGAGCTGTCACTTGGACAAAAGAGCAGAATTCCCTCTCCCAAAGCGTAGGCAAAAATCTCACATGTGGGCACCCACTCTAAAGTATTCCCAGGTTTTTACTTGCTAACAAACAGGAAAAAAAGGTATAGTGGTCTGTGGCAAAGCTTCTAAATGGTGAGGTGTTTCAAGGAGAGCTTGGAGAGGGCAGAGCTCCTCTTGCTGTCCAACACAACGGTGTCAGAAAATCCCCTGGGAGCTTTTTCAGGTATGTGAACCTGGAGAAACCTCAGGCCTGCATAGTCCTTCCTGGATTATGAATAACAATCTCCAAAGACGTGTGCTATGACTGAGAAAGGCCCCACTGCCCCATTCAGTGCTCTTAAGGTTTTTCAAAAGATGCTGTTCTTCCTAGTTGCAACACTGTTATGGGCAGCGATTAGAGGTTGAAGTCAAAAATGGAAACAAAAGGTTTCATTCAGAAATAAGATTTGAAATTTACCTCAGGCCCCCAGCAAGTAAAATCTGCTAGAAAAGAGCAGTCATTCATCACCCAGCATTAGTTACAAAGCTTCTTCTGTTCTGACACCCGACAGCCAAGGCAGAGTCAGTAGATTTGTTCAAACAGCGTTGGTGAGTATGGCCAAGCATGGGAGGAGAGGTTACGGGGAGAAAGCACGTAGCTACGCAGCTTTCCTTGTTAGCGACTGTTTCTTTGTTTAGCTGTAAATTCCAGCATCTACATACAAAGATACTAAAATACTTTCTTTCAAAAAGTATCAGTTGGGTGTACTTTAGCTATACTTTGGCTGCTGTACTGAACAGTTTTCTGAAAATGAAGCTCATATCGTTTGTGTCCCATCCCTTCCTACGCCTGCTCGCTGACCTGGTGTTTGATGTAGGCAGTGCCTTTGCTAAAGGAAAGTGTTTCACGCTAAAATTTTTCCTCAGACTTCACCCTGATTTTCTGTGATCTTAGAGAAGCCTCCGCAAGGTGGGGAGTCCTTATTTCTTTTTGATTTCCATGGGAGTTGAGTATATTCATCGTGTGGATTAACTGGGCCCATATCTGAGCTGGAAAAGGACGGCAGACTGCATGGTGCTGGTGAGAGCTCAGCCATCAATTAATATCTTTGCTAAAGATGAGTGTGGCTGGCCCTGGTGTCTTGGGTGGGTTGCATTTAAAATATAGCCTGGAGGCAGCTTTACTAACTTTAGAGATGCGATGATCAGATCTGCAGAAGAGCGTGCAGAAGTGATGCAACATGACAGTTTAAAACGAGAGAAGGATAATGCTGGTTTGCTCCATCACCTAATGGGTGTATGACGGCATATTGAATCATTCAGTTATTTATGGTTTTAAAAGTTATTTCCATGTCAATAGAATATTTGTGTATGAATAAGAGACCTCTTTTAGAGCAAGAGTTAGAGATAGGTGCACCATTTTACAGGTGAAACTTCGGTTAACATTTCCTTTGGGGTTTCTTTTTGCCATAGCCTTACAATCACTTGCATTTCTAGTAGCTTCTCAGTGCCAGGAGTAGGCCGTGGTGACCTTAACTCACCATGTGTAAAATGGGAAAGTTTCGGGGAGCTGTTTTCTTTGTCTTACCCAGTGTTTGTGCTATTGGAAGTAAGACAGCGTACTTTTGAAGTGAAATATTTTCAGAAGTTTCTCTGAGAAATGCTGTTCTGCTAAATTACACTCACAAAAATCCCTCCTAGCCCCCTCAGATGATACCCTGGCACTTATTTGTAGTCCTTATAAAACCCTGAAAAAGAGTTTGCCACACGATAGCTCGTGTCCCCAGTGAAATGAATGCTTGTTGACAGCTTGTCTGCCTCAGTGATGTGGAGGGAAATAATGAAATAGCAGAGGACTTAACAAGTGCATATCTGAGTGTAAAGCCAGGGTTTTGCAGAACGGAGTCTTCACACCGCTGCTCACAGGTGAGCGTTTTGCTCTCGCTGCTAATCTCGCTTTGGCAGGGAACACGGAGGGGCTGTAGTTATCTGTAAGGAAAAGCATACAAAATGAGGAACTGTGTTGTGACCAAAGGAATAAATGGGCAGATGGTGTGCTAGCATCGTACCTGACACTCCGGAGGAGACCGTTGTAGCGTAACCACCGAGTGCAAACATACAGTTACGAACAGAGGCCAAATCTGAGAAGAGCTGGGGGAAGGCGATATGCAAGGAAGCATGGAATAAAAACCAGTGCGAAATAAAGATTGAGACGTGACAGAGAAGGAATTTGGGGGGAAAAGTGGAAGAATAAGCAAGATGATATGACAGCCAGAAGCAGCTGGGAATAGGAAGGGAGCTCAGATAACTGGACTGGAGACAATAAATAGCTGAATTCAGAGTTTTTGCAAAATGAACACTGGTGCATGTGAGGCACCAAGAATTTTAGACTTGTGAGCAGACAGTTGCTGGCCAGTTCTACCAAGTAGAAATGACAGATTTTGTCAAAATAAGAAGGTGAAGTGGAAGGAGAAGGGGTAGAATGGTGGTGGGAGATGCCAGAACCAGGGCAATGAGAGCGAAGATTACAGTGAATCTGAGAGGAAAAAAAGGAACAGCGATGATAAGGGGAAGGCAAACCTCAACATGCCAGGAATTGCCCCAAGTGGGAAAAGCTGAGATGTTGAAATAATGTCTTTTTATCATGCAAACAATTTAGTAAAGTGAGAAAGAATCTAATGCTTGCAAACCTGACAGTGATAACCTGACAGAAGAAGGATTTAGAGATGAAATCCTTTGGTTAAAGTGGCATTTGTCTTTTTTTTTGGTGCCAGCAAAGAAACCCATGTAAGTGTTTATGAAAGGATGTAAACATCTATTCTATAGTAGTCATCAGCACTAGAGCTTCAGTAAACACTGTTTAATGTTTAAACACAATGTATTGAAGTGTGATGCTGGAAGTTATAGTGCATTCAGCTGCCAGAACTGCCTTTTCTTGGCCTGGAAGGTAGTGCAAGCAAAGAAAGTGCAATTTTCAATAGTCAGTGGGGTTTTTTTTTGCCACTGACAAAAATGCTAGGTGAAATACAATAAATTTTGCACGTTAAGGAAAATTTCTGCAGTCAAAAGTTCACTTGTATTGCTGTACTCATGAAAATACGTTACACCTTTGGTCTTAACCCTTCCTTATACCATTTGATTGTCTTGACTGTGTGGTCTATAACAAGCAAATCCTCCAGTCATTGCCTTACTGCTCAGAAAGAGCATTCAGTGCAGAGAAACCGCAGGATTTTATTTATTAAACATGCCTGTGTTAACCCAGCAGAATATCTGAACATTTGGGAGTGAAAATTAGAATTCTAAAGACCTGGATCTTGTTCAAGAAAGCATGATGAAGGCCATTTGTCAGGGAAAATGGGAAGAGACCCAAGTGTCATAGATATGGGTGTCACTCTCTTTGTAGTGGCACGAACTCATGAAATACAATCAGTGACCTAAAAGATGAGTAGAATCAGATAATAACAATGCATGTTGAGTCTCTGGATTGTGGAGTAAAATAAAAAGAAACGTACTGCTGCACATAGACTTACACTTAAAGAACTACAGGGACTTCAATGAAGAAAGGTGAAAAAGGGAAAGTGTGTGAGAAAGGTTCCTATCCACAGCTACTTTGTAATAATAAGCTTTAACCACTCTCCTAGCTTTGGTGTGTGTTGTGCAAGAAGGATTTAAGCCCCATTAGGAACAACAGTAAATGCCCTGTAGAAATGATGTCTGTATTAGCACTGAGAGTATTTTAGATCAGGGAGATCTTTGTGGGCATCAACCAGAAAGAAGAGAGATAAAACACTCATTCTTTGATCTTGCAGGGTGGTCATTCTACAAAAAAGTCTCTGCAGTTCATCATTTTCAGTAGCTTTTCTGCCTGTCATACCGTGCCTATTGATGTGAAGGCCAGAGACTGCTGGACTATATAAGCCCTGTCCAGAATTCTAAAAAGCATGTGCATCAAATGCAGGGTAGATTGGGTGAAATTAGCCTGCAAAATTCAAATTTTAACAGAAACGGCTAAAACACGAAACAACGGACATTTGTGGCAGTAACCAGAGGTAAGGGTTTCTTACGCTTCCCACTCTCTGCTTAAATCTCACCTTTATGAACCCTTTGTGCAGAGTTGCAGTATTCTAATTATGTAGCAGTATATCTTGAAAATTGATTGCAGGAGAGTTTTTAGCCAAGGACCAAAGTCTGATAACCTATCTCACTTACTTAGATTGCAGTGATAGTTCCCTAAATAAATATCAAAGCCTAAAAGCAATCTGCAGAAGGAGGTGGGTTTGCAGAAGGACACGAGGATTTGCATGGAAGATCCATTTTTCCGTAGAGATTACAAAGTTTGCTGCTGGGATGGGAGGTGGGGAGACATGACTGTAAGCTTGATGAATTCTTAGGAATCTAGAATAACTTTCGTGTTGTCATCAACTTTAGCCTGTCTTTTAGTGCTACCCTGTCCATTAGTGCTTCCCAATTACATAGTGTCTAGTTCAACTGGAAAATACATGCATTTCTGCAAATATTATTTCCATCTTCTAGGATAAATTCCAGCCACTGGAATTCGCCAAATCCAATTTGGTAGAGGGTGGTAACTCTTCCGTCCAGATCTAGTGGGATTATGATACATCTTGGAATAGGAATTTCAGGACAGATCCCAATGGATTTACTTTCAGCATCAGGTGAAGAATTACTTTTGTCAGAGCTTGTTCAGAAGTGTATTGGGAAGAGGGTCTTATTATTTGGCCTGTTCATAGAAATCCAGTTCTGGATTTCTCAGGGACCACCACTCTGTGAGACCAGTAAGACAGTCTCACCATCCTTCATCCTCAGCAGCTGATTCCAGGCCTCTTCAGAGTGCTCAGATTCACAGCTTACTGAGAGCACTGAAATACAAGAAGCTCCATTTCAGCAGTAAAAAACTCTCTTTTACTGTGAGGGTGATTAAATACTGGAATAGGTTGCTCAGAGAGATTGTGGAGTCTGTCCTTGTAGATATACACAGTTCAGCTGGACACAGTCTTTGGCAACTTGTTCTAGCTTACCCTGCTTTGAGCAGGGCGGTTGGACTAGATGATCTCCAAGGGTCCTTTCCACCTCACCTAGTCTACAGTTCTATGAATTATTTTATTCCTGTAACTTTAACGATCTCTGAATCAGAGCAAGGGGCTTACTGGGTTGCTAGATATGATAGAAAACAAAGAATATATAAGCAGCAGGTCAGAGAATTATGAAAACCCATGGGAATCTTTAACGTATGAGAGCAGAACTTCATTGTGGTGAGCCTATGCAAAGAATGATGTGGTTATTCTCATCCTGAAATCCTGAAATGCCATGGAAATTCTCTTGGCAGGATGGATTTGGGGTAGCAGTAAATCTCTCCTTACAGAATTCAGGCACCATTCCCAACGCTGTTTCTGGACTGCTGTGTCATTCTGAACACAGCCTTTTCCCTCTTTGTATTTCATTTACGGTTTTGTGAAAACGTGAGCCAAACCTCCTTTGTGTGGGATAGCAGAGTTTCTAGATGAAAACTGCTACAGAAGAAATAGGTGTTCAAATTCCATTAGTAAGATCAAATGTTGTGTGTGCTGTAGTGAATGCATGTGTTCTATCTGGCAGAAAGAAATGATGTTAATTAATTACTTTGACATGCAGTCATGATGTTGCAGTGTATATTATAGATGTCCAGATGTTGGGTTGTTCTTCCAGGATGCAACATGTTTGACTGTATTAGGAGGTGCATTTTTTCTTTGTGTATGACTATGACAAATGGAGGCACAGCCAAGCTGCTAACTTGCTTGCGGGCATCTTTCACGCTTCATCCATTATATGAGTGATAGATGGTATTAAACCACTTCTTTGTGGGGAAAAACACATTGTGGATAATGGCAAGGAAATCATCAGCTCTAATATTTATCCCAACTTAGTTTGGTATCTGCAAGATCAATGTTTTTTTAATTCTCTTTTGCTTCATTTGCTTTGATGTTGTAAAGGACATGTTGCATCTTGGGAGAGCATTGGATCACATTTTGATCACAGCTTTATTAACACAGAGCTACACAGGTGGAATTAGTCTGGATTTATATAAATGATAACAGAAACTCAGCCCTTGTCAGATCTTTAAACTCAGTATTTAACATTTCTGAGTTGTTTCTTTATACTTAGGTATAATCACCCTGATCAGAAATTTCTTCTAGTCTGATTACAGCAGGAGACTTAAGACAGACTTCCAGTAAAGAACATCCTGTCTTCTCTTGATATCAATTTATGAGTCAGTTCTTCCTCCCTTTTGAATTTTTCAGGAGAAAACTCCTTAATTGTTTTATTACATTACTTGCCAGTGATACCAAGGTCATTGATTCTGTCTTGGTACATAAACCAGCCTGTTAAGATAGTACTATCAGAACTTTGTTAGACTGGATGCTTATATTTTTATCAAACGTGTGCCATCTTCACTCAGGAGTAAATAAGGCTCTGAGTTGAAACAGGAATTTTGGACTAACCAAACTGTTTCTCAAATTTAAATGTTTTTCTCAATTTGAAGAGTAGAGTGGAAAATATTCAATATTCACTTTTCCTGTGAAAAGTCATAACAATTAACTGTTTCTCGTCCAATCCTTTTGAGAAGACACTCCTTCCACTTGTGTTTTATCCGGACAGTTCCTCCAATTAGGATGCAGGATGGCTTCGCTCCTCATTTGCAGGTAAAAGCTGCCACACAGTGCTCTGCTGCAGATAAAAGTCCAAATTGTGCCTTTTCTGTAAGTCTTTCACACATTAAAAAATAGGAATAGCAGTAGAGGATGTTAAACAGAAATGCTAAAGCTCCGTGTCAGAGCTGGGTACTAGTCTTCATCGGGAGATGTTCTGACGCTGTCAGTATCATTCTCCGTGGTGCTTTCTGTGCTTGTTGCACAACACAAAGTTTCCACATTTCTTTACGGAAACGGAGTACTTTGTTAATAAAATAATCAACGATCAGCACAGGTACATGAGTCATGCTTCTTGTCTATGAAATTCAGAGCTTCAAAATGTTCAAGAAGGCAAGTTAAAATCATAGTAAATTAGGTTAAAAATCCTATTTTTCTTCATCACTGAGAATTTTTTCTTATACTTCCATTAAAATGCGATTCAAGAAGGATACTTCTATCTGGGAGATGGCACCTTTGTGAAAAAATTACTTTGTCAACAGAAGTCTGTGTGCTGGACATTTACAGTGATGCCCAGTCCTTTGTGAGGAGAATTACCACTTACCTTTAATTGAAGATCTCAAAATAGACTTCAGCTCCAGCTCCTAAATGAGGTTTCAGTGGTTAATTGATCTAATGTGAGCTCTCTGCACAGAAACTGACCTTTGCTTTCCCTGTATGCTGCACATAGGAAACATGTTCGTTATCATCCAGGAGCTCCATGGCTGATTAGCTTGTATTTACTTCTCTCTCAGTGTCTTCCTCTAGAGCCACGTATTTTCCTAGTTTCAATACGGAAATGGAAATTAAATGTCAAACTACTCTCTGATATTTCAGAAGAGGCAGACTTGAAAAACAGAAACATGACCAGAAGAAATGTTTAAAGTTTTTTTGTGGCCCAGTCCTCAGATATCTAGCATCTGATTCTGCCTGTGCAGTGGCTGTGTGTAATTGTATTTTAAGTAAGTGAACAGACTGGCCTCAGTTGCAGGATTGTGTTTTTTGTAACTGTAATTAGGTAAATTAATCAGTACATTAACTTCCTAGCGCAGAGCACAACTCTGAAACGAATTGCAGGTATTCGGTAGTTTGATACAATAGAAGGCCAAAACCTGCACAGAAGTCAGCGTTACAAGGCTACTAGAGCTCTGTAAACATGTAAAAGCTTTTTAAAAAAAATGTATAGTACAGAGAAAGTTACACTTGTGTTATTTTTTTTTTTGTTTTTAAGAGAAAGAAACAGATTTGTGTTGGTTATTCCATTTTCATCTAAATATGTAAACATAACTAGCCTTGGCCTAAGGGGTCGTGAATGAAGCTGTATTTCAGAACCACGAGGCAAAGGGCTTCCTCCCTGTCCTTTGCTGCCTGCAGTCTTCCCACCAATTGATCCCAGAAATTAATCTTCTGTGTAGTTGGGGTTGTTTCATGTTCTGCATAAGGGACAATCTGTGTAGCACCTGAGTGGTGGTGCTGCCAGGCTTTTCAAGGTCCAAAGTCTCTCCTACCAGAACGCTTTCCATGTGGCCCCCTGATGTTAACAAAGGGACATCTGCAGTTAATGGTAAATACAGACCGGCACGTTAAATGAAGCTTTCTGGTTTCTCCTGACTCATCCACCCTTTTATGTCAGGCTTTCAACACAGTGATTCTCAGGACACATTAAACATGAATCGGTGCCTTTGTTGTAGTAGTAGAGTGCGGTCTTGTATCTCATTAAAGACACTAACTTACAGTGAACAATGTGAACAATACTAGAACTTTTTTTGTCTCTCAGATAAATACAGGCCAGAAAGCAGGCTAAGTTTTTTCCTGAGTACTGTGTTGGGAATGGAATTGGTATTTCAGTTGAGGCATGGTTAGCATTGCCAATTGCTAATACACCCTGGTCAGGAGACTCTACTACTGCAGCCGCTGAAGTTAAGAGAATCTTTTGTGCTGGACCCAGGCTCTGACTGCCTTTTGTCCCCATGCTTTGTTCTTTCTGTCTCTTATTGTCTCCCTTCCATCTCTTTTTTTTTTTCCCTCTCTGCTTTTATCCATTCTTTTTCTTTACTTTCCTCCCTTGTTGCCCTGAATACCACCTAACTCTTGGGTGGGAAGTGCTGGATGCCCTTCCTCTCACCACTGCTCTGCCTTACAGAAGTCAGAGGCCACAAGCTTGCTTGTTTAGAGGCCTCCTGAGCTTGCAGCTCTGCATGGCGAGTTGCCTTCCTGATTACGTTATCCAGAGAGAGAGTAAAGTGGGTTTCAAGGAGCTGCCTACTGTTTTACCCACAGTAAGATGTGGCAACAGAGCAACAAAATGGCTCTCAAGCAGAGCAGCAGCAGGATTTTAGTGCCTCGAGTTCTCTGTTATTCCCTGGCTTCCCTAGGCTGCTCTGGTGCTGCTTAGGTAGCCTGGCTATGAGTCTACAACACCACTTTATATCACAGGAAGATTCCTTTAATGCATTTCAAAATGACAGTCTTCCTTTTCAAGCTGTGCATCGAAAGAACATCTATCCAGTGTGGTTACTTTCTTAGCTGAGTCACTGTTTGAGTGGGAACTGCCAAGTGTGCCACCGGTGTCACATTGTGGTCTCCCTCTCACATAATAGTGGAAACCAGAGACAGGCAACCAGAAGCACTTATTTTTTATGATCTGTGTTGTGTGAATTCAACAATTGCAAAGAAAGGCTGAGCCCCCAGGAGACTTTAGCAATAGATTTCTATATTTTAACTTCAAGTGGGGAAAGGAAAAGAGAGGGGAAAAAAAAAGAGACATATATAAAGGTTTATGAGGCATGTTCTAAAATTTAGGAAATAAGAGTTTGTAAAACATAAGAGAGTTTGTTTTCGCTTCAGTTCTAATAACAGGCAGAGGACTGTTTCTCCAAAATCAGAGATTGTAGCTGAAAAGCATCATAGTCACCATCTGAGCCTACTTGCAGATAGCCTTTCAGTACAGGTGTCCCTGCTCCAAAAGCCTAATTAGAGTGAACAGAGTCTTCAGAAATTGAACCCAAACCAATCTGGGATGCTGGCAGGTTTTGAGAACAGGTGGGATGATTAGTTTTCTGACTCTGACCATACACTGCACTGAGTCTCCTGGCACATGGCACCTACCTAGTGTCTTTTGTTTGGTTATGATCATTAAAAAGTAATTAGTGAAATTAAGGAGTTCTGACTGTAATGCACTGTCTACTTGAAAACAAAATGGATTTTGGTGAAGGGCCTCAATTTAATTCCTGGCAAAGCAGTTTACATTTCATGTCAGAGATCAAAATATGTATGGACAGGTCTGTTTGCCACTTGTAGAGTTCATGCCTCGGGGAAGAAGAGCCGGTAGGTTCTGCAGCCTACTTTGTATAGCACTGAAGGGTGTGAAGAACGTGCTCCCTGCAGCCGTTTCAGGACACAGGTACTTCATAAATAACAACCACTCTCAAGCAGCTCTGACTGTTTCTTCAGCTGATCGAGGGGTTGCATCACTCCGAGACAGAGCAACCAGCGCATTCTTTACGTAGGTGGGGAGTCCCAGGCAGCAGCCTCTCTAGTAGCAGCAGCATCTGTTGATGTGATACGTTTCCTACCAGCCCAAAAGGTCCTAAACAGACAGTGGTCTCAGGCTGAAGTGTCTAGAATTGTTGAGGGGCAGCAGTTAACATGGCCGTTACAAAGCTGTCTGTCATGTTTTGACTGTGACCACTACCTCAACTTTAACACCTAAGTCTGATGCTAACAACGCTTGTGCCTTCACTCCGGTAGAAATTACTGCTGAAACCCTCAAAACCTGGCCAAAGTGAGATCACTAGCTATGGCTTGAGAGGAGGTGCATATGCAAATATTCTGTCTAGTTGCAGGGAGTTGAATTATTTGTATCCAACATGATTTTTTAATGCACCCTTTTGTTCAGCAATTAATATTTAACGATCTCAGATAAAACTGTCAAACAATATGGTCTTCGCAATGCAGTTTTAAAATATCTACCCATCCTTCATTCCCTAGTATGATAAAACATTGGAATGGCTAATCTGAGTGGTGATTTAATTTGGTTATATTAGTACAAAGATGAGCTTTAATAATCCTCTTTATAAGATTCCACTGAGGGTTTGTGTGTGTGTGTGCAAGAGAAATGCAAGGAAATGTGAGTGCATGGGGACATTAGTGATTTTGAGGTGTCCGTTCAGAGGCTTTTCTCTTACACCCATTTGTAGGCTGCCTGGAAATTTATCCCAACTTAATTCTCTAATTATAAGCAATTTGCAACTTGAGCAATAATCTTCATAACCTTTGCTACAGTTGTGTCCTTGATGTAATAGGGAAGGTAATGCATTAGTAGTCACATGCTGAGCTCTGGCTGTACCTGAGATTTAATGATATTTAACTCTGGACCTAATTTCAGTTTACAAGCGATTACATGCTGTCCTCTGGGACATAGCTGCAAAGAATTTCCAAATAAGTTGCAAAATAGTGATGAATTAACTTGTAGTCTTGTCAAAATCAATTATCTTACATGACAGCTCAACTACACTTTCCTATTTGCTGCACTGCAGCATGCTAAACATCAGCCAAAGCATAAACATAAAGTCCTTGTATGTCAAAACTCAGTGGTAGATTGATCTTGTATTTCATGTGCATGCAAATCTCCTGCAGGCTTAATGGAAATGTTTTACTTACATTCACAAGCAGAGGATCTTCTGTGTTTATAAACTGTTGCACTCTGCAATCATATAAATGTGCTATAATTGGATCAGAACATTCTCGTGGATGTTGTCCTCGGTTGACCAAAGTTTAAAGCCTCCTTTCAGATGATTCTGCTGAGTCAGTGCTGGGTTAAGACCCTCAACCAGGTGTATGCTGCGAGGGAGTAGCTGTACGCCTGCCAGGGGAATGAAGTGGGTGCCCCTCTCCCCAGGCTTGGTGGAGCTGCCTTCGCGCTGCTGATGTGATGGATTTGAGTCTGGTGATATAACATGGGAAATACGCATGAGGTCTTTAGGAAAACTGCAGTAACCAATGAGATAGAGCCAGTCCCCTCTCTGCACCGGACGGGGTTTTGGAGACAAAAAGGAGAGCCGGAAGGACCCAGTGAGGCAAATCACTTTTTCTCTCTTGAGAAATTTAGAGTTAAATTTTCCATCCTGGAAAACACAGTGTGATTTAGTTTCACCCATGGATCTGCTCAGTTCCTTCTGTGGATGAGAAATTCACGCTGCTTAGAGCTGTTGTTTGAGGTCCCAAACACTTAGCAAGCAAGGCTCCTTCAGTTCTTGCTTGGTTTGTGGTTTTAAAGGTTTTATCACGTGTTGTGTGCAAGTAGACATTATTTGTGAAAGCACAGACTCTTGTACAAAATTCTGTAATTATATAATTATAAAATGCACGGAACCACTTTATTATAGTTGAGATATAAAAGACAGTTAAGCTGGCAGCATAGCATTATGCTGTAGGGTTACGATCATCTTAAGAGAAATAAAAGATAGTAAAGGCACATCAACATCTGTTTAGGTCAAAATCACTGCAGGAACGGGTGCTGAAAGTTTGGAGTGGTGGTGTGCTAGGAATCTGCTTTGCAGGTTTAGCACTCGACTTGGCTGTATGTAGAGGCCTGTCAAATGTTACTACAGAGAGAAATACATCTAGGGCTTGAATCATTTCCAGGCTTTAATTTCTCCGATATATTTTGGAGAACAAGTGTTACTGCAATAGTAGATGTTCCTGCCAACAGATTACTGAACCAGGAAAATACTATTTCATATGTAGTATTGGTAGATAATGAAGACAGAGTAAATGACCATTTGGTTCATTTAAATCCAAGGGAAGTAAAAAGAAAAAAAAAAATCACAACTCTATAAAACAAACATTCAGAACTGAAGAAATTTGTTTGGAATGTCTTTTGGCCTGGAACACTCAGGAAGTTTAGTATGATAGATGTCTTGAAGTCCAGGTTCTAAAAAATATCTCAGGAATCAGCAACTTAAGCTGAAGAGGCAGAAACTTGTAGCTGGAGACCCTAGAGCTGATTTCTTATTAGTTTTCAGAAGAAAACTGCTTAGAGCAGTGGAGATCTGTAAAGAATAGAAAAAGGAACTGAACAGCAGACAGAATTATGTCTTAGAAGTCAGGATATGTTGGGGATAAAGTGAGATTTGCCAAAAGTCAAGCTGAGTTATGCCTAGCACAGGCTATTAAAACACAAGGCAACTGTGGAGGTAGAAAGAGAAAAGAGAAGGATGGGACAGCCCTGCTTTAGTGGAAATGGAGTAGGACAGTGGTGTCACCAGAACTAGACAGATCGTCTTTACAGTTCTCTGCAGGAATGATGAATGTGGGGTTGAAAAGCAGAGTAAAGGGGAAAGAAATAACCACAACTGAGGTAGGAGCAAAATGGGAAGGCGTTAGTACTCCCATGTAAGAGAAGCCACGTAATCTGCCGGCCGTGTTCTGAAAGAATGGCGTATGAAATGGGACCGGAGAGCGAGGATTTGGTAATAGATCTTGCCAAGGTGAAAGGGGGATTTGGCAGAGTCCAGTATGCTGATCGGGTTCTTGCAGATGTTGCACATGTCGGGGGTTTGATGCCTAATGCAGTTTACTTCTCTGAAGCTACATGGCATTTCGATTTAGCAGAGTGATACAGCAGTGCCCTTAAGTTACAGTGCAGGTACAAATTACTCTTAGCGGAGTGTAGCAATTGCAGAATACGACTGAGTCATAATACAAACATGAATTTCCTTCCTGGTCTCCGTAGTGTGTTTGCCATCATGACACCCTGCGTCCCCAGTTGCTGGGAAGGAGTATGTGGGTTGAAACCACCTCAAGCTCGTTGCTCTCTTCGAAGTTCTCTTCTCATTGTCCATTTTTTGTACTCCATGTAGAATTGAGCTAGGTATCCACTCCCCATGCTGGTCTAGGTAATTCAGGAAGACAAATATTTGCATTGTTTTGATTAACTTAGGGAAAAGTAGTTGCACAGGTGGCTGATCCACTCAGCTGATAGAGCCGGTTGATCTAGAGCAAAGGCTGCCCTCCAATTCCCTTTTCGTTGAGAGAAGTTCAGCTTCATTGTAGTCGTGGTGGTCGGTCACTCACTCATTGGTCCCCGAGTCTCAAGGACACGTAGCCTCTGCCTCTCTCTGCACAGTCTCCTTCCATTGTAGCAGTTCATTGACTGGTCACAGGATCAGATGCTTGAAGAAAATCAAACATAGTTGTTACGTTTAAAAGGGTGGGAAAATAGCACATGCAGCTTGAGGCCTGTTTTTCCAATCTCAATAATATAAACATCGTAGAATACATTTTGAAGGAAATAAGGGAATCGAATGCTTAGAAGTAAATGAAAAATGGGGTAAAATACGACGTGTTTATTTAAGGTAGATAGCACTAAAGGAAGCTGATAACTTTCTTTGATAAAATAACCAATTTTCCAGGCAAGAGAAAGAGTGGAAAATGCTTTGTAAACACGAACAAGTGGAGGCAAATTGCTGGCTGATGGGTTCACTGCAAATGTTGCCTTACCATGAATTCTGGAGGTTGTCGTAAGTTAAGGAAAAAAATGTTCAGTTTATTTATATCAAAGTATCAGCATGAACCACGTAACATGTACTGGAAAGCCAACCACGTCGTGTGCAGTGTTGGAGCTGCTTCCTACTTGCCAAATACAATTTGAGATACGTGGTCAAGGTGGGGTTTACGTCGTTCTACCGTACGCAATGCATGCCAGAAGAGGAACCCCTCTTCCTCTGTGTGTGGGACAGGCACTCACGTGAACCTTGGCCCCCACATCTAGGATTCAGTTGTCCATCTTAGATGCTCTTTGTTTCCTGGCTGCTCTGTATCTAATAAACTGCACGTGTCTTCTAGGAAAATATACGGGAAGGGCAAAGGTGGGGATGCTGTGGATATGCGTATATAACTGCAGAAAGCAGAACAGAGCCTTTACTCTTCCTAAGAGGATGTTGCAGACGTTTGAAATGTGCCATTGGCAAAGAATTTCTGAAAGAACATTTGTTTTCTGATGAAAGCTTCTATTTAGGACTTCACAGTTACTTTTTAACTATTAACTCAGCCAGAGTTGACCTCTCTGGGCGGTTTGAGAGTCTGCAGATCACAGTGCAGGATGTCCCATTATGAAACCTCTTCCCATCAATGTAAAGATTGTTTTCTACTGGTGGCATCCAATTCCTCATCTTGTTGACAGTTTCCCAGTTCTCCTGATAGACATTGCTGTCGGTCAGCATTCCAGATTAAAATGCTCTCCTCTTGACCCCTGTGTGGTAGATACAGCAGTTAGTTTCTAGCTGGTGTGTGTAAAGAACACTCTTTTATTAAATGTGGAAATGTATTTTTTTTGTAAAATTGAATTTGGCTATCAGCTTTATAAAACAGTTCATGATTATTTCTACCTGGTAGCAGTGGGAGGGATACCCCAGCAAGATCAGGACTGACCTAGAGTTGTAGACTCGTAGAATAATGAGAGTTGGAAGGGACCTTTAAAGGTCCTCTGGTCCAACAACGGTTTAGATAGCTGGGCTGGAATGACCCAACAGAAGTTTCTGGGTGCTCTCATCCTGATTGTAGGTGCCTGAACTGAAGAGGAATAAGCTCCCATGAAAGCCTTATTGTGGGAATTTGTCATCTGGGGCCCTGAAAGGTGGCATGATACACTTACAGTCCCCAGACTGGAGCCTGGAATGGAAACTCTGCTGGAATGGTACCTCTGCCTTCCCAGTTCATGTCTGACTTCACCACTCTTGTGGTTTTCAGGCCCCTTTCATCATTAACAGTTGGTATTTTTTGCCTTGGAGAGAGGCTGAACATTTCATCCATGGAGCTCCATTATGCTAACTCCATTTTTAACTCTTATTTAAGAAGAAGGAGGAAAGGGTTTAGTTAACATACAGAATTAAATAAAGTAGGACATTCCAGTCCTGGTAGGCAATGGGAGTTTTGGAATTGACTTTAGTGGGGTTAGGATTTTGTGCACAATATTCATTTCCTCTTGCAGGAATACTCATGTCTGCTGTAATGTAAATAAATATTACCATGGAAAGTTATCCAACTGCAATTACTTTTTGCATTACATCCTAAATATCTACTTGTACATGACATTTACTAAAGAAAAACACTTGCAAATTACATGTTTGATTAACATTACATCTTTCACAGTTTAAAAAGGGTATGGTAATTGAAAGCTGCATTACTTAGAAAACATGAACTTTATTTGAGCTCTTCTCTGTAACTGCAAATCTTCCCTTTTTTATTGAATATTTCACTCTGGATTTATGAGCATTTATAGTAGGTGGAAGGAAAGTCCTCTTAAAGCAAACATCCCAGAACATGAAGGCAATGAATATTTCCCGCTTTGTCACTCAACAAACAAAGGTGCGCATGAAGGAAAAGTGGGTAGAATGATGGCTCAGGTTTTGTACGTTGGTACCTGGCACAACTGACCAAGGTTCTGTAGACCTCTACAGAGGGCCTGTCTGCACCACTGGGAAAATTACAAGCAGTACTCACTAGCGTGTTGGGAGTGCACATTTTTGCACCTGCCAAGTGTGAAAATAGACGTTGCCTTTGAAAACAGACACCCTTGAAAAGAGGTAATAACTAAATTCTATCCTTGCAAGACTTCCTCACAAGTAGAACAAAACCGTGTGATATTATTTTTGTGAAATGGCACTTGAAATATTGTCCTTTCAGCTCTGGTGTCCAGATCCCACCCTGGTGCGGTTCCAATGACCTTAGCAATGTATTAGTTGGTGCTCTCTCAGAATCAGTGCTGGTTTCTCTAGGTGCTGCTGGATGAACTCCTCTGTGTGAAGCTGAAAGGAGAACTCTTGTCACACACAGTGCATTTTGAATTAGAAATGAGCTCCTCAGTTTTGGGCATGAATATACTGGGAAGACAACAGTGTTCCTGTGGGAATTTATGCATGTTGTCTTCCAATTTCTGTATCAAAACTAAGCCCAAAGTTAGACAGGCAGTTCCAGTGTGGTTCCTGTTTGGCTTGGTGGGAACTACAGGTCCTCAGCCTCTTGGGAAGCAAGGTGATGACTTCTCTGGTTGAGTGAAGAGGGTTAGCATGAAAATGAATATGAAGAACATTGGCTCTAAGCCTAAATAAATCTTACCTGTGCTCTTTTGTTACCTTCTTATGATGCATGTATGACATAAATTCTCAAAATCTATTTTTATGCTATTGCTGGCAGCCTAGAAGTCGAGTAAATAAGAATTATGGCAGCCGTAATGGCATTGCTTATGAGGAAATAAAAGAAAAGACAAACATGTCCATACAGTACTTATAAATCTATTATAAACTGTGGCCTATGCTTTGCTACAGCATCCGTAATGTAATCTCCATTGCAGTGTACAGTTGATACAGTAAAGAAAATTTACTGTGCATTAAAATTGTGAGCCGATTAACTTGTTTAAATATTGGAATCAATTTTTGTCTGTATGTGCATATATATATATATAAACCTCCAAGAGCTATTGAATATGTGATGGTCTTGTAGGGATGAGATTTTAAAAGTCAGTTGGCTGTTAACTTGAAATGGTTATTCATCTGTAATTGCAGCCGGTTGTTTAGGAACGTTCTCTCACAGCAGGCGGTGCAGGGGCCGCGTTCCAGCGTCGGTTACGTATGGCACCTCGGGACTGATGCTGAAGAAACAGTTACGGCGCTGATGTGCACCTGATGGCAATAACAACTGCACGCCTTGCTCGGGGCGTGGTGTGGCTGTAAAATTAGAGTCAGGCATGGGGCGGTCGTCGCCCAGGTTATTTGCTTATGAGTTAAATGTCCCGTCACGGCCTAATTTCACTTCATGGGCTGGTTTGTAATGTCAAGTGCAGCCCCCAGGGAGGGATTCAACCCATCTAATCCAGGTCACTGCTCTCGGAAGTGTCATTCTTTGCCAGTGCTCCCGGTGACAGACGCAAGCAGTGGTTGGTGACCTTGGGATGTCCCTTTTCAGTAGTTCACTTTGAGCTGGCCTGCGCCTCCTCCCTGCAGCTCCTTTGTGAGGCTTTGGTTTTTTGCCTTCCACCCTTCCCTCTGGCACACATCATGGTCCTGAGATGTTACTGTAGAAAAGTTCTGGGTAGAAGGCAAAATGAACGGAAACAGAGGAGTTTTGTGAGAGCTCCTTTAAAACCCGTTTGCGCAGTTAAGTCCTGTGGAAGTTTCCCTTCTCAGATGGGGGTTTATGTTTTTTTAACCCCTCAGCCTACCCAAACCACATTCGTTTTATCTTCTCATCTCATTATTCAGAGGCTTGCCACATAGCCTCCGGTGGCATTCCTAGAAATGTCACGACTTTTTTCCTTTCCTTGGGGCTTGGCCCCGTGCAGCATGCCCGTTTTCAGTAAGCTGTGCTGGTTAATAACTGTATTTCTATCCATTTTATTTCTCAAATGGCCTTTGCCCTCGCTGGAGCAGCCAGGTCACCAAGCAGTAGAATGGAAACTGGAACGGCACACCGTCAAAGCACTCGGTTGGAAAATAAATAAATAAATAAATATCACACACCCTTTTTATGGAAAGCATTAAATAAACTGAATCTAAGAAAGATACTGCACTTGCACTATTCAGGCCTTTGAAGTACAGTTCTATAATGTATTATTTATCGTGCATCTGCCACTACTGCAATATCAGCTAATAGGGGAAAGATGTTTTAGATGTTCCTTAAGAATGTAGAAGAACATGACTTGGTGAGCCATAGGCTGTAGGAAGGGCTTTTTCTGCTGCTGCTTCTGTGACCACGGGTTGCAGAGCTCCTTACCTTTCCTGCTGAACAGTGATTGAATACGTTGCAGTCCTGTCCGCTGAAGGGAGACTACGTAGCTTTGCAGCTGATCTGGTTTTCACTGGGTGAGTTAACAGCCGTAAGAGTATCCAGGAAAACCTCCCTCCTCCGCATGGTCCCACAGCACCCTGGAGCAGTGCATCTCTGCGGAAGGCCAGCTGTGTTTCCACTTCCAGACTGCTTTGAGGAATTGGATAGGTGGGCAGCTCTAGGGCCCCGATTCACTGTGCACAAGCAAGAGTTTAACTCCCATGAAATCACCTGGGGGAGAACTTTGGCTGCTGACCCTTCATAGCCCACTGTGTCCCTTTGCAGGGACAGGAGGCACTGGCTTTATTCATTTACATCTGGTGGTGTCTTCACCAAGCAGAACGTATCTGGTAAGGATCTACAAGGAGATTTTCATTCCCATTGTTCCAACAGAGGTATAATTTGCAAGTAAGTCAAAGAGAAAAATCCACCTTTTCCCTCTGCCTGTAACTTAGAGTCCCATCAAGGAAGCAAACATGACTTTTGTTTGGTGGCAGATGAAGTGAGTGGCTGATCTCCCTGCTGCGTGTCTGGTGGACAAGATATGAATCCTGAGGCATGTACACGCAGTACCTTGGTTTGTGAGGGAATGTCTCTGGTAGTTGGAGCAAATTGTTGACTCTTATGACTGAGAGAAACTTCCCTCCGCTCCACCGGCCATATCTGACCACGGACCTGGTGTAAGATTAATATGAAAGCGCCTCAGGTTTTCTCACGAGAAAGACTCTGTATGGGCAGCAAGAACTATTATATTGTTCCAGCACACCGCTTGGCTGAAACTGTTTTAAATGTCTGTAAAAAATGTTTACTTGAAAGTTGCGTAAGCTCTCACTACTGTACATGAATTAGGGAGGATTTTGTTTCAGCCTTACAGTAATTCTCCTCTTTGCCACTGACAGCTTATCTACATTATATAAATCATCTCTAGGGCACTTAATTTAGTACTATTACAGTCCAGATGAAATATTTATGTAATTTCCCTTCTTTTGATATAAACTTCAGTTACAGAGAGAAAATTGACTGTAAAAATGACATTGTAGGACTCTATATTTATCTTCTCTCAGTGATTTCCATAGCAAATTTACTCCGTTTACCAGTTGAAGGCTTTTTTTTCCTGTTGCTGGATTGTAAGCATGGCAAACTGAGCATGAAATTTTAACATCATGGTGTGTTTCTCCAAATCACACTTGTCACACTTGTAATCTCAGTAGAGGCAAAAGACAGATTTGGTGTCTGGGCTGCACTCGTAGCAGTGATCTCTCTGTAATTATAGAAAGGCTGTTTTATTAAATGATACCGCACCTCTGCTATTCCTTGTCTGTAGACGAAGACACGTTGATATTAATATTTACAGTAGTGTTTTGCAGCCCCAGTCAGAACTGGCACTTTGTTGTGGTAGGCATCATATTCTCAGGAGACAAAATTTAAAACCTTTACCTCCAACTGATTAGTCCCATATGCATCCTTTGATGCTTAAAAAGTGAGGTTTTTTCCTTAGGGCAGTAATCAAATCACCCTTTTCGGTCTCATTGTCTATCTGCAGCCCGAGAACGGCAGTATTTTTGGATATTCCACCAGTGTGCCAAAGGCTCTTGAAATTGGCCAGTGGATTAAAACAGGTTCCTAGTGAGGATGGGAGGCAGGCAGGCAGGCGTGCACAGACACACAGTGACAATATCAATCATATTTCAAGAAGAAAACAAAAGAGATCTTTTACACCAGAGATCTTGCATTGGTAGTGCTTTCAGTTCAGCCTCTTTTCAGCACAGTTTCTTGCCTGAATGCCCAGTGACTTTGGTAAGACAAGGTAGAACTTGTTAAAATGATTTTATATAATGTTGCAGAAGATAAATCAAAACTCTGATCTCAGCTGGAGTTAGGAAAATCTCAGCAGGTCCACTGAAACCACTAGGCAAATTATCATAAATACCTACCCCCCGGGATCTAATTCTGTAGAACACCTCATAAAGGGGATGTATTTGTGGAGCAAGAACATGGAGCAAGAGACTGGATGGATCTGGAGTTGTGTGGTGTAGATACATTTAAATATCACATAGATTTCATGGGGTTCAGAGTATGTGCTCGAGATGAGATTAGGCAGCATATGGTCTTGGTATCTGTGACTGTCAACACATCCCTCTCCCTTCATCCATAGAAAACTGTCTTCAAGAGGTAACCTGCTGGTGGAAAAATCACTTATTTATTGGCAGTCTACTCAAAAAGCCAAGCTTTAAAATCAGGAGTGACATATTAGAAAGTGTTGAAGTTCCAAGATTAATTCCAATTAACATCCTGGTGAAACTGGTTTGATAAAGGGCTGTATTTAAAGGGAATGGCATACCCGTGTTGGATATAGAATAGTGCATTTCTGTGGCTTTGTTTTGTCCACAGAGGCACAGGTAGCACTGAGTGAAAATCTGATGTGTAACCTTCGAACTGCCCCGTTCGCTGTATGGTCCTAGTGCCAAAGAAAACGTTCCGTTTTTCCTAGCATTAGAGCTGGAGGAGGGAGTTTCTGACTAACATCCATTTTTGATATGCAACAAAAATGCCATATGGAGTCAAAGTGGTGATCACTGCTGCTTCAAATAGAGTGTTAGTTCTTATTTGTGACATCTTATAAAGAAATCACTTAAAGCTTGTCTTCTAGTGCTGGGCACTCATATTTTATTGCCCAAGTCCTTGATGAAAGCAGGGAATGATCTGTAGAAGTCAGTTTTACACTGGGATTTTTCTCCATTTTATTTCAAAGGGTCTATTATTAATAAATTGTAAAGAATATTCTTTTAATCTACTGATGTACCTTCTCATTAACATGAATTCATTTCCTGTGATGATCATGGTAGCACAAAGCGTGTCTCTGTAAATTCTGGGTCCAGCAGCTCGACCGAAAATTGCAGTGTTCCTGTGCCGCGCTGCTGCAGAAGGCATGGTGTGTTCATAACTCCAATTTACAGATGGCAATTAGCTTTCTAAAACCACCAACCTTTCAGCCGCCTTTCTCCTCTCACTGGGGATAATATTGACATTTAGGATCCGCAGACAAATGCTGCAGTAAGAAAGTGAATGTTTTTTTAATGGAGACTTCTGCCATATCTGTGAGAGTGTGAATGTTTGTACACAATTTGCATGCATTTCAGTGTATCTCTCCTGATGAATTTCCGTGGGCCATTTTATTCAGGGAGAAAAATAGCTGATGCAGTCACCGTAATTGAGTGAATATTATTTTAAATATTCTAATGTGAGAGAAAACAATTCTCTACCAAAGGCCAAAATGAGCCTGTGTACCTATGAAATCACATTTCAGTCCTCAAAATAGAGCTGAGGTAACACGTAGTCCTTTTGTCTGCTTCTGGCACAGGGACAAGGCCCACACAAAGCTCGGTGTCAGTTCCGTATGTAGTGTACTGGTGTGCCTGTCACTGACTGGGATTGTCTCCCCGTTCCCCTTCGTTCTCTTTGGTTTGAGCCGTCTGTTGCCTCTTGACTTAGCCGAGAAGCACGGCCACGTTCCGGCCTGCTGGTGTGTATACACACACGCTCTCAAAATTTCTTGGCTGATGTGCAGGTGCTTCAGCATAAGCTGCATGAATCTACACAGGCTTAATATTAGGTGCAGCAGTGCTCTTGATGTCTGAAGTTTAGGAACCAACTTGTATAGTGTAGGGCAGGTTGCCTTCACACCTCGGCATCTTGGCTAGTCACCTCTGTGGCAGAGACTGCATTGTGGGTCTGTGTATCACGCTTAGCCCAGTGACACAGGAGAACACGACTAACGGTAAGATGAATTTCCTCATCTTACCCTTTCCTTTGTTAGCGACTGGGGGAGCAATCAGGACACTCAGCTTTTCACAATTTGAGCAAAGGCTTTTCTACCCCAAGCCAAATCCTGAGGGAGTTCCTTCCCTCCCATAGTCTGTTACAACTTAGCTTTACCTTTAACTATGTCTTTCCCTTCAGTAGCTTTTTTTTAGGATGAAGAATACAAAAGAGTTTTAGAAAACTGGATAGAATCATGTTCCATCCAGGTGAATCACAGTAGACACACTTTCTTGTCTATACAAGTTACTCATTATGGTCTCAGGTTGAAGACTTAATAGCAAAAGCTATCCAGCCTCTCCCAGAGTTGAAGTATTATGTATTCAGTTGTCAACATTAGGCAGCTGTTGAGCCAAAAGCCATCAGTGGCCATTCCTCATTCTCCAGCTCACTCTTTTAATAGTGAATCAGCTTTAGGATTTTTGCTTTTAACAACTAGTTTGCTATTTACCAATTGGCCATAACAGTTTTTCTAAGAGCGACGGGACATCGTTAAAAACTGAGTTTTAGATGCTTTGAAACTGACTGGTTTGCAAACTGATAATCTTCTAACTCCACTGGAATTAAAACAGGAAATACAGTTTGAAGACTATCATTAGGCAGGGACCTACACTTGGACTTTCTCTATGGAGGTTTGTTAAACCTGGCTTGTTTAAAATTGCCAAGTGACTTTGAGCACCAGAATTATTTGTGGTAGATCCATGATGTCGTATTTTTTCATAGCCATAAGGTTTTTTAATTATTATTTATTATTCAGCGAAGCCTGATTTTTAGGGAACTCAAGCCTTTTAAGAACACGGCAGAATCCGTACGGAGTGGAGCAGATACTCCTAGAACACTGGCTGGAGTACCCAAGAGTGGCAGCTTTGGCACTGAGGCTCCCACTGCTTGTACCGTGGCACCAATGACTCTTTGAAGTGAGTAAGGGCATGATAGAAACGGGAGCTGAGATAAAGTGTGCATTATTATCCATCCTTTACCAAAGGGAAATTGTACAAAAGTGACAAATTCAATTTGTTTCCATGAAACCTTGAAGTTGCCTAGAACACAAAGAAACAGTGTGATCCACCTGGATTTTTTAACTTCTCTCAAACCTGAAAGGAGATCTCTGGTCCACAATTGATCAAGATTAGTATTTGCTTTGCTTTCATGAAAGGTTACCTGTAGAGTGCCTCACATTCATTGTGAAATTTATTTCCTGATGAATCCAATTTACATTAATGTAGGCTCATTAAAAGATAATTATTGTGCTGAGAAGAGGACCACAGCATACATCAACAGAACATCTGTAATTGTTTTAGTCATATGATAAAGAGATAATTCTGAGTTCAGCTTTTTATAATGCCGCTCTTATAAATGTCAAAACTGGATTCTTATTTTACCAGCTATGGCAAAACTTAATTACTGTGATAATTATTATCAAGAAACAGATGCCTACACCAGCTTACCGTCTTTCTATTAGCAGAGTATAGAAATCTTTAATGTTTTAACAATTATGATTTTGAAAGAGACTATTAGGATGATGAATGTTGAGCTATCTGGATCAGCTAAGTTTTGCTCAGAGGAAAATAGCAATTTTAAAGCCAGCATTTGGAAGACAGTGGTCCAGTTGCAAAACTGTTCTATGCAGTTTCCCAACATAGATAAATTTGAATAGATTTAGTGAAGATATTAAATGGAAAATTTGATCTTGTCTGGTGAATTTTGCTCCGTATTTGGAAGTACATACTGGAGTTTTGTTCTGTTAGCTGTCTCGGCCTCTGCTTGACATCATATAACAATAATTAATGGGTACCTGTGTTTATATGGCTATACACCTTCATGTTCTGAGTATTTCATAGCATTAGCTAATTAATCATCACAGCAGCTGCGTGAACTAGGAAGATGCACTGCAAAACAGAGTTCATGTTCTTTAGCCCTGGCATTCCAGAGTAACAGCTCAATCATTTCTTCTTGGTACATGCAAACAAATGCTTGGTGACACAGAGGCAAGAATAAAGAAAATGGAACAGTCAGGAAGAAACAGAAAGGGAGATGAAGGATCCAGTCCAGTGCTGGAAACCAGTGGATGTTTAGGTGTGTGTGAGGTCTCGTAGAACAGTTAATTCTCTTACCTGTCATGAAGTATGTAATAGTCAGCCAACAGACAATACACTAATAGGCAGTGCCATATGGACCACTTATCTGAATAGTGAAGTTCATTCTTTCTTGGTGGGCTTCTTCTGTGTCTCTTCCTGTACCAGCTTACTGCAGGGTTTCTGTTGAGTTCCAAGGGCACTGGATTGGGTCAAAACTGGAGAGCGTGAGTGTTCGTTTGTTTGTGTTGCTGGTTGTGCTGCTACACCTGTCGCAAAGCCAATCTGTAGAGTTAAACGTGCTTATGCCTGTAGATATTTAGGTTGGCAAGAGTTTGTACTGCCGTAATCAAGTCATCTCATGAGGTTTTAAGGTCTTCATAAACCAATAATGCACAGTCAGTAGTGATGTAAAAATGTATTAAATCACTGAGAGTGAACAAAACCTCCAACCTTCTACAATTTTCATAGCTGGAAGTGAAACTGAGGAGACAAATAGACCTTATACAGCACAAACACATCATGTCAGCAGCAACTCTGCCACACCATGTGCATCTCTCTAGTGATCGTTGGGTAAGATTCTTTCCTCTACCTCACTGGAAGCTTATACAGAAAAAAAACTATTGACCCCCTCCAAAAGTCAGAAAACAAGAACAGTTGAGAGTAAATTCATAAAGGCACTTACTAGAGGGGCTCTAAATATCCAGCAAATACAGAGGACTAAAAAAGAGAAAAAAATCAGCACCCTTTGGTGCAAAGAATATACTTTAAATTCTTATTCCTAAGAAGGTTTCCTTTCTAATTTGTACTTATAGAAGGCACTTATAATTATAAAGACATTTTTCAGTGTGAAACTTTGCTCATCTGTTTAAAGAATATCCTTACTAGGATACGTGTCACGCGTTTAGGTTTGGTGTAGCTGCTGCAATCCACCACTTTGATTAAAAAGTCTAATTTAAAATTAAAAATGTATTTTTTAAATCATTCTTTCAGCTGTTTAAATGCAGAGCTTCTTTCTAAAGTGTAATACAGTTACTTTACTTTGTGAAGTAATACAATTCTCAGTATGTCTCAGATAGCATCAGGCTCTTAGATATTCCAGCTATGCAATGAATTTCAGTTAATAATGATGTTTGGGACATTAGTGCCTTTCATCTGAAAATACTGAAGAAATATAAAAACAATACTTAAAGCTCAGAGAAGGCCTTCTGATGGGCAGACCAAGGCACGAAATGTGGGACATTACTCATCTTTCACAGTAGGTCAGCCACTTCTCTTGAAATGCTGGGCTCTCAGATCGTTTCCCGTACAATAGGCTCGAAGCCAGTTTCAACATTGTGTTTTTATGATACTGCAAAGTGAAAACCACCTCCCACTGCTTCTTACATTTCACAAAGGTGGGAATGTGACTGTGATAAGGCTGCAATTGAGAAGTTCATCCATATTTAGAAAAGCATTTAGCACATCCTAGGCCAAGTTTACATATGCATATGCATGTGATTAAAGCAAAGCAAATGCTGTAAGACTGCACCGACTTAGCAAGAGGGAACATCCAGTCCTACATGGTCTAAAAGATGCTAACAGGGTGAGTTTGGCATGAAACCCAATCCTCTGGCTGCCCCAGCTGAGTGCTTTCACACTTCTGTGCTGTTCTGCCCCACAGCCTTTATGTGCCACATGCTTTTAGAAAAAGTCTGTCTCCCAAAGATGTTCCAAAGGCATGCAGCATCATTTTACTAGAATTACTACAGATACTGGAGTCGTCATGAATCCACCAGTGAAGATCACTGAGACGGTAGTGATGCCTGCCTAAAATAGTTTGCAATTGCTTTCCAATGATTTCTACATAAGATTTTATACCTTAAGCCGTCCCATGATTAGGAGAAAGTTCTGTATATCACAGTGAAAAGCTGGGATTCTTAAGTTCCCTACTGGTTTTTTGAAGGATATCGCTACCACTTACACGGTAGAGTAAATTTACCTGTCTGTGGAAAGTTAGATGGAGATAAATACAGGCTATACCTGCAGCTAAAATAATGAATAAAGCTGTTTTCTGATGAGGAACACACGTCTGAAATATCCTGTCACATAGTATTTTTTTCTCAAGTTAAACTCAGACAGAATCTCTCCTAGGAAAAGGGGAAATTGATTGCTTGCTGAATTACTCACAAGAAAAAGCTGATGTTGAAAGTTAAAGTAATTACAAAGAATGGAAAACAATTGGGTCTAAATTGCAAGTTTTTAAAAATCACTTCTCCATTCAGTGCCTTTGACTTCTGCAGTAACGTAGGTGTCTATTCCCCTGTCACGGTGAGGATACAGTGTGCATAAAGACATGATCACTGCGTTGAGCACACACTGTAATGTCTGAAAAACAGATCTATAATTTCTTTCTTCTCTCTCTTGCTTGGTTTACCAAGCTGTCCCTGGGGTGCTCATTGTTAAACGTATTCATAAAATTGCTTCAACTTCTACAGAATCGAAAGACAGAGAAAAATCCTCCTTTGGGTTATAGCTGAGCAAGACCAGTAGAATTAGCCAGCGGCTTGGATCCTCGCTTGGTGTAAAATAGCACCTTCCACCCCAGATGGAGTTTTGGCGATTTACACCAACTTGCTTTGTTTGCAGCATTGCAAGTGACAGCAGAGTTTGGCTTCTCCTCCTAGAACAAGTAGGAAAAGGAAAGAACAAAATAGACTTTGCCAGCACTTTCCGGATGATCTTTCTTTGTGAGAGAAGTGTTTGTATTTTAATAAGTGCCTCTTCCACACAGTCCAGCTCCTTTTGCTCGAGCCTACAGAGAAGTGATACAAGCAGATTCTCCGCGGGTGCCAATTGATGTCGTCTCAGCAGTGGCAATGGACAACTTTTTAAAGCCCGAACCTATAGCGACTCGCCTGCAGCTCTTCACCTCTGGAAACTGGCTTTGTTTGCTGCCAGGTGAGGCTGGCAGAACAGCCGTGAAAACCGCCTAAATTATGCAGTGATCTGATACAGACTGAAATTTTCTCGCTGAAGAAGTCCTCATGCTTTCTTTAAAGATTTTTATGCAGAGCCAGACCCAGTTTGTTGCTCTCTTCTTTCTTTGTGTTAGAAAATAATATGCGTACTCTGCAAATCTGTGACTTCTTTATAAAATCTCAGTCTTACGCTTTTAAATCTATACCATATGAAATACCAATCTGTCCACTTTTTCTCTGCCTGAATATAACCATCTTAAGCTAATAACTATGACTGATAGGAAAACCAGCTCCACTAGAATTGAGATGAAAAACTCCGTTGACTGAAGAAGAGCTAAAAGCCATGTCATCTTGTCACCTTTCACCGTGACACTGCTTCCCCTCAGCCTTCATTTTCCTTCCATCTTCACACCGACTGCTACTCTGACAGTACCCGACGGCTGGAGGGGACGGCCGGGGCAGCCGGTTAATCCATCTGTCCTCAGCTGCAGCGCACCGGTGGGGTCAGCAAGCCCCCCGGTTTGGCTGATTTGGGATGTGCTGCTTAGGAGTCTCTGCCCGAGAGCGGCTCAGCAGACCTTGAATAAGGAAACAGCAACATCAGTGCTATTTTTGGAAGGGATCTAACCTGTTGTCCTCATCATTGATTTGTGATTGGAAAAATAAAGAAGATTAGAATTTGATAGGTAACCTCTGACATGAAAGAGTACAGCGGTTACAGAGACAGAAAAAGAAGGAAAGAGGGGGGGAAAAAGCAAGCAGATATCTGTGATATGTCATATACATATGTATGACCAGTAAAGTATAAGAAACCATATGTTTCTTATTCCAATTGTCTTCTGCACCCCTTCTCTCAGAAGAAGGGGTAGTAATGAAGTTTTATTACACATAAAATTAGCTTCAGTAAGTGCTGCCATTAACTAGAAAATAAAAAGAGTTGCCCGAATGTTGCAAAAGAATTGTTTTTTAAGATGTCAGTTAATTGCTAAATGGCTCCATCTCCTATCCAGCTACTTTATCTTTGCAACAATGAAGACTTTAGCAACTGAGTGAAAGATTTTATGCTTCTCTTCTTTGTTCCTTGCAAGGAAATGCAAAAGCCGGAGCCTCTTACACACTGCAGCAACTTCTGATACTGGAGCATCCAGTCTGTCCCTGGCCCTGCTCGTGTCCCCAGCCCAGGCTGACAGACCAGCTAACCAGACTCCTTGGGAAGTTCACAAGGACTCTGCCGGGCCCTGGCTTGGCTCCGGTGTCATCTGGACTTCCCAGAAGGAATGTTGCCAAAAAAGTTATCATCACAAACATGCTTTGAAGCCTATCTGAACATGAAAGGGGATCTTCCTTGGATTCAAGGGGAATCTGCTATAAACCCTGAGTCAGGGCTTAAACCCATTTCAGCTGACATGTCCTTCTCTGAAATCAGAGATAACCACTCATGGACAAGCAGACGAGAGGGAGGTGGGACAAGGGGCCACACGGAAGCGAGGGGAAGATTCACACCAAGAGGAGCAAAGCTTGCATTTCAAATCCTCTTTCAAGCATGTTTAGCAGTCCTTCGGGCCTGGCCCTGTGGTTCTGTTTACAGCTCGGAACTGCTGCCCGCAGAGCAGCTGGCCACACTAAGTCAGAGCATTAAACCAACAGATTGTAACTCTTCATGGCCATTGTGCTGTTTGTGTGAAACCCAGCCGGTGGTGTTGCTGGGGACGGTCTGCGTTGGCTGGCATCCCGTTCCCCCGGGCCCCTGAGACCTGACCCTGCTTAGCTTTGTCAGATTCCAGCTCTGTGGTCGCTTTTGTGTCCATCTCCTTGCTTACATTGCCTGCTTATTTAAACCCAGTTCAACAAAGCTTACAGTTAATCGCATGCTTTGCTGAATAGAAATGGTTTTAAGCACGTTTAAATTCAAGCATATGGGTAAGTGTCTGGCTGGAATAAGTGCTGTCATTATCGCAACTTTTGAAAAGCCTGGCAATTGTGTGCGAAATGCCTGAGCGTCCCCATGCAGAGCACTCTTTATTTGGGAGCAAAGGAGCCTAGGGACCCAGACAGCAGGCTTTCTGGCTTTATTCACAGTCTAAATCGTCATCAATAGTAGACAATTGTATCACTGTGTCTTACATGTTCATTTATCCTTCAGGAGTTCTGCTTAGTTTATTGTATAGATTAATACGAAGCAAGGTTGGCTTTGCTTTTGTACAGCAACACTGTCTTGGCATGCAAGCTCTCCACTACGTTCCATCAAATCCTGTCACCCTTATCCTGTTCTTCTTGGATGAAATGCCTGTTGACTGAGATGTCAAGATTAGTTCCTGTTTTATTAAAAAGTGAGAGGAACATATATCAAATAGGTTGAATTTTCTCCAGAAAAAAAAAGCCACCTCTAGACTGTGGCAAGACTCTGCATGAAGTTTTAATAGAGAGCTCAGGGAATTAATTAGGTATGTAAAAATTGTCAACAGGAATGAGAACTCATGTCCATGACCAAAAATGTAACCTATGGTTGGACAAAATATATTGCTTTGAGACATATCCAACAACGTTTTGTTTTTGTTTTTTTTTTTATGTGAGATCCCATTGACTTCAGTGGGAATTCCTTTATGGAATGATAGTGGAATATGGCACCTGGTCATTGTTCCTTAAGAGACTTCAGCTGCCCTGCAAGACAAAGTAGGTGGTCTGAAGGTTTTACATTATGTGGCTTTGAGATAAACACAGAAGTGGTGTAGAAAAGCCAGGTATGAATTAAGTGGGTCATCTGAAGTGCATGCAAATAAACTCTTCACCCTATACTGCCAAATTGTCTATTTTAGATAGATTTACAGGAAAAATATTTTACGTAAGTTTTGTGGAGTTTAAATTCATATTCTTGAGACAATTTTCCATATCCTCGCAAATGTAAATGTAAATTTTATTTAGGTATGCTGGCGGTCCTTCTGAATAAAGATCAGAGGAATCTTAAATGTCTTAAAGCAAATCAAGCTCTCTAGATATTGTTGTACTTTTGAATATGCAAAATACCATGACTATAAGGGATTTTAGCCAGCAGTATGCTGCGTCTCTGAGGTGATCTGTTGTTTAGGCCATTGACAATCCAAGAGTTTCTCTTCCCGCAATGCAGAAAGTTGACAGTTCTGATTCTCTGTGCATATCGAAACCCCGTAGCTGTTCACAGGGTGATGTTTTCCCCTCAGTGTAGTTTTGAAGAGATGGAGGCAGGGACTTCTGCAGCCTCACTGGTGGGCAGAGGTGGTTTTGTGGGATGACCTCAGAAACGGGTTTGCATTCCTTCTCTTACTCACAGTATGTGTGTGTGCTGGTTGCATAGAGGTGCTGGTGGTGACATTGTTAAAATGATCTTAAAATAGTTCATTGCAAATGATTATTTCTTATCTGTGAATAAAGATCTAGACACTATACTTCTCCCCAGGAATGAGTTTGATTCTGTGATGAAATACTATTTATGAGTAAAGCAAGGTCCTATTACGATGCTCTAGTAATGAAGGGAGAGTTCTGTGGGTTCTTGGTTAAATGCTAAACCCAATAAAGGGATTTGGAAGGTGCCTAGGAGGGATAACTAGGAGAAAAGGGAAAAGGAGGGAATGGGAGAATGGTATGGATGAGAACACACACAGGCAATTCCCTCTGGTTTATATTCTGATCACTCATCAGTGTTACTCTGGAGTAACTCCTTGAAGCTAATTGTTTATAAGCAAACCAAAATTGGTCTGGAGAGAAAAGAAAGTATTACAAATTTGTAAAAGTGGAAGAGGTATTAGACCTCATCTAGAGACATTAACAAAGGATAAGGGGGTGAAATTCTCAAATATTCTTAAATTGCACTTTGAAATTGGATGTAGGATGTGTCTATCTGTGCACGTGATCACAGAACAAGTGCACATAAACAAACCGGATTTAAACAGATATTATTAGTAATGCAGATGGAACAGTAAGAAACTTTCTGGAAGTTGCTCCTCGAGTGGCCTGGCAGTCGGTGGTGTTTGTTCACGCCCCATGCGTGCTGCCAGCAGTGCCAGAACGACCTAATTACACCAGCAGAGACACAGCTAATGAGCTGCAGCATAAACATCTTAGACACTTACAGCCAGTGATACTTCAGCTTTTAAGCTTTCCATCACTTCTGGAAATAAGATTTCAGTTCCTGATATGAAGGGCTTTTGGAGATTCTCTTCTGCAACTAATTTTTATTATAGTCGTGAAGCAAGTAAGCGAACATCTGCATATCAGAGCTTCTGTTCCCTGGGTTAGATGGAGCTTCCCATTCTAGAGGGAGTTAGACTTAGATTAGATATTAGGAAAAAATTTTTTACACTGAGGGTTGTAGAACACTGGCGCAGGTTGACTGGAGAGGTGGTGGATGCCCCGTCCCTGGAAATGTTCAAGGCCAGGCTGGCCGGGGCTGTGAGCAACCTGATCTGGTTGGAGATGTCCCTGCTCCTGGCAGGGGGTTGGACTGGGTGGGCTTTGAAGGTCCCTTCCAACCCAAACTGTTCTGTGATTCTATTCTATGATTCCACTCCACTGCTGTGGCCAGTTTGAAAAGTGACGGTCACTTTTAAGGCAGCACATCTGAATTCACTATTTGCCAAACTGTCTTTGTAGTGCAGGCTCCAGAATGATTGGTGATTTTGGGATGTTGTTTTCAAAAGAAATTGGAAACATTCGGAAATGAACCCCTAAAATACTAGCAGGAACATTTTTAACTCTTTTGAAAAGAGCCCAAAAGTACCAGCTATTGGAGGAGGTGAACACTATGCATATTAAAATGATGCCTTTTCAAAGCTCTGAAGCTGTTGCTAAAACGTTGCAATAAAAAAGTCATTCCATCCAGAACACATTATCAGTTAATACAAACACAGGATTTTTAAAAACCTATTACATTCTTTGGTGCTCAGAGCAGGGAAACAATAAAGTGACTGCAATCTCATCAGCTCATGCTTGGGACCTCGTGTGGAGCGCTGGTCCTTCACAGGACTCACTGGAAGGCCACCAGTAACCTACGGGATGGCTCAGTGTTTTCTGTTCAGACACGGCGTCAGCTCCAGACCTCGGTGGGACAATAGGCAGGAAGAGCTTAAATGGGGTCAAGAAAACCTTTTGGTCAACTAATAGAGGCATCTTAGGATGGAAGCCGTGAATGTTAAAAGCCCATTTCAAAGCAGCACTGAAATAGAATAAGCAACACTTTAAGCACCTGAGGTCAAATAACCAGTTGTTTTGTAGAAATTCTTGATCAAAGTGACAGTAGTTACCTGACTGGTGAATCAGCAGGCTGCAAGGGAGTGAAAGCAGCATCCCAAATTCAGATCTATCTCCACTTCGAGCACAATACTGTGTAGACATGGATGGCTGCACTGTGCAGTAGCTGAGGATACGTCCCTACCTTCAGCACTATGGGAAACAACAGAAGTATTTTCCTACTTGAGTTCCAGATGCAGGGAGAAAAAAGGATGTTACCGAGGGGAAAATGCCATATGCTGGCCATCTGGTGAGGCACTTGCAGGCAGGGTGCGATCTCAGCTACCGGAACGGATCACCCACATCTTTCTGATCCAGACTGCCAGGCAGCAGCTGAGATGCAGCAGAGATTGTCTGTTAGGGGGTGCAATGAAGTATCGTCATACTTGAGAGAATGAACATCACTAACAGGCTCCAGCTTCTTGACTTTTTGTGTGTTTTGCACTTGGACTGTGTAACATAATGTGGCAATAAATAGTGTGGTATTACCTGTGACCATGCGTTTAATACTGGCATGAGTGATGTCACTCATCAATTATCAGGGACAAGTGACCTATGATTTAAAGACATTATTTCAGAAATGTACAAGTTTAACCCTGTTTTAAGTGAAAAGTGTTATCAATAGTTTAAATTGTAGATTTATTACACTGGGCAATTATTAGGCTGTATGAAATACATCTCTAGTTTAGTAACAGGGTTCTGAAGAACTACTTGGATACTTTTTTCTTAGTTTTTCTTTCCTGATTTGCCACTTACAACATGCCTAGACTTTTATGAGTTTACAGTTAACGGCTTCTCTGCCTGTCAGCTTACTGGCAAATCTGCAAGTAACTGTATGCCTTCCAAACCAGTAACGGGTGTTGCCCCTACTGATAAAAGAGTTCACTGTAATTAATTAGCATTAAACATTGGTGCTTTTGTCCATGCCACATTTGATTAGGCCTGGGTTGTCACCTTGGTCTCTACTATGTAAAGCATGGGGTTTTTCTGTGGCTGACCAGTTCTGACAGCTCAGACTTCCATTTCCAAATTTACAGAAGGTCCTTGATCAAAATGTATTGGCTCTCATACCGGCGTACGTAAAGTGGCATATTGTCATCTTCTATGTTTCTTTGCTTGCTCCTCGCGAGTGACTGTTTGAAAGTCTGGTTTAGGAGATCTGCTCAATGATGTGCTCGTTGTTTCAGTTTGACCAGAATGTCACTTTTGGTTACCAAATGTAACTTCCTTTCCAAGCCAGCATCTTAACCATCCCATGCCAGCGTTCTTTGGTAACCTTCCTCAGAGTGATGGGTCAAACCGGGAACACACCGCGCAAGCCAGGTTCTCCACTTCGGTGGCGAACTGCAGAGGTTACATCAGTGTTCAGCCCTTTACATTTTGAAAGTTGTGTAACAACCTAACGTTTAGAGCCTGTCATTCCTGTTTCCCTTCTTAGAATTAGACACAGCATACAGGTTTTTTTGATACATTATTAAATATATCCACCAGGTAGTCAGGTTGAACAGTGTTCATCCTGAAGGCTCAAAAAATAGTACATTGCAAATGCAGCTTCTACTTATTATGCAAGACGTCTTCTACAAGCAGAAGTGAAGAGTGGGAGAGGTGGAGATACAATCCCATGTGTTGATGGAGTGATCACTTCAGGAATTCATTTCTGTTTTCTGAAAAACTTAATGCAGATTCGTCCAGGTCGTTTGGATCTCTGCCTCTCATCTGTACACATGCTGAGGATTGTGAAACTCCGCTGAGTTCTCACCTTTGGAATTCTTTTTATCTTGTTTTCACTTTGGGCTGCATCACACTGAAATTTAGTGGGAACGTGTTGTATCCCCAGCTGCACAGTTATCATAATGCATTTAACGTAATCAAGAATACATGGGTTAAAGAGCCTGAAACAGCACATATAAAGAAATCAAGAATTTAGTTAGATTCTATAAACCTGAGCTTATAGTCAGCAAGAAATAAAAATGTATGCAGACTTGGTTTTTCTTCTCTTTCTTTCCTTGGGCAGCTGCCTAAATGTTGCATCTCTGAGTTCTAAGAGGGAGTTCGACTTGGCTGCTGTACAGATTCCACATTCACTGAACTGCTTTCTTCATTTAGTTAACGGTCCTTCTGAGCAACACTGGGTTGCATTCATCTTTATTAAGCAGTAATGGGAATCACTGCATGGGAAGCCTTGATCTTGAGTTTTGCATAAAACTGCAGCTTGCAGATGCTGTAATTCTACAAGCTATTAGTACAATAAATGCGTAATTGATATATAGGTATAAGTCTTCTACATCACCTACCTGAAAGACAAGAGTTATGAAATTTAATAAACTGCCTGTGTCCTTGGAACTGCAATCTCCCTTCATTTGGGAGAACAAAATGTCCATCACTGCTCCTGACAACTATTAGAATAATTTTTAATGTACTGTGGGAACTAATTCAACATCAAGGCAATTTCTGAGACACAGCAGGCAAATTTAAAACATTTTATTGTGCTAATATTACAGTTACAAGTGATGTTTTAGAGCAATTTACTGTGATAATGTCAATGCAGTGCTAAGACAAGTAGTTCCTTTTAATGCTGTTCACAGAAAAGCTGGTATCCACACAGATGTAGAAAAGCTTCTGAAAGACTGGCTTAATAAAATCAAAAAGCTAAAGCAGTGTGATACAGTATAGTTGTGAAGACAAAATGCTGGACGAATTTCTAGAAGTGTATGTAAATGCAGTGTTGAGTAACGTCCTGCAGTCAGTATATGCCATCGGCTACGTAAGGGTGTGCAGTGGAATTTGTGGGTTTTTTTTTCTCTAAGAAAAATAGAAACTCTGTAAACAAATGCAAAAATATTTAACTATTACCTCCAAGGCACTATTTCACCACATTTCTAGAACATTAAGACTAACTAATCATGTATGTAACAGGGAAATATTGGTTTTCCTTAGTAGTATGCAGGGGAAGTGCCATCTTTCTGGAGATGTATATTTAATGAACTACAGCGATGATTATTTGATTGATTTAACTATCAGAGAGGTTATAATAATCATAAAACAACTCACAACATCATTAGCTAGCAGAGCATTTGAAATAATACAAATGAGACATTGATTCATGGTCTTGTTTAAGTTTCACTTCTATGTGCTGTTGTGGTCCTGAAATATTTAGAGGTGGTTTGCACATAATTATGGACACTTATGTAGGACTGTTTTCTGAGAGAGAGTCTGGATCATAACTAGTTTGTAATCAAGCGGAGAACAAAAAGAGCATCTTACCTCCCTAAAACAAAAGAAGAAAAAACCAAAATGTCCAGAGGAGTTAGAAAAATGCAGAAGCTTGAAGGAGAGCCTGGCGTGGGGTAAGGATGGAAACCACCTCGCAGCCGTTATTATGGAATGGCTGGCATACCAGTACATACTGGGCAATTAGCCACCTCGAATTTGGTTTGAAAAGAAATGGTTCAGCAGCATTTTTCTTTGTTATGCTTTTTAAATGTTTCTTCACCTGTGGATGTCTTTAACTATGCATATGCATGCCTTAATACAATTCTGTTTGGTGTAGACAAATGTTAGTGGTAACTGGGAGTGCTGGGTACGCCTAGGGAAATGCTGACTTGTGAGACGCTTACATGTGAGGCTACCATGGGATTTAAAAATGTAATTAATAAGTGCATTCATTTGATTAGTGAAGCTTCTGAGTTTTCATTGCTGTGTCTCACAAAGTCCGCGTGTCTTTGCATAGCAGCACTGACATTTCTGAGGATCATTAGCATAAAGACTTCGTAAGGAAGGCTTCCCCATTCTCTCCTTCCTTCTGATACTGTGCACATCCTTTATGTCCAGTGAGGAAAACAGGTCTCTTGCAGAGAATTTAGAAGCAACAGATGAGGACTGGGAAGCTTCTCTTCCCCTTCTGAACGTCACCAGAGACCAGGTGGCCGTAATGTGGGCACTGGGTGTTTCATTCAGATTTTCTACAGTTCCTCTTTTTTGCTGCAACAAAGGATTTTCTTTAACTAGGACACACATTAATGATCAATTACTTTTATCCGTTCTTACGAGAGCCCAAATTCTTTTTTTCTTATCCATAATATTCTTTGCCTGATTCTGCTTAATAATCAACGTGGGCAGTTTTATTAGTGACGGTATCTAATTTAACATCAAAAGAACCAGACCACCTCTCTGGTGTGTGAATGACTGGAAGACCTGATTCAGGGAAGACACAAGGCATGTTAAACATTTCATAGGAATCAGATTTTCTGTCTGCCAGCATTGCTGACTGAAATGCAGAGAGAGCTAAGGGAGACCGTGGCGGGCACAAAAGCGGCAGTAAAGACTTTTTTTATGCTGGATCCCCAAAGTCTACCTGTGAAAGTATTTCCTAAGGCAGCTCTCCGTCACTGCTGGTGTTAAACCTTTAAAGTCGATGTGTAAGCTGGGGAATCTTATTCATCCACAGAGATGCTTTTGAATGAGAGCTCACCCTGCGAGTAAAGACTGGCCGGCAGAAAGGTAACAGTGCTTATTTGTCATCCTCTGTTGTTGTAACCGTATTACAGAGGATAATGAAGTGAAGTTAGAGCAATTAGTTGGTGGCAGCACAAATGATAAGCACAGCACCATTACTTTCATATACTGTGCTGTGCAATGCAGCCTATTGATTTAACGGCAGCTTTTCTTTCTTCCCTTTTACTCTCCAGTAAAAAACAACACTGAGATTTATGTGAGTGGTACTGTTTTGGAATACAGATCAGGCGGGAGAAACGCTGGTGTGAATCTTTGGATGCTCACTGTTTAAAAAAGATCAGCCTAGGTTAATTCATAAAGTGCTTTACAAAACAGGATAAATGCCTTGTGTTCCACAGTAGGGCTCCTTGGCTTTTTTCCTCACACCTGACTGCCTATTAATCTGCCTTTTAACTGTGCCTGCGTGTAGCCACACATGGTTGGAGCCACCAGCAATGTATCTCTCTCCAGGCCTCTCCGAACTGGGTCACCCTTTAGCTATTGGTTAGTGTGAAATTCTTGCCTTTGCGATAACCAAGACGCTCCATGGTGCTATCTATTGTCATGTTCTGGCACTGAGATCTTCTAACAGATTATGGGCAATCTGTCATTTCAGGCTGTTCAAGGATATACGAAAAATTAGACACATGTTGCTCTCTCACGCTGAGAAATTTGAACAAAGACAACAAAACCCATATTTTTCCCCATTTATTATTTGATTATTATTGCCTATTAAAAGGTGATAAATAAAGCATGACGTGCACCTTGAATAAAGAACTCTAATGATGTACGGCGTTTGTCACTATCAAAATGTTTGTATGGATTTCCATGGAGAATAATTTCAGCTGTCTCGAATCGGTTTTGGTGTGCAGCAGCTCCCATGGACCACCTGGGGGCTGAAGCCCCATCCCGAAAGCAGCCCTCACTTGCACCTACGAACGCACCTCACCAGTCGTTATTTCTGGATATACATGTAATGCACATTTTTATAGCCTGTATGTTTATGTGTCGTTATATATGCATGTACATGTCGGCATGCACGTAGCTGTGCGTTTGTTGCACTCATGGCTGTCCATCTTCAGTTACCTGTGGTTGTGAAAGTGTATGTGTGTGCAGAGAGATGGATAAATAGATATTATCTTCCTGCTTACACCCTTCCCCTTGGAGGCATTTCCTAAATCAGAAGCCGTTGGTGCCATTCAGGAGCTACTTTTGCTTTTGCCTGGATTGCTCCTCTTCCTTCTCTTTCTCTTTTGAGAAGACTTTTCATGTCTGTTAATGTCTGCGCCCCTTTTGACACACATGAATGTGCAAGCTGCCCTCTGGCTCAGAACCGGTGGTCTCAGGTGCCGTCTGGATCTCCTTTTCTCCAGTGCAATCGCAGATTTATCGTTCTGGCACAGGGCTTCTCTTTTGGCCAAGTCCCTGAAAAATGCTGTCGCCCTCACCCTCCTTTTCCTATTGCCTCTTCTTGAAAATGGCGGCTGGCCCCTCCGGGAAAGCGGTTTTGGTCTCCTTCCCTTCTCCACCTACACATAATCTCATTTGTGTATATGTTTGCCTACAAATAATCTCATTTCAGGAAACAAATTCAACTAGTATGTCTGTCTGGAAAGCTCACATTATCTGTGCTTGGAACAGAATTATCTGCATCCTCCCCTCCTCTCTCGCCGTGTCTGCTCCTTCCTTCGTGTACTGCGAGGGACACCGTCGGCAACATGGGCTTCTTTGCATCGGTCTCCCATATGTTCACATCCAGGCTACGGCAATTTTTAAAAGATTCTTTCTGCACAAAGTCTCCCAGAGGTGTGTTCCTTCCCATCTAAAGCTGAGTTACATAGTTTGGTGAATTGCAGGCTGAGGATTTAGTGGGATGTGGCTTTTATTGTGCTTGTCTCATAAATAGCCATCGTCTGCCATTGAACATGTTTAATATTTTCACCTAATATTGTATGTTAAAAAGAGAATTGTGCTGGAAATTTAATTCTGAAAAACAAGCAGTGAGATGATAAATGCTGTGGAAAACAACTCCAGTCACTTCAATGCTTAATGATTTCTGGTGTGTCTTGATTTTATATCAGTTTCCAATTACCACTACAAAGACAGACACCAATATTGATATAATTAAAAGACATAGACGCAAATTAAGAATTGAATACATATTCCAGAGCTTAGAATAAACAGTCCTGCTAACCTTTTTACACTGTAAAGGAAAAATATTTATGTGTTCTAAAAAAAGGACATCCTGGCAATGGCTGAGCAAGGACCAGCGAGTTGTCGTTTCGCACCGGGGCAGAGTTGGTGGGGTGAGTGATTTATCCTGGGTCAGGTAACCCCTGCCAGCCCCGCGTCTGGGGTAGGTTGTTGCTCTCGCTGTATGTTGGCCAGTACAGTCACCGGATGAAGCCTCAACTCTTGATAAAAACAGAAAGCAGCCCCATAAATGCTGCACTCCCATGCCCTCTGGCAAGTTGTAGAAGTAATGATCCAAAGGGGTTTAGGAGTTTTATTGTGGCAGGGAGGCAGCAGGGGTGGAATTTGCGCCAGAAGACTTATAACTAAGTCTGTAATTCTTGTATGGGCAAAGCCGCAGGGATTTCTGCTTGATTAAGGATGGGATGATTGAGGCCAGTGACATTAACAGGCACAACATCCGCTCTGCATCTCAAAATGGTGATCTGACAGGTAAGAAAAAGTCATGGAATAGCAAAATCCCAACCCTTTCTTGCTGGTCAAAATGGCTATATGATTTGCATACACATGCCAAGTCTGTAAATGGAATTTATTTCTCATTGTTTTCTGCTATCAAAATTTTAGGAACTTTCCTGTTGTCACTGCTTGTCTTTTGCCTGTCTGGGCTCTGAACTTCACTGGTATTGTTTTGAGGCTACATGATCAATAAATGTCAGCATCCAAAGTGCTTTGCCAGTTCAGGTATCAGAAATGAAAACATAAGCTTCAGCTCTCTTTTACTGGTCATGACAAATTGATTATTTTCAGTCTGCCTTGCATTCCTGTCACTTCATCCGTCTGAAGAGAAGTGGATTTCTCACTATTCCCTGCTGTTAGGCCAACCTGAATTCCAAAATCCTTTTCAAAGGTTTGCTGTTCAGTTTGTCTTGTGGTCATGTGCACAGTAAAATGGGAACCAGTGGGATTCCGAATGTGCCAGGACTGGGAAAGCAAGGTTGGATCTGCATTAGCTTGCTTGACCTGTTCGTAGCACCAAGCTGAATTTTCTTGGGCTGGAATCTTTATTAGTGGTCAGCCTCAGAGCAGGCACTTTGCAAAACAGAATCCAACAGTTCACTTGTATTTTGAAACTTTTTTTTTGTTTTCACAATTAAGAATGGTAAAACAAAGATTATATACGCACAATAAGTGTGCACTTATAATTGCAATTTGTACATGAATATTCCTGTACAATTAGATGAGGAATTACATGTTTAAATGGCCACCTGAGCACTTTATGGCCAAATAAAATTAAGTAACCATTCATGTGTAGAGGTGCATATATGTTTACTTAAAAAGAAACAATAAAGGGTTGTTGGATCCCCAGCACAATGATGTACTCACTTCCCCAGAAAACAAGAGGGCCAACTTGTGATGAGGGAAGGATTCTTATCCTTGGTGCAAGTAACCTTAGCAGGATTCTTTTCCCATTGCTGTTTTCAGCATCAGCACCAGTTCAGGAATGGATTGATCTTCAACTCTACTTGTACTTCCCTAAAATATATCCACAGTTTATTCTGTTTTACAACCAGCTTTTGCTGAGACACAGAAGTGCAGCACGCGCTGCAACTTGGTTTGGTTTTTCCCCCCAAAAGCCTGTTAACAAACACTTTCCTTGCTCCGAAGGGTTTGGGACACCTATGCAATGCGGTGCTTGCATTTTCCCAGAGTGAGTTAATGAATCGAGTGTGCATTGCTGCCTACTGAAATCTGCCTCTGAGATTTCCAATTCATTTTTGCTTAATTTCTGTGTTCTGGAAGTTTTAAAGCTGTCAGCAAAGATGTTTTACCAGTCTTCACGTTGCGACAGTAATCCGAACCCCAGTTTCGTTAAAGGGTGGAAAGGGATGCCAGTTACATTCCTGCTCCTCAGATCCCAGAGGAAGAAGTGCAAGTGAGGAAAAGCTGCTGCTGAAAGAAAAAAGAGCATGTAAAATACATATCCACAGGAAAAAAAATAAAAAAGCATTAGTCATCTATGCAGAACATACGCACACCAAATTAAATCAAGTTTCGATGAAATTAAATTAAATGGCATGAATTAATGAATGCGGTTTGTGATGAACACTCAGCCCCCATTGTGCAAGCCCACTTTACCAGAGGTCTTTTAGAGAAGAGATTTTGTGGGGCAAAAGCTGTCATGGAGTGTATGTTTGTGCCGTGTAGGAGGGCGATGGGCGGAGGATGGATCTCTGCTCCGGCATCTGGACGCAGCCCAGCTCTTCTGCTTCCCTGCTGGGTGACCTTGGGCAAGTCCCTTCTCCTGCCGTTGCCTCCATCTCCCCGTTTGCAGGATGGGGATGATTTTCCTTCTCTCCGAAAGCATTTTGTAGTGTTCTCCGGAGCAGCGATATTTAGGAGCAAAGCATTAATGTAACAATAATGTGTGGTTTGCGTGCCACTTTATTCCCCAGTATGGGGCTTCAGATTTCTGTGATATACTGGCTTGTGCTGGATCTCTGCACAGGAGCGAATCTTATCCAAGATCAATACAGCCATTCCCCAGTCCTGGGGTTTTTATGGGTTCTACAACATAAAGCAATCAGATCCTTCCACCACAAAAGCACTATGCCTCTGCCGTAATTGTTCACCTTGGGAACTGGATAAATACTAAATTCTGTTTTTCCAGTGTTTTCCACTGCTTCTGTAACCCTTAATGAAATTGCAGTCTTGCTAATAACAATATGACATCCTGTCCATGCAAAAGGTACGTGTGAATTGGAAGCAAATACAAGTTTGAGTGAAAAGCATGCAGGCCTTCACCTGTTGTTATCCTCCTGAGTCTTTAAAAACTGCACAGGAAGTGGAAATTTTCAAGTTATAGTTTTGATTTTCCATAAAATATGTCAATAGCAGTCATTTACAAATTTTGCCACAGTGTTCTTTCCATGGGGAATTGGATTTTTGGGAAAAAATCACTTTTGGCAGAAAAATATTGACTTATTATTAAAAAAAATAGAATTTTTCAGTCAGAAATCGTATTTTTTCAATAAAAAGAGGCATTGTCAATGGAAGAGAAAAGAGGAAAATAATTTTTGTAGTGCAGAGTTGTTGAAATTTCTAGCTGCCTGTGCCTGCAGGTTAAGGACAGCCTGCAAAACTGGGTGCCTGCCTGCTCTGGAGCCCTCGCGTGAACCTGTGTGTGTGGAACAGCTTCTTCACGCCTGGCCTGGAGCTGGTCAGAGCCGTGCAGAGCTGTCACCGACGGGCCCCACGTACGCTCAGCGTGTGTGTAACGGAGCTTTTGGAAGAGTTCGGTTACAGCTGCTCCCTTTCCCTTCTTTTACCCTCCCACATCTCCTTCTCTCCTTCCTTCGTTTCATCTCCTCCCTTTTTCTCCCCATTCCGTGCCAGAAAGGGCCACCTCTGAAGGGCCGGGGGAGCACGGCACCGCACTGGCAGAGACTGGTGGGATCAGCATCTCCAACAGTGAGTGGTTTCCAACAAATCTAATGTAGGGAGCCTGGAGTGGTGGGATGTGAGGGTGCTGGTTCCAGCCTTTCCCTGTGCATGGTTTCTCTCCTGAACGGCACGTAATCCTTTGGGCCCCAAACCTGAGGGGTGCTGAGCCAGCAACTCAAAGGAATTGAGTAGTTTCATACAGTGCTTCCCAGGGTTTTGCCATTTGTTACTTTTAACCGAGTTAACTTTTTAAACCCATCTCAAACCAGTGTTTTAGGCAGCTGGACGGATGCAATTTATAGTGCTGTGTCTTTTAATGCTGCAGCGTGTGCTACGGTCCTGCCCCATGCTCAGGCTGTGCTGTGTGACACCTCCGAGCACCACGCTGGAGACGCAAGATGCATTGCCTTCTGCTTTTCTCTAACGTTGTGTTGCTGAGGGAAAGGAGATGTCCTGATTTCTTCTGACCTCTAAAGACCTTGTGGAACTTTACGTTAAACCAGTGCTTGGTCAGTATGTCCTGGCCTGATTTCAACTTGGGTAATCTCTCAGGGCTCAGACTTGGAAGTTACCACTCAATTTTTCTCACTTCCCTTTCCTAAGGGTTGGTGTGCGGTCTTGGTCTACAAGGTAGATAGCTGTGACTCGTTTGTTAAAGAATCTCTGTGGTTTTTTATAGTTTAAATAATACTTTGGCATTGCGTTTTGCCCCTTGTAATAAATAACACACACTCTATAAGTGAAAAATGTTATCGTACATTATTTTCAGCAGCCGTTGACTCCCCAGCTGGTTTGTGCTGGGGAGGATGAGGAGTTGCTTTGAATCACTCTGGCCGGTTGAGCCGGTGACCCTGCCGTGACTGTTTTACGTACCTTCCTGTTACATCTCGACAGCTGCCGGGAAGGAGCCGTGCCCCTCTGTCCTGATGGGTCGGTGATGTGCGTCGTTAGTTTTCTGAGGACCAAGTTGGCTGGCATCAGCTGCCTGTGGTGTAACTGCACCCACTTACACCCAGGACAAATCTGATCTCGCTTCCTTATGCCAAACACCTAATGAGAGCACTAGAACTTCTCCTTAGCGCAGTCTGTGAAGACAGTACTTCTACTGTACCGGTGTTCGCTCCTTTAATGTATTTTGTCATATGTGTGGGTATATTTACAAAGCACGTGGAGTTAAATGTCATTGAAAAATGTAATTAAAAATCAATTAAGAGACCATCTTAAAAATGAGAGGTTGTAAAAATGGAATTTACAATAATAACCCGACTAAGAATTTGGCATTTACATGTCTCTTCCGAATAGCGATTCCCTTGTTAGCTGTGCCTGAGTGACAAGGTGCTCTCTTATCTCCTGGATATAAATTCCAATATTCTTGGTATTGCTGGGACAAATAAGTACCCGCATAAAGACTTCTTGCACTGCCAACTAATACCAACTGATTAAATTCAGGCAATTGGGTTTTAATTCTTACCTGGGCCCCATGCCAAAAATATCCCATTGTGTGAAGGGCCAGGCTTTGTGCTCAGCTTATGGTCGGTTAATGCCTAGCAAATTCTGACCTCCCAACAGAAGGCTGAGCACTGAGAGAGGTTTTAAAATGTTTTCATTTCCAATATGAAGCCTGAACATATTTAGAGATGAGCACGGAAGAGGTGTTTCACCTGTAACATGATATGATAGTGAATGCGATTGCTGTGCCTAGACCTCTCTGAGGTCCAAGGACATAGCCGCATGGAGGATACCTGGAGCCTAGGAGATACAGAAGTCCCCACCCCACATTTGTCATCCACAGAAATACAGCCAGAGAGAGAACTGTTTGGCAATGTCCCTGTGGAATCCATGAGGATGTGTTATATGCACGTGTGTAACTCGTGTGTGGTCTGGATCTCTGGCCATGCTTACGTGAAGAGGCTTTGACACGGTATGAGTTGAAGAGCTGTCTTGCTGTGGGATCAAGAATCCCAGATTTATATCCAAATCTTAAGTCTTTTTACTTGTTAGTATTCATAGTCTACTTCCCTTTCCTCTTCAAACTCTATCACAAACAGTAGGCAAGTCTTTTTGGAGGTCTTCCTGAGGTTCTTGTAGAAGAAGTGGAAACTAAATATATAAAAAGCCTTTTAAAAGTCATAAAGCCATGTAAAATGCCAGGATCGATGAGAATGTCCATCTGTGACAATTCCATGGTTGAAGGGAACGGGGTGGGATTACTCTTTGAAAGCTCTCAGCCTGTGCCAGTGTTCCTGCCAGTTCTCTTCCTGGGCAATAGTGAGGCGAGGTGGTTCGCGCTTTCCAGGCAGTTGAACACACTGCCTGCCTTGGAACCAGTTCGGGAGGACGGGAAGGTTCTTGCCGGCAAGCGGTGTGGAAGGTTGGTGGTATTTGCTGCAAGGGACCATTTCTCTCAGGTTATGCCTTAAAGTGAACGTGTGAAACATCACACATCCTCCTCTTTGACTCCCTGCTGACTGGGCTTTTCCCTTGTGTCTGGCTTGGGATGCCACAATTCAGCCATCATCTCTCATTCTTCAACATGTACGCAGAGCAGAAAGAGTCAAAACCCTCTTGAAAATCTGAGACTTCAGCCCTTTTGAATTTGGGCGATATGAGGAGTCTGTTTCCCCTCTTTATGAGTAAGCTGAGGCTTTGCATGTGCTAGTCCGTGGTCTCATCCGGTTAAGATCCAGAAATCAGCCCTGTTCTTTTAACATTGCTTGCTTCTTTATCTCTTAGGATCGTCATTAAAATCTTACCATAATTCTGAATCTACATTTTCCTCATTTTTCAGATCTATGGATATGCTTGAAATAGCATGCTTACACATATTTTATGAGTATGAGATACTTCAAGTATTTCCTTCCTTTTTAAAGATCTTTTTTTTGTCCCATGTTCAGACAACTGACACCGGTCTTTGCCTGTGACGTTCTTGTGATGCTGTGAGCAGGACGCGTGCTGTTGCAGTCCTCGCGGTGCTTCTTCTCTCTGAACCGTGTGCTCTACGCTCAGAACTCGAGTGAAGATGTTTTTTTTGTGTTTGCACAGGAACATCTGCTTCAAAATCCCAAGCCAAGAAAGACAAGAAGCAAATTAAACTATTTGTTCTTCCTTCTCTCTCTTTGATATCAGTCATTTCTTACATGATATTTAAGCTTCCGCTTTTGGTCAGGAGATATTAAAAATGAATCTAAGCGGCTTACATCTTAATCATATTGTGAAAAAGGGATGGAGGGCGAGTGAGCTGGAGAAAAAAGCCATAGCGACTTTGCTGCTAATGCAGACGTGGGTAAGCTACAGCATTAACTCTCTGCCCGGCCCTGGAGCAGGGGGCTCTGCCTGTCCCTCTCCACCAGCCCCGCTGTGGAGCAGGACACTGTGGGACCGTACGCAACTGGAAATCAGTCTTCACCAGTGCTGAAGCAGCGTGTGAGCAATTCCCTGTTGCTCCTTGGTTTGTGCTTGGCAAAGGGAGAGTTTGGAGGATGACTCAGATATTCCTTCTCCCCCTGGGCTTTCTTGATGTGCCAGCCCAGCAACTAAGCCACTGTTCTGGATGCCTCTGTCGCAAGTTCTCAGACTTCTTCCTCCGCAGTGCCCTCTAATTTTAGAAAATGTCTTTAATAAAAAACAAATGACACCTTGCGCGTTTTCACAATCCTGAGCAGATTTTGGACAAGACGCTAACTCCAGAATGAAAAACAATAAATTAGATTGGTAAATGGATTCAATCAATGAAATATTAAGAGATAAGAATTAAAATCAGGGTTAGATTTTCACAGGAGATTGGTCATTCTACACAAACCTGATTTCATTCTTTGATGAGATCACAGATTTGGTTACCAGTTTAAGAAGGGTAGCTGTGCAAATGTAATGAATTTTTGTAATGTGTTTGATTTTGTTCTGAAGGGTATTCTGAATAAAACATTAGCGCTATACAAGTATCAATAACGTGCATCAAAACCGTAATATGAGTTAAAGAACAGATCTCAAAAAGCAGCTGTCAATGTGGAATAATCATCAAATGTATTTTGGTGGGCTTCTGGTATTAGACTCACTCCTATCAATATTTACATTAATGATCTAGAAGTAAATATAAAATCGCTGCAGATAAAAGTTGTGAACGACAGGCAAACTGGCAGAGTGGCAAGTATTGATGAGGACCCAGCATCCCTACAGTGATCTAAACCATCTGAGAAATTGTTTTAAGGTTTATAGAGGAATGGTGGAATTTGTCTCCATAGTATCAAGGCTGTGCTTGTTGTAGTCGCGTGGCTAACCTAGACTCGGGAACGGGAAGGTCTGGGGACAAGGCGAGAGGTGCCAGGTAGGGTTTGCTGAACAAAGGGATCCAAGGAACCAGTAGGTATGACACTGGGCCAGGTGATTTTCTGACCCCGGGGTTAACTGGCACAGCCTTGGCCGTGTCCATCCAGCTCAAACCTAGCATTCACTCAGAGGAACTGGCTGCATCCCGCCTTCCTACTGGGATTAGTCCCTGGGCCCTGCTAACCCTTGTGTGGCACCTGGACATGATTTGAGGAAACACTGTCTCGTGCTGGCCTAACAGCATGATACGGTCAAGAATTCTGGGCTGTCACGTGCCAAGATCGGCCCGTACCCTGTGTGGTTTGCCGATGCAGTTATAGCTCATGAGGCAGAGTGGTTGGCGTGAGGGATGATGAGAGCAGCCTTCGGCACACCTGCTGCCTCCTCGCTGCCAGGTTTCTCATCTGCTGCGGCATCGGAGAATTTCTGAGGAGAGAAGCGATGAAGAACAAATGCGATGCCTTTTCTGCGGATGAGGTATCCCTCAGAGGCGAGAGGGCAGCATGAGAGGAGGCGCAAATGCTTTAAGACCCCAGAAGTGCAGAAGGGAGTCCAGCATGATTTCCAGAAAAAAAAATTGGCACCTCATTTTCCTGCATCTGAATTCAGTTCAGTGTTTTGGTTATAGCAGAGAGCCAGCTTAGGTCAGTGGAAAGATTTTAATTTATTTTGTGAGATTTACATTGGGCTTTGCAGGCCTGTGCATCTGCATGCCACAAACCATTCTCTTTCCTTGCAGCTTAGGATGCTCCCTAAGGGAGACACATAACTCTGAGGACTTTTGTTCTCGTACTCCTTGTGTCATCTCCAGCGTCGTGGATAAGTTAAGAGATGCTCTTCCTCCTGCTCTCAGGCTGCCCATCTATCACCAATACTGAAAACTCTTGGAACAGTAATAGTACAATGGTTTGGGGCAGATCTTGCCGTGCGGTGTGAGGTTTGGTGGGCAGCTGTATAAATGGCTTTGGGGTGCGGATTTCACACACTATAAAAAGCCAACTCACTACCCACAGTTTTAATTGGAATGCGCTGTACTGTTAAGGGGCGTGTGGGAGCTTTGTCCATGCCAGGCAGAAATCATCCGGTGTAAATCTTATCTAGGACACAGTTGTGGGGGAAAAAAAATCTCCCCGTTTGGATGTCCTATTCCAATAAACATCGGTTTGCAGGAAAGTGACAAAAAGAGATATTTCAACTCTCAGCTCATGCCTTTTCAGAATAGTGTGGATCTGCGAGTCTTTGAGCTCCCACAGGAGTTAGATGAAGATTTTTATAATCGTTTGTAAGGCCGTTCCCTCGGTTATGTAACAGTGGGGAACGAGCCCAGTACCTCTTATAACACAAACTTCCTTTCGAAGTGAGGAATGGAGGAAGTTCACATATCTTCTCATGAATTATACACCAATTTTTGATGCCAGGGCCACATCACATTAGCTTGCAAGCCAGATGATGATGACAGCAGCCCAGACCTCTTTCTTAGGACTTTGTGGGCACGTATGGAATTCACAATGAATTTTCCACTCTCTGTTTAGGGTTTGGCTATGCGTGCCAAGAGGAGTGGTGGTTTCTTTGTCTCTTGTCTACTGAAGGGGCCTGAACCAAAATGCCCCTGTACACCGAGGACTTAAATAGCTAAATGCAGTGAAGAAACCTTTATTAGTGAGCTGTCTGACATCCGTCTCCTCTTTTTATGTACTCTGCAGATCAATAGTTATCACAGCCTCTATGAACCCAAAAACCAACCGGAGAGACAGCTTAATCCTTATAACCCTTCCATCCCTCCATTGCCTTTTTGCTTGGGATTGCAGTGGTTCCGGTCAGAGTCTCTCTTTCCTCTAATTGGCAGACATTAAGTTGTCTTCTAGAAAAACAGTAGTTATAGCTGAAATCAGCATCTTTGGGTCACACAGACTCATCCAAATCTTTCCAGGCTTGTTAACTCACTCCCAGTTTTCATGAGCTGCTGTATAACACCTCACTAGCACCCTGCAAACATCCCAGAAACATGGAGAGAAGAACTTCTTTCAGACCAGGAGAGCCCCTGAGGCTACAGAGACAGGAGGAACTGCTTAGCTCGGGAGCCACAGCAAGGCTGCAGAGGCTGCTGTTCCACCTTGCCTTGTAATATTGCAAGATTTATTTTGAGATCTTATCAGCAATTCACTGTGGGCTTCTCTCTGCTGAGCAAAATTCATCCATCAATCTGCTTCTGCGGTCACGTTCCAGCCTACGCTGAGGTGACAGTTCAGTTGTACTAATGATCAGCCTCGCATACACTGTCCCCCCTTGGTCTGATTCTTCTGATGGTTTAATTGATTGAGCACACTGGCTTCTACTCAAGCAGCTCTCCTCAGCTTAACTCTCACTTTCAAAAAATCACTGCTCAACATCTCTATAAGTAGAGTTAGTTGCTAAACCCTGTATCCAGGTGATTACTGGTGCATAAGAGGGATGTATCTTGAACTGATCAAATTGGGGATTTATGAAAAATGCCCTTGATCCATGTCTCACAATTTGTTAATGTCTTCTACTTCTGGCATTTTCCCTCTATTTTGATGGCTAAATAAAGCTGGGTTAGGACAGTTAGGGTTTGGGGTTTTAAATTTGTATCCCTGGGATTGTTTAGGGCAGCTCAGTATGGTTCATTAATATTGCATTTACAAAGCAAAAGGACTCAAAAGCCAGACAGTTCAATTATACGCTGAAGCCTGCAATGCGCTAGAGAAATGTGCAGAGCAATGAGTTCCTGTTGTAGTTGAAGACCAGCAGCTCCTGTTCCCTGGCCAACAGCACTGCTCTCTCCGTTATTCCTCAGGGCGGTCGGTTTATAACACAAACCCAAACCAAATGCCGTGACTTGAGGCTTTCGTTCAGTTTCTGATACTCGATCCAGGTGCACTGGGAGGCTCCATAAAGAAAACAGACCTTTGGGAGTGACATCCCTGAGGGACAGTCTGACCCATCCCGCATGCAGGTACCTGTTAAACGTACAGGCTGCAAAGCTCTCGCTGCACAGATTGAGCTGCAGCTGGTAGAACGCGGGAGAGCAAGCTAAGCTTCCTCTTCTGCTTTTGCATTTGCTTGGTCCAATGGCAACATCCAGGATGTGCTAACCTGCATCTGGAATTGCATGGAATTATGAACCAACCCCTGCAAAACCTGGCCGTTCCCTTCATTCTGCCCTGCTTCCCTGAGAGAGAGTGAGAACTTGCGGTTGATTGCAATAAAAGCGAGATCATGCTTTATATGCAGAGAAGGCCACTGATTTTCCTGATGCAATGTGATCTGGTTGCGAGAAATGATGATACATACGAATTGAATTTTTTTTTTCATTTTTCTTTATAGGAGACACCAAAGTAGAATTTGATTTTGCTGGATTTATGGCTTGATCAATCACGCTATTAAGAATAATGATTCCACTCTCTGACCTTGCAGGGCCTCAGCTATGAAATTTGATATGATGGCCCAAACATTTTTGCAATACAACTCTTGGCCAGTGTATAACAGTCTATTGACTGAAACACTGTCAATGCACAAATGAGATTATAACCACAGAAGGTCTTGATTGCTTTGGTCTTTTATTCAATACAGTCCTCTGTTACAAGCCACTTCCTGGCATTTTTTTCAAGATAGCCTAGACATTTCTTTTCTGACAAATGATGCAGTGGCTGATCGTATAGACAGACTCTTTTCTGCAGTTCTGCCTGTCTTTAGAAGACTTATCTGTAGCAGGGCCCTTGCTTTGGTGTCTCTGCGCTGTTCAAGTCCTGTACTCTCTAACAGCCTCTCTGAGCCGTATTGGCTGCTTGGTTTTCCGGAAAGTCTGATATAGCCATGATGGAGAGAACCGCTGTGTTTTTACGGTCTGGTGGGGCGTTGTTCCGTGGCGGGAGAGGAAGAGAAGAAAGGCTTTAGCACCCAACCTTCATTTCATTGAAATGAACCGCATTGCTTTAGTTCCCCCATAGGTATAACAATTATTAAGAATTTATATTGCTGTTCATTCTGTGTAATAACGAATAGAAACTGGTTTCGCACTCTTAACCTTTGCTGTTAGGTAGCAATAAAGAAGCAGCAACAGTGACTACTGTGAGACTGTATATATTTACATCCTACTTACTGCACTTTTTATACTTGGGGAGACAATGAGTTTATGCTGTGTCATGCTTGTGCTTTCCCACCACGAAAAATAACTAGCTAATGTGTTTTTTACTTTCTTTTGTCTGTTTCCAGAATAGACCTATTTATCACTTAAATAAATCCACCCAGCATTCCTTATGTATTCTGATTTTTCAGTTAAATATTGTTTGTATTTAAATATAAATATCGCACAAAATGTAGCATTAATATTTTGCCTACTGAAGTGCAGTTCTGTCTCTTATTAAAATTTAAACAGCCATTATGTACATGAAAGACTTTTTTGTTGTAGTTTGCAAGGTGTTATAACAATAATTACCAGAGAGCATCAATCATTTTTCATTGCCTCGTTTATATCACAGGGATAAGTAGCTTCAATTAAAATCCCATTTTACATAAATAGATATGGTTTGTATCAAACCACAGTCTGTTTCCACTTCTGAAATGCTGGCCATAGGAAATCTTTCTCGTTATTCAAAGTGTATGATGTGTACTGCTTATCTTTCTGTGCTTAAAAAGACATCACTCTGCAGGCAGGCATGCCTTACTGCAGGTTTGGCAGGGAACAAATAGCTCTCGCTGTTATTATCTATCAGGTTTACTGTTCCAAATATTTTAGCCAAAAAGCTAACTAGTATAATCGCATGGTTATTACTGACACGTTATAGTTTGAGTAAGCAGAAACAGAAAATGTTTAATATGAATTAACCACTACAGAAAAAATTGTGGCTTTTCTATTACTGGTGATTTCACCACTACCTCAGCAGCTTTTCTGCTAAATCTGCTTGCGTTGTGAACTATTGTGAAAAACCAAATAAGGGGAAACTCAGTAAATTATCCTCTGCTAGATGATGATTAGCTCTGCAATGAAACAAGCAGATTAAAAATCATGCTTTTCCTTTCTCACCTCTCTAAAAAACCTGGTTCCAGTCCCAGTCTGTTCCCCTGTCCACTCCAGGCGAGAGAACGCTTGACCTGCGTTCCTCACGGCGAACGATGTGACATGTCCCTGCCTTCCCGTTGCATTCAGGCAGTAGCACCCACATTGTTTTTTCTTTTCCGTTCGGTAACGGTATTTGCCCCAGCATTCAGATCTCATTGCATATTTGTGTACAAACCTGGGACCAGCTTGGTTCCAGAGGTTTGGTTCAAACCCATCTCAGTTACAGTGTCACTATACGTGCACGTTCTGTGCTGCTGGGAAGAAGTTGCCATTTTCCTCTGGATTCTGAAGCTTTTGATTTGGTTACTACAAACGAGGCACTCATAGGTGAGAACTATGATTTGCTCCACACCAGTAAACTAGGGCCGCTCACTCCGTTGCGTTTGGCGGGCCGTGCCGTTGAGCCCTGACATTGTTCAGCGGGGCGGAGGTCCCTGGCGAGGAGTGTGGGGCACGCTGGAGAGCAGGCTCGCTGCAGAGCATTCAAATTGCAAATGGTGAAATATTCTTTGTGACACTGTAGGCAGCTTTTTGCATCATTTCTGCAGAATTTGGAGCTTGGTGAGCAGAGAGAGAATTGCAAGAGGTCTCAGTGACTCTAGCGGAAGGGCTGACTAGTAGCTTGGGTCACGCTACGCCTTCGCCACGTTTTCCCTTTTCTTTCTCACCCCTAGCGCACTACTGGAGCCAGCAGTGGTGGGATGATGGGGACAGTTGTATGGTGACATTAGAGTGAGCACTGGTTGTATGTGAACAGGAGTCAATGGCTTATTCACTGCTGCCCCTGTGAGCACCTTCGTAGGTGAGCTATTGAAAAAAAATAGGGAAAAATGCTAGACTCGGTTTCAAAGAAGTACTGAAGTGCGTACCTCAGATATTTAAGCATATGCTTAAAATGTAGAAGTTTGGGAGCTCTCCAAAATGAGTACACATTGGGAAGTTAAAGCAAATGATTTAGCTCAGTTTTACAAAGACTTTTCTAACTGCTGTCTTGCCATTTGCTTTTTTCTTCAAATCAGTGTCTACCAGCTTTATTTTCCTTGCTTTGACTAACCCCCTTATTTGTGTCATAACTTAATCACCAGATCCCATCTCTGAAGTGCTGAAGTAGTAGATAATGTCTGTGTTTTTATTTCTGAGGTCAGGAGCGCCAATTCCTAGCTTCGGGATCGTCGGCGCGGCGAGCTGACAACAGAGGCAGTCCAGCTTGTGTTTTCTTACAGTCGCGCAACAGAAAATCGATGGTGTCAGGAACATTGGGATAATTCTACTGTTCCAATCAATACATGCTGATTAAACTAGTTGTGTCTGTTGGGTAAATTTGCTGCATCATAATTAGAATTATTAATTAAAAATAGGAAATCAATTGACACAAATTAAGCAAAAAAAGAAATTTGCCTTATTTCTTTGACACTCTCTCCAGAGGCCTCAATAAGTGTGACAACATGCACATGACCGAGTGGCATTTGTCACTTTTTTTAATGCTGTCCTCAGTTTTAAAACTTGACTTATAAAACCCTGCTAATGCAGCTCCCAGGAAATCAGTCATTAATGTTGTTTGTGCAAGAAGCAGTTCTTTGGTTTATTACAGGCAGTCATTTTTCCCTGCCTACACGAGCGTCCTGTGCGTGTCGCTGGGGAGAGGAAGCGGCGGGGGAATGAAAGCCTTGGGGAGCAAGATGTAGCCCATTCCCTTACCACGTTGTTTTCTGGTTTTGGCTAACAAGGATCAACAAATTGATCATTTCTGGGTGGCTGTAATGGGCTACTCATTGCTGGCTACTTCCTATAATATGCTGGTGACCTTCATTATTTCCAGGGACACATTATGTGGGACACCAAAGCATGGCGTCCCTGGGAACGTTCTTTGCAAGGGCAGCAGGAATGTTTCAGCTGTTTATTTTCCTCTCTGTTATTGCTGGATTTTATGCGGTTTTTATTTTCTTTCTTTTAATCTATTTCTCTCTTTATTCTTTCCATACATACATTTTCTCCTTCTTTCCTCCTAGTGTTAGTGGTTTTCTTTCTCCATCTAATACTTCCCATCACATATTTTCTTTCTCCTGTTCCGCTTGCACCCTTCTCCTGTTCCGCTTGCACCCGTTCAGTACAGGAGAGCAGCATCAAAGTGCAGGAACGCGTTGGGTCTGCGTACTCCTGTGGTTTGCTCAACCTACAGCCAAATGTCTTCTCAGAGCGTTCACACCTGTGACAGATCTGAGGGCAGAAAGGATCACCAGTGAGGGCAAACGTGTGGCTGGTGTCTGGAGATGCTGTATAATGTAATGTGCTTTTACGAGTCATTGGTGGTAAGCTAGTTTCCCAATTATAACAAACTTGTGATGATTTGGTCGCTCAAAAGAGTCAGTCTCTCACTAGACAGAATCTTGTATGTGGAAAACCTTACCGGTAGAAAAATGTGTAATAAAGTGACCTAAGGCAATTAGCCTGGAAATAGTCCTTAGCCAGTCCGGGATACAAACATAAACCTCGTCTCTGTTTATCTGGGGGCTATCTCAGGCATTTATTTTTGCTTTTTATTGATGCTGACTTATAAATGGCAGACTTTTAAGACCGGCTATACAAAATGAATGACTTAGAGCTTTTCTCAAAAATTTGTACGCACCAGTGAGGTTTAAGAACAGAGTGTGCAAGTGTTCCCCAGAGAGCGGCTTTGCGGTTGTTGCTGCCATCATGCTCTCCGGCAGTTCCTAATGTCGCAGCGTGCTTTCCACGTGTTGCACAATGGCTTTTCATTAGCCCACTGTGAATTGTAATGGACATTATTTGTGTAAGCTCTGGCACCTTTATTGCTATATTTTTAATCTCCTTATTTTTCTCAGGAATACCTTTTCCTATGTTAGAGTGCAGTAGGCAGTTGATAACCTGGGAAATTCATCTCGGTAAAAAATAATTCCTCCAATCTTCACAAAATGCAAGATCAAAACCTAATAAAAATCTTAACTGCTCCACTATGTCTAACTTAAAATATTTAGAGGGAAAAAAGCCTTCAGCTATTTGAATATGATTGCTATAAATTAAATTTTGCTAAGGTCCTTTGTAAAACAGGAAATATTTTCTTCTTTAATGGGGTGGTGAAATGCTGATAGGAAAACAGAACCGAGCACTCCTTTATTTTGAAGTCAAAATTAACTGGTCTGTACATTTAACTGCTGTATTATTTAGATCAGTGCTAATTATTGAAGTATCATTGCCAGATGTGCTAGTGAAAAAGATTAATATGATCAAATTAACATAGTTTTTCCAGACCTAAACCTGGTTCTTAAGGTGTTTTACAGTAACAGTATTTCACTGAAGCGCATTTCCAAGAACAGTCAAAACTAACAGCAAATGAAAATATCTTTAGGGTAAATGCCAAGACAGATTGAGCGGTTTGCACAAGAATCAGGAAAAGCAGAGTTGTTGAACGCCCTGATTCCAAAGAATTACGGCCGTACCTCAGGCGGGCTGAGCGAGCTGCCAGATTGACCTCAGACACTTGACAACATATGGATGGCATGGAGCATCTTTCAGATATATCTGAGCACAGCTGTTGAGTGCCTTAAAATTAAGCTGTAAAACCTTGGCATCAATAAAGAATTTGATAGTGCTAGTGTAAATAGTGTAAACTCAGGTGGAGGTACTCAAGCAGCCAGAACCTGCGAGGAAGAAGGCTGGTGGCTACGCGCAGGGTGAGCTGTGCTCCGAAGGGGATGGAATAAAGATCTTCCACAAGGAAAATGTTACAAAAATTGAGGCTTGAGAAAACAAGGACTTGGAGTGAGAGTTTCACATCTTTTTTACTGAGTTCAACCTGGCAATATTTTGTGGGTGACAGCTAGCCGGTCTGTTGCCAGAACAAATCTGAAGATAAATTGAGTTATAAGGATGCGTTGGGAAAACAAGTGGTATCTCTTGCTTTCATTTCAGTGGGCTGTGGATCAGGTTTTTAATTGATGTATCTGATTTATAAGCATTTGTTGTAATATCTGTGATGTGTACCGAGCGGCTGTCAGCGTGGCGGCCCTCCTCCACAACTGGCTCTCGTTGCTGTAAGTAAGATGTAAACATCACGGCGGTTCGCCTGTAATTGGAGGGCAGGCGGAAATCGATGGCAAGGTTGTCTTTCTAGGGGTGGCTATGATGAGGTACAATTACTATTTTTTCAGAGCCTTAGGAGATGGAATTAGCTTATGCATAAAATGTGCTTGTTGCTTGGCAGTCAAGTGGTGTTTTGATTTTTAATGAAATTCAGAGTGTTTGCATTATGAGGTTATAATTGTTTTAAGAGTCTGTAGGTCTGAGAGTCAGCCTGAAGTCACTTAACTGAAGCAGGCAAAACTAACACCTTGAAATCTCTGTTCATCTCTGAGACGCTTTAGAAACTTCAAAAAATTATGTTACCACCCATTGATTGAGGAGCCCTGTAATTAAAAATTGTACAGAAATTGATACAGATTTTAAAAAATTGAATCCTTTTCCAGATTGCTATTAAAAAGTTGGCTTTAGCTGTTTTACACAGGTCCTCTTGCAATTCCTAGGAGAAAGAGAAGAGAGCAGGACTGTTGGGTTAAAGAACTGGAAAGTTGTGAGGTACGGTCTGGAAGAAGCTGATTGAATTGCCATGTTTACTGCAGTTCCTCAACAACTTCCTTGCTTTGCTAGCAAATTTAAAAGGTTAAAAATGCAGATTTTTAAAATTATGTGCACCTGTGTTCTCAAGTCTCAGTGGGAAGTCGCCTTCTTAATCTTTTAAGTGCATAGACCCAATGATTTCCATTACCTTAATACTGATCCCCCAATTTAATTTTCTGTGTGCCTTTCAAGAATCGAGGATAATTTTTGGGCTCATGATGTTGCTTTCATGTCTTCCTTCTTTCAGATCTGCCTAGGAATGAGTGAAATGAGTCAACAGTAGAGGTTTTTTTAAGCTTTCTTCAAGTTTTACTCCAGCTCCCTGACAGAAAAACGTTAGAATTCTTTTAGTTTGACAGAAATTAAGGATGTGCCAAAGAGAGGAGTCTGCATTTATGTGAGTTGCAGAACAATAAAGCATTTAAACTTTGCTAGCTATGAGGTCTCGGTAAGGACAGGTCCTCCTGGTACAATTGGAACTTAATTCTTTTTACATTTAACGATTTTAATTAACAAATATTTGAAGAAGCTCCAAGAGTCTCTGTATGTGTAGTTTTCCTGCCTTTTGGATCTCTGGCCTTGTAAAAATTCCAACTCTACGACCCTGGCAATCAACGGGGAAACAGGACATGCCAGGTCTCAGCGCAGTCTGTGGAAAATCTTGCAGCAAATCTTGTGTAAATTATTGTGGGGTTTGTTTTGTTAGGGCCCGAGTGAGGGAGATCGGCACAGGTCTGTAAAAACCAATGTCAGCGGTAACGGTGAGAAAAGAAAATACAGGGAAACAAATAGTGACCGGAGAACCCTGCCTTCCCTTAAAGAGAATGGTCGCACTGGGACCTGTAAAACCAGGAGAGAGGATCGTATGAAATGGAGCCTTTTTATGGAATTGCTATATATCATTTGTGTAAATGAAAGATTTTAAGGTTTTCTTCAGTTTCTCGCCTGTGGTTTTCCGCTGTGAGGCGGTAGGCCTCACAGAGCCGGGAAGGCCCTGGGCGGGGAAATGCCCTTTTCCTCCGCGTGTCAGCCTCTGCCTTGCTCTGACTCTGGGAGCTCGGGGAACGGCAGTTAGAGAAAATGAAGACGTGATTACTGTTTTAGCCATCGTTAATTAGAATCTCATTATGCTGAACAAGCATTTATTAAGGTTGCATCCAGTGTGCAGTCAGAGGGATGATGGAAGCAGGCAGCCCTGTGATTTCTGCCCAGCCTTTCCCATTACCGGTAGCAGCGAGGCCGAGGGTAGCCGGGGCTTTTACTGGTGACATCGCCAACACGGGTGCGTAGGGGATTCTTACCTGGCTTCTTGTTTGCTGTTCATATCAAGTTTACACTTTTTAAACCTTATTATTGATGTGACACAGAAAAATACTGCACAAATTAATCTCTGTATACATAAAAGAATCATTTTTCATATGTTTAATTCAGCAAAGAATTATAAATGCAGTGAAGAAATATACTATAAAGTATTTATAGCATAAATTTATGCTATAAGATAGAACTTGGAGCTGTTCTATCTCAGTCCTACCACTTAGTTTCTGGGTAGCTTTGTAGTTTAATGTGATTTGACTGTCTCATTTCCCTTCTATGAAATGGTGATAAAATATATTTTCCAGCTCATAAATGGACCATGAGGATTAGTCAGTGTTTGTACAGGACTTTGATGATGGAGGCAATTCTATTAAATGTGCAAAACACGGACCCATTTTGACCTTACTGCACAATTTAGAATGCAAATTGTTGCATATTGTCATTTTTTTAATCATACAGGCATACTTTGACTTTTATTTAGTAATGTACTCTGAATAATTAATTACTCAAGTAATAATCACCCATTCCAAATAAAACAACTTGATTACTAAGCCTGATGAGGAAAATCCAGTCAGGAAAGAACCATTTCAAAAACAACAACATTCTGCAGATATCCTTAAATATTTAAAGGGTGAGCTATATTTAGTAAATTCTTCTGAAGAGGGAGGGGGAGACGAACGGATGCTAATTTCCTGTGTCATCAGATTTGTATCTCTGTATCAGCAGCATTCCTAAATCACCATCTACTACTCAAGCTACACGAGCATCAAGTGATGTTCAACCTTTCCCTGGGTGATTCCTGTTTGTCAGCAAGGAAAACGATCTGCTTGGGGTTCGTGTCATCTTCTTCTCATCAATTGTTTGCTATTTGGTGTGTGCATGCAGTGTTTGCTCTGCTCAGATATTCAGCAGTGAGCAGGGAACCTTGCTTAGCAAGGGAAACCTAGAAGTTGTGGCATCGATGTCATTTTGCAGGTGGCACTGACTTAGCCCCTGTCAAAGACCGTTGCAGTCCGTAGAAGGGATCCCTTGACTGCAAGGGCACTGGACTGAGTCCAAGGTACTTGTGATGGGCACCGTACAGCACGGTCAGTGGACAAGTTCGATGATGGTCTCATCTGAAAACCTCTCTTTTTTCCTATGGCGTTTTAAAATATGGCTCTGCTGCCACGAGGAAAATGCAGAGATCCGAACCTGATAGGGAATCTGGCATTTAAAACCGTTAATGCACAGATGCTGTGTTCTCTTCCAGCAAAATCCCGTTCGCTTCCGTGCTGCCATCCAGCCAGGAAATCACGTATGTCTGTTTTGCTTTTTACTTTTCAGTGGCAGTTGTCACTAAAAAAGAGAGAAATTACATTAATCCAAAGAGAAAGCTGTGTCACAGAGGCACTTTCTCGGGCCGCTAAAGGTGAGGCTGAACCCCCAAGAGCTGACACAGCAGAGCCGGGAACTTCAGCTGCTGTGAGCATTTTCTCTGGAGCTGACCCACTGATAATGCTGGAGGCACTAAGGCATTGTTTGTAAACAATGAGGAAAAAACATGTGGCGTGATGATTTACTGTTTTCTGCCTGCCTGACATTTGATGGCTTGATGCAGCAATCCGCAATGGGTGAAACTGTTCTGAGAGCGCCGCCTCCCATATGGCTGTGATTTTGTCAAACATTTCGATTCAGCAAACCCATAACCGATTGCGAGGATGAACAGTTTTGATCATCCTGTTTTTCAAAATGTAAAACAGTTTAGGAGTTGTCTGTTTTTAACATCATAACAAAAAGTTTCATTTCCCAGTTTAGAGCAACTTCTGGTTTAGAAATTGGCATTAATTTATGTTTCTGTGAACGTTTGAACGTGTTCAGAAGTCAAAATAAAATATCAAAGTTTAGACATCCAATCTCAATAATTTATGAGACAAGACTTTATCTTCCTGCCTCACTCTCCAGAGTGAAACCAGTATGTAGAGGAAGCCACAAGGGGACAGGCAGCAGTGTCTTCTTTCTTTTCTGCTTGGCACTTGGTTCTTGTACATTTTGTTGCTGGCGGTGACGTGAGTATAAACTGCTGTATCAGGCTATGAGACCTGGGGCTGCTTTGCTCTCTCAGCATTAGCATCTTAAACAAGTGGTGCAGGAGAGCTGCAGCCGCGTTGCAGTCTGAGGAGCTGCTTTAGGGACACTGGGGTTTTACTGCAGAAAACTCCTCGTGCTGGGGCGTGTGTCCTCCACCACCCGCTACCCACTTAGAGCCATCCACGCTTTGACTCCTGGCATTTAAGCCACACAGCATTTGTCTACCTCTTTATTAACAGAACATCCCATGTCTCAGTGCCTGAGTGCAGGAAAAAGAGGGTATCATATTTTAGTATTTCCCTATTTTTACTTTTTTTTCCCCAACAGTTTCGGACTTGCTATTTTCTGTTAATAAATATAAGAAAGGTTTTGCAAGACTGCGTTGAGTCTCACAATGTGGTTTTGATGACTGAACATTCTAGTTTTTACTGGGTTACACAGGGCAAGACTTTTTTTAAAAAAGTGTTTCTTTTTATGTGCCTGCAAGGGACATTACTATTAATGGTTTGTAAGAGAAAGACAGCAGTGTATTTAAGATATCTTGAAGACATTAGATAACATTAAAGAGCCATGTGAAGATTCAAGTATGCCTAGAAGAAAAGAGAACAGCACGTATCTTGTGCAGACCCTGCACATAGCTTTTTGTAAGCCTTTGAACTCTTTTAGATATAAAAGACACCCCTATTTCAAAGGCCACCAGACCTTCTGCTGCTCTGATTCTCTCCTGAAGTCCTTAAGTAACAGAATTCACACTAGAGAAGGTAAAATTTTTCCTAGATTCTGTTACTGGGGCAGAACATCCTTTAAGCTGATATTTGGCTGGAAAGCAGTGCACGTGTAGTAGACGTTAGGATGGGGCTGTGGCAGAGGGGAAGAACCGGTTCTTTTTACTCTATAGCTACACTGTTGGAAATAAAAGCAAACCCCACAATCCACAGTGTTTACTTTGGATTTCAGTATCAATGCAATAAAATAAATTGCTTATTGACCACCTTAAGAATGACTGATGAGTCAGTACCTTGTGTTATGTTATGCATGAGGGATGTGCTTGTGCGTCCCCTTGAAGGTGAGGCTTTACAGTATAATTGGAAGCTGGCTGGCTATAGCATTTCTTCCACATGCTTATCTTGATAGCACCATTTTATCCACCGATCGGCCAGTCTTTTTGCTCGTGTCCATTTGCATGCTGACCTACGCATTTGAAGGTGAAGGGACAAACACATCCCTGTGCCTGAATGAGAATGAGAAGGAACACGCTCGCTAACGCTCGCTGTTTTAGTGACAAGAAGCTCTTCTTCTTTAAGCACTGCTTTAACTGCAAATAAAGGTATATTGCATATCTGGCAAAACATCAGCAGGGTGACCTTCCGATGCTCGGTTTATGTGCTGTGAAAAATAAAGAGCAGAGCACATCTCCCTGAGAGCTTTGCCAGAGGGGGTTGATCCCACTCGATCCTATGCAGTTAGCACCGCTCTGCAGTCACAGAAGGCGGAACGGTGACTTCAGGGGTGGGATCAGGTTACTTTCGGCATGGTGGATTCCTTAGGGTGATGGACAATGCTCTCCTGCCCATGTGCAGGGAACTTGATGAGGATGCAGCTGAAGGGCATCCAGCATGGCTAGCCTACTGCAGTCGCCGGACTGGCCCTATTGATCTGCTCTGAACTGGACCAGAGTCAACTGGTGTCAATGGAATGAGAAGGGGAGGAGGGTTTGTTTCTGCTCCTACAACTCAGCTTTGCTAGGCACTCAGCTAAAGACCGTACAGTATTTAGAACAGCAAGTAGCCGTATGCGGGTACTTGGACATAGCTTTTTTTAAGTCTTTGAACTGTTTCACACCAGGTGCAGATGTTGTATCAACAGATCTTAATCTCCAGGGACAAAGGCCTCCCTCTCTTTCTGCGTAGTTTTCTTTGAGTGTCCTTGGAGCAGCACTGCTGCTGCCACCCCTGGGCCCCTCTGTGGCCTCTCCAGCACTTGATGGTTGAAGGATCAATCCTTCTGAAGGTTGAAGGTTGAGGTTTCTTCCTCTGTACCTGTCCTGCCATGATTTAGGCATATCCAAATGTGTTTCTACACCTTCTTGCAGGCAAAACTTGTAGTGCTTCTGTGCAGAGGCATTACAGGAAAATTTCATTATGTCCTCAATGAAAATATCTACCGTCCATTATAGATGGAGAGGGGGGGGGGGAAGAGAGATAATGTTTTACCCAGTTGGAAGACAGCATTTGGAAGTAAGTTACTTGCAGATCTTATTATTACAATCCTGTCCTAGACAATAATAAGGTATTGAATGAAGTTTTGCCAGAGCAAAGACTGCTGGGTTTCATACAGAGAAAATATAGTATCTTCATTTAGTTTTATTAGACTCTTGATAGTCTGCCCATGTATTTTTTAATTCACCACTGTAAAATTCTAATTAAAGAACAGACTTTGCCTCCCATTAATATGACACTAAAAAAACATTTTAAAGAATGCAGCATCTTCTCTAAAAAACTATAACGAGAAGACAAGCTGCCAGTGTTGTATAGAATGTTGTCACTCCCTTATGAAGCATTTCATGATTTTAAACTCCTCGTAACATCTAGAGTGTCAGTAGAGTTAAAGGCTCATTACACTGAGCAGTAATTTCTACAAAACCAAATAGGAAATATTCTCAGATTTTTTTTTTTTTGTGTTCTAATTTTCACTTCTTTTGAAGCCTCTGTCAAAATAGCTCATGATGGAAATTCTGAAAACACAACACTTTGATATCTGTCAGGAGTAGAAGTTGTTTCTCCCATTTTGATGCTTCCAAAATATATTGAGTTCATTATGGGATCTGACGAGGCTGACATCCAAATTCTCAACTTTTCTTTGACTTAGAGCGATTTTGTTTTCGTTTATCTAAAATACAAATGTACAACTAGGTAACTGTTCTAAGCATTCTACAGAATACTGTAGGAATGTTCTTTAAACAAGGATTACTTTGGGAAGAAAATGTTTCCTCAGAGGATACTAAACAAATTGCAGGGTCTCTGAAGTGCTGTGATTGAATTAGGTACCACGTGTTGGAGAGTCAATGACTGAGATCATCGTCTGAGATTAAATCATAACCTGGATCAGCCACATGTTTCTTATCTGATTCAGACAACAAACTTCAGAAAGAATCAGTACAATCTTTCCTGAAAGATGAAAAGCTGTTCTCCTGTCTCTTAGGAAAAAAACAACAACTGAAACACAAAATTAGATTAATTTCCTCCTGTGAGTAATAATCTATCCATTTTGGGGGAAATCGGCTGTTGTTCCCTTCCCATCTTTCCCTTTCTATCTGCTGAAGACTAATCTATAAATTTGGAAAATGAGATCGACTGCAAGTTCTGCCAGCCTCAGATTAACCTCAGGATTTTGCCACTTGGGTGGGTAGTCTTACAAATGCGTATTTACTTATGCAAAGTATATTCTCTGGGCAGTCTTAGAGACATAAGCATTGAGACCGGCGTTTTTTTCATTATAGTTGTGTTTGCTGTGACTGAAAGTCTGGCACTGGAGATAAAACGCTAGTGCATACACCGCTGCACAGAAAGCCATGTTCAGGAACCTTAGGGCTGCAAAGCACAGGCTCAGAAGACAGAAAGTGCCATGGCATGTGAACGGTAGCCTCTGCTCACATCATTGAAGAAAATATCATAATTCATAGGCTCAAGTACTGAATTACTGCTGCACTTCCAACCTTTAATCCGACATTTCTTATTTTGGTGACACCAACTTCATATGCCTCATTTCTGTGTGATGTTCCCTGGTTTGTTTGATATTCCTTAAAAAGCAAATGCAGAATATGAAAAATCCCTTCAAGAATGTCATCAAGCTGATAGACAGACAGTTCATCAGCATGGACCAGAACAAACCTCTGACGTGTGGGTAATGGACCTAGGAGACTAGGGCCTGTCGCCCTCTCCATGGACCACTCACTACATGGAGGTTGAACAGCCGATGGCCCACGACGGCTACTAGGAACAATTGTAAGAGAAGTCCTTCTAAGCCCCCGAAGCCTTTAATTGCAGATTGCTTTTAATACAGATTAAATCTTTGAGGGATAGAGGTAATGAATTATCCAGAGGTGGCACTGAGCGTCTGCAAATTGCATTTTTTTATAGTTTCATCAGGTACGGATGGATTTTTACTGGGGATACACGTGCATGCCCTGGGTGTGGGACAGTGCTCAGCCAGATTCCAGGCTCTGCACATGGAAGGTGTCCCAGCTTGCTGGGGAAAAGGACAAAAAACCGTACCTTAACAAGCAAAACCTACTGCTTTAGCTTACTGATTTAAGCTACAATTCCCTTTCCTCTGTTCCTCAAATGAATAGAGTGAGTCAGTCTGAAGCTGAAACTGGAGATGGTGAATTCTACATAACAGCAAAGTTGTTTGGGACTGGACAAAGCATCTTACAGTGGAAAATGAACAATTTTCCTGCCTGTGACACACTTCAGATAATCTAAATTCTGTTTGGAGCAGGATTATTTCTTGAAATCCGTTGTTAACTTCATTGTCCCTCAAGAAAACATTTATTCACAGAAATCCAACGTATTTGTTGCTTTGACAGATAGACCTCTCTCATTTGTAAGAGCTGAGCAAGACATGTTGTCGCATGGTAGATTGTCGGTATCTTGATATGCTTATGAAAAAGAAAATCAGCTGCAGTTTGAGCAGTGTGGCCTAATCTGCCTGTACCCACTCGTGTGCCTCTGGTATGGATGAGGGTTCCTCGTTCTGACGTCGCAGAGCTATAGCGTTGGTCTCTAAGCATTTGTAAGAACATTTCTGAAGGGAATTTCTGAAAATCTGGGTTATTTTGAGGACAGCCATCATGCATAAACATGTGTTAGAAATTCCGAGGGTAAACAGTCTTGTAAGACAAACAGGTTTTTTGGGTTAGAATCAAGCAGATTGGCGAGTGATTTTTCAATACACTGGCTCATGCCTTAGGATTGTGTTGGTATTACCTACAGTGCCAGCACGCGAGGGACTCAGCGCTGCTCAGAGCCAGAGCCAGCGGTGTGAACTGTCGTTGTAGGGGGATCCCCTCTCCGAGGGCCTTGCTTCGAACCTACTGCAGGTTCCAGAGGTGTTGAACTGGGCCAGAACGAATCATGTTTGTACAGTGAGTAGCCATCAGCTCAATACAGGGACTATAATTTTCCTATTGGGCTAAGTGTGGGGAATAAAAAGCTAATTGATTGTTTTAATTTTTTATTCACTACACCCAGACGTATGTTTTAGCCTTTGCTGTTTCCTTGCCTGCTTTGCATGAGCTGAGCCAACTTGCAGGAAGTTCCCTTAAAGCGTGGATTAATTGAAGATCACCGTCAGCCAACTATGGTCCTAAGTCCTTAGGCTAAGGAAGGCAACCACTTGATTTTTTTTCAGCTGTGCCTTCTGCAGAGTGCTTGTGAACATCCCGCTGACTTTGCGCACCTCGAACAGAGGCCTGGTCCCTGGCTGTACACAGAGACACCTGCAGGCTCCTCTAATGAGAACAAAATAAACATAGGCCTCAACCCACAGATTCTGGTGCTGCTGTGACAGAAGGTGCTGTTTTCATATTAATAGTGTATCTGCGGTGATAGAGAAGCACCGGAAGAGTATTTTTGACTCTCTTGTTGGGATAAGTCACTTGATAAATGCCATCCCTTCCTTGGGAGTCCTTTTATTTATCTGCTAAATTTTCAAGCTTGTGTGTTGGCTCCATCGTTCTCCGACTTGCGCTGCTGCACCAGATACTGGGTGGCTCTGTTGACCCAGGACACAGCGATTCACTAATCGTTCCTAGAGGGGAAACGAGCCGTTTGGGGGTGAAGCAGCACTTCCAGTGTGTCCTTGTTGAGTGTTTAAGAGGATCGAACTGGGAACAGGACGTCGTGCATGACTGTAGCGGCAGAGCCTGCTGTAATTAGTCTTCACTTCAACGAGCCACTGAGGCTGCGCAGTGGGGGTAGGAATGCAGAGAAGAAAAGACTTTGTGCTGTGTTGAGCAAGCTTTCCACCCAGGGATGAATCCTTCACCTGTCATGCTGCCGTATGCAGACAACTGTAATTATGCTTAGGCACCCAGCATCATCCTTTACAGAGTTATATTAATTTTTATTGGTGGCAATTAATCTCTAGTCATATTTTTGAAGGAGAAAAAGTGACTAAGTTAGCACGTTTGCCAGGGAATGTTAGCGCGTGACCTGAAATATGGCAGCTGCCTTTGATGTAGCATCTCTCAGGAGAGCGCTAGCTATTTCTGACCCATCTCTCGTGGTACTGGCATCCACACGTGCGGTCTAAAGGGAGCATTTGTACCTCCCTGACATCACCACTCTCAGGTTGCTTTTCTTATTGATGGTATAGTTAAGGTCTCTGTATCATTTTGACATTTTTAATGGCATATGCATTTACAGTGTAGCTCTTGTGTAAGCTTTAATCAGCTCTCTGTTCACACGTTGCTGCTATTATTATTTATCTCTATTACGGTAACACATAGAGGCTATCAACAAGAGCAGGATTAGACTGCCAGGCTTGGGCTGTATTTCACAAAGACCTCTCTGTGCCCACAGGAGAAGCGGTGCTAACGATCCTGAAGTGCAGTGGGCTTCCACGGCTCTGAGGCTGCTTTGCTCTGTGATCTCAGGAGCTGAAATCACTGTAACACACAGCTAGGATTTGCCACACTGATGTACATAGAAAAAATACGTCTTGGTTGCTGAAGTCTTTGCTTTCTTCTATTTTTTCATTTTCTAGCAGGAACTTCTAGACCACAATCCCATAGCTAGTTATGCACTCGAGCAGTCTCACGCACGAGTGGTCCAGTTGAGCTCAGTGGAATTACTTGTTTGAATAAGTACGTGGATTTAACTTACCAACTCCGTATCTGCCTGCCTTCGTAAAGGTACAGGAGTTACCCCAGTGCAGATCTATGAGTTATCACAATATAAATATTGCATAATGTCCCAATGAAGTCACCTGGGTAAAGAATTTACTTGCAACTCCACAGTCTGTCACTGCAATATGGGACTTAAAGGAAAGGAGAGAAGAATGGGATGCCCCATCCCTGGAAACATTCAAGGCCAGGCTGGATGAGGCTCTGAGCAACCTGATCTAGTCAGGGATGTCCCTGCTCCTTGCAGGGGGGTTGGACTAGGTGACCTTTGAAGGTCCCTTCCAACTCTAACCATTCCATGATTCTATGATTCTATGATTCTAAGAAAACCAGCAGGAATTTATAAACATCGAGCAACAAAGATCTTACTTTCATGTGAGATTACTGCAGTGTAAAGTCAGGTGAGGATGATATTTCATTGTCACAAATTTTACACTAACACATTGCTAACGAATTTCACTCGATTCTCTTTACAATTAATGAGCAGTGGATTAATTGATATTGCAGGAAATGGCTCTGCTCATTGTGACACATATAGGGCTTGAACTGTTGGCTAAAAGCGGAAAATCTTTGCCATCTGAGGTAAAGACTTAAATCTAGAAGAGGCCAGCTTCTCATTGTGTATATACGATCCCGTCACTAGAGAGACAAGGGGATGTCACCCTGCGCGTACCCACCACAGTGTTCACTTGGTTATACACACACTGTGACTCCTGTTTCAAACCATTTAGAGAACTGTAGCCAAAACCTGCTGGTGGTTTTAGGAATGTGAAAAGGAGCGTAGCAAGTGCAAAGGCATTGTAGATGAGACACGGTACAAGCCCCAACTTTTTGTAATTCCGTTTATTTCCATGTCTTCCATGAGCATTCAGATGTACTTTAATCCTCATTTTTATGTCCTCTCCCTAATAAATCCCCATGAAATTCACATTCTTAGTATCTATCTGCTATGCCAAGCTGTTTTATTTCATAGATAATTAAAACATTTTGGCTAGCTACTTCAGGCTAAACATTCTGAATGCTGCAATGTGTGCTCACTGATGCCTTGTACTTAGAAGCCTTCAGAAAAATCTGTCTAACTGTCAGCTGGTTGATTTGGTTTTTTATGATTTTACATAAAAACCAGTTAGAGGAATTTCAGCTCTTCAGCATTTTGCTCTTCCCTTTGGCTGGGTTGTGGAGTGAGGTTTGGTATAGGGAGAAAGCAAGCATGTCACCAAAAACCAATAGTAAATAAGTACTTAAATAATTTATTTACATAAAAGGTTTTCCTTTTCCTATAAAAGGTTTGCTTTCTCCTTCACTTTCTTTCAAAGTGAAAAACACAAACCAAGCAGACAAATCTGATGACTGGAGCACTCACCTGAGACATAGAAGACCAAGGATATTAAGTCATATCTTCTAATGAGTGTTATTTATTCATATTAAGCAAATTAATTGCAGCTGGAATTCTATCAGCCCAGAGCAACGCACAGTCTGGCAGTCGGGGCTTCAATGTGAGGTGTAAGGCAGGAATTACGTCCCTGAGGCAGGCAGGGTTGAGTTTGATTCCTGCATTCCACTTCCCCGTGCAAAGGGTTGTCAGCCCTGCTTGGGTCGTTCAGATTTGTCCCTGTGTGGAGGTGCAGAACTGCATCCCTTGATGTTCAAGTTCAGCGGAAAACAATGTTTCTGGAATGGAAATTGCTGGGAAACTCCATCAGCTCCAGCAGATTTGCTCCTTGCCCCAGAAGGCTTAGAGTCTTAGCGAGTGTCTATGAGAAATAAAGATAGATCATCTCTTTCCACAGATTCACAGTAATAATTTAAGACTTATAAAGAGTAAGATTTTGTTTGCTCGGCTCCCAGCGGTGCTAGTGAGGGACTATCATCCCTGTTTACAGCTGTGGGAAAAATGAGATAAAGCAATAAAATACCTTGTGTGCGCACGAGCAGGATTACGCACAGGGGTGTGTTGCACACTCCGCATTCTGCAGGACACAAAACCATCCCTTTGCACGTGCAGATCCTTCTGGAGACCTGGAATCCTCTTCTCATGGGTTTATTTTGGCCTTTAACACTGTTGTCAAGAGACACAAGTTTGTAAAATGATAATCAGCACAGCATTAGTTGAGTAAAGTCTTTCTCTTCTTTTTCTGCTGAGTATCCTCAGACTGACCAATGAGAAGGACAAAAAGGTGCCAAAATTAATGAATAGATCTGGTCCTGCAGTGTGTGTTTATAGCCATGTACCGCAGAAGGAGAGGGCTGTGAAATTTCTAGGACGAGAGCTTCAGGCTTAAGCGAGCTTTACATTTGCCTTGCTGAGTCCAGGCCTGATCCAGGCCTGAGGAGCCGTGAGTGTCACCTGGGGATCAGTTTACGTGTTCGCAAATAAGAGTCTGTGAAGCCAGCTCTGTGGCTGGATGACACGCTTGTTTCCCGCACAGCAGTGGGTTTTTACACTGGTAGAAGAGTTGTTGTTGGCATAATTGAAGCCAGCTCTCCAAGCACACCCAGCTGTACCTGGACAATGATTGTAACTGCGCCTTTCCCAGGGATTCTGCCAGCAACTCTGTTCTGAACAGAATGGGGGTTTTCTTCACCCTTGACATAGCTATATCGAAAGGCTGCTAAATGGAGCGTGGGACTGCTGGAGAAATCCTTGGGTTTCTGCTGGCCATTTGCTGAGGAACCCTTAACCTTTGGGGTTTGCTCTGAGCTGTCTGTTTAGTTGCGTATGTCTTAAACGGGTGGTTGGCAGGTCCTGACTGCCATTTCTAGAGCAGATCAGGATGGAGCTGTCTCTGTAATGCTGCCTTCTCTCCCTCATCCTGCATGTGATCCACAAACAAGGACGGGATCAAGCAGGATTGTCATGTGCAGGGTTCTCGCTGTGCGTTCTGGAGGGAACCTCTGGCCTGAGGCCCTTCTGTGCTGCTAGTACATTCTGTTACTAGCGCAGAAATTACCCGACTTACACAATCTATACCTTCAGCCCTAAGTCTGGTTTCAGCAGCCTTGTGAAATCTCATCTGGAGTGTTCTTTTCTTCCCTACCATCTCTTCACTCCAGAAAAAAACAAAAAACAAACAAACAAAAAAGCAACAACAAAGGAGGAAGCCTTCTTTAGATTATCGCATTTATTATCTTATGGGAACAGTGCAAAGAAACAATATTTGATGACATTATTAAATCTACAGGATTTGCTTGGCAGTACTACCTGCCATTAACTATGCTGCAGTCAGGATGTGATCCTCTGCATCTAATTCCACTATAAATTCATTCCTTCCAGCTATCTAAGAGCACTAAGAAACAGGATATTAAAAGATTTAGGTCCTGATCCAATAAGGGTTTTAAACAAGTCCTCAAATTTAGGTCTCATACCAGCGCTGTTGTCTCCCTGCATGCTAAAATACACTGCTGGATCAGGGGGGCAGTTCTGGAGAGCCCGAGGGCCCTTTAGAAAGTTCTGGTATTAACAGTGCCTCTGCCTGCCAGCCTCAGCGTAAGGCTGGAGGAGATGCCGGTGATGCGCTTCCCTAATCGTCTCGGTAAACGGCTGCGTGTTTTCCAGGTTGCGACAGCGAGCACTGGGGACCCCACTGCAGCAACCGCTGCCAGTGTCGGAACGAGGCCCTCTGCAACCCCATCACGGGCGCCTGCGTCTGCGCCGACGGCTACCGCGGCTGGCGCTGCGAGGAGCTCTGCGACCCGGGGAGCTACGGCAAGGGCTGCCAGTTCCAGTGCCAGTGTCACAACGGAGCTACCTGCGACCATAAAACAGGAGAATGTCACTGCGCTCCCGGATACACGGGGGTATTGTAAGTGCAATGACAGGTGTATTTTACTCTGCATCGTTTAACAGCCTTGCTTTGACCACTTTTAATGCAATGGGTAATTGGCAGAATGTACGCAATCTCTATATTGTTCACTTTCCTTTGTAGAAATCAGGTAGCAAAATTTCAGAGAGACTAAATAAAGGACTCTTTTACTGGTAATTATACCTGTCTACATAAGAAAGCAAAATTTAGTGCTAAAGTGAACATAAAAATCCATTGTATTCTCCAGCTTGTACAACAACTGTACCTGTGCCTAATTTTAGTGTGTGAATACAATCCAAATTACGGTTGAGTTTTTATAAGCAATTGGACATTCAACTCATTAGCAGTCCAGGGCAGTATCAAATGAGACTTACCATCCCCAATTTATTTGACTTTCAATCTAAGTGAGGAAGCATTACTGTTAACTATATCAGCTTACTATCTAGGGGGTAAATTTTTAGCATAGCGAGCAGGGATTTAGCAGTGTGACTCCTATTAACTTTAACGAGAATCATGGAGCTAAATCCCCATCCGCCACACTGAAAGTTTACCAGTAGGATTCACAAAATCTTCATATTAATTTTAGGACAGCAAGCAATGGTTCCTTGTTTAAAATTGCCCACAGTGTAACATCAGTTCTCATTAGAGATCTTTCAGTAGTTTCAGAAGTAATTATATTTTTCAAAATTATTTAAGGGGAAAAGAGAATTTCGTCACTGAATTTGGTTGGAGATCTACTACAACTGACTTAATACTTTTGCAGCCTAATATTATTTGTTGACCTGCATGAAGAGGAGGGTAAAAAATAAAGACAATATTAACCCTCATAAATAAGTTATATGCCTTTTGAATATTTCATTTAGTACCTGATTTCCTCATAGACTTGTGACCTCAGTCCTGGCAGCACTCACTGTTAAAGACTCTGCTCACTGTTAGGAGTGGTCCCGTTGATGTTAGTATGCCATTTCTCAGGAGTAAGTACTTGCAGGGCCAACCGCTGATGTGTTGTACGAACATCCTCCTCAGAAGATAGTCACTTAGGGGAAGAACCTACCGTAGTGTCAGAACCTGGGATTAGAGGAAGAAGTGATGCTGAAAAGCACCGATGTGCAAATGTAGGAGGTGCTGGTTTTTGCAGGGACTGGCCTTGCACTGGCCCCCCACGAGTATCGAGAGAGACCAGCGAGCTTAAACAGCCTTTAAATGGCGCTGAGCTCTTGCCAGTCCATTATACACTGCAGATGCTAACATGCAGTAGTGATTGGAGACATTTCAAACATTTTAATCCCATCCTTTTATTCTATTTGCAGCTTCTTGTATTGCCATATCACATAATTCACATTCAGGGCTTCATCCTGCAGCACTTACTTTCCTGGGCTATCTTAATGGGTATCAGTTGTCCTGTTGAGATGGGTGGAATTTGGTACATGTATAAAGATTACATACATGCATCAGCTCTACAGAACTGAATCCATAGCACATAAATAACCCCGGCAGAAATAAAAGAGATCTTGGCTAATTGGTGATGCCAGCTGAGCCTTACTGAGGTTTCATAATTTGCATAAGGACTCCCATGATGACCTGTGTTGTGGATTTTCCTCGTTTACTCTTTCCTGTAAGTTGTTTTAAATTATCTCTTTGCTTTGTGTTTCTCCTCTCTCCACAAAGTTGTGAAGAGCGCTGTCCCCCAGGCAGTCACGGAGCTCAGTGTGAACTGCGCTGCCCTTGCCAGAACGGCGGAGTCTGCCACCACATCACTGGAGAGTGCTCCTGTCCTGCGGGATGGATGGTGTGTAGTTTGTTCATACTCATCCCTCGTTCAGAGCTTGGAATATGAAGTTAATTGTTCGCTGTGTGCTTGTGATGCATATCTGCTATTTCTTGTTAGGAGGCTTTAACAGTTCTGCAACTGGGACCGCCTTTGTTATGTGTGCGCAGCACTCGCATAGACAGACCACCAGTAGCTACCACCTCAGACTTAAACAGTAAACCGAGCAGTGATTGCTCATTACACTTCTGTGGGAGAAGAGATTAAAAAAAAAATATTTCTGAATTACAGTTCCTTGGGATAGTCCCTGCACCCTTGGACACTGCCCTCACACAGGACAGCAAGCGCAAAGCTCAGCTGGACATTGTCAAAAGCCTTGTCCCGATTCCCCTTCAGGAGAGAGAGAGAGGGAGAAGCCGGGGGAATTCCGTGGCTCAGGCAGTGGTTAAAGCAGGACTGTGCACAGGACACAGGCCAGCTCAGTGTCCTGTCCTTGCTCAGGCAAAATTCCTTTGAATTGCGATAGATTTGCTTGCATCAGGGGTTGCACTGGAGAGAGCGAATTGCCCTAAACTTTAATCCTTTGTGTCAAGAAAGCAAGGCCAAACATTTTTAAAGTCCTCAGCTTTATCAATAATGTAATAATTAACTCTCTTGGGGTTTGCCAAGTCTCGCAGGCCTACGTACCATTTAGCTGTACTAAATTTCCTGGCATTTTTCCTGTACCTGACAATTAGTCTCTTGGCAATCTCGCTGGATTTTAATGCATGCAAGTACTGCCACTTTTTACTTTAACATGTGAAAGATGCTGAAGATCATCACACAGCTGTGGCTTCTGATGTGGACCTTACCCCTGCTGAAACAGTTAAGGGCTGCGAGAGGAGTTTATGTTCCTGTAGATGAGTACAGTAAGTGCTGCCTCCATTGACCACACAGCTGCCTCTGCTTGAAAAGGACCAACCATGAAATTCTGGGGGCTCTCAGACAGCAACCTGGGAGCAGAACCTTGCTGTAGTTTTTAGTGGAAGCTGTGTACAGAAAATCTCTCTCTAACTGGACAATTAGAGTCTCTCTCACTTGGCCAGCCATGGCAAGGGTGGTGATGATGTTACTCTATTTCAAATGACAAAGCAGGCAAAACTTTTCAGAAACTTAAGTCAGAACAGAGCACCTGACCCTCAACTGGCATTTAGTGGAGACAAAGAAAAGGTTCTTTCCTAGAGAGTACTGGAGCTGACACGCACAGGAAGCAATTCAAATATTTCTGAGGGTCTGTCAGTCCATTCTGGCACTTCCCCTAAGAAGTGATTGATAAAGTGATTAACAGAAAAATATTACTTTTAAGGTTTTTTTTTTCACTTCCCTTTATCTTCTGCATGCCAATATTTCTGAAGATCTGAGTTGTTTTACTGTACTCTTCCTTACCTGTATTTTCTCAGTTTTTTCTTTTTTTTTTTTTTTTCAAAGTTAAAAAATCACTAAAGAGAGATAAGAATATCAGAATAGAGCAGGAAGTTTTCAGAGGTTTTTAGGATGCAGCATAGACCCGAAAGAGGAACCACAGCACTGGGCTGCACGGCATCTTTGGTGGTGTATTCTGGCCCGCTTCTGCCCTGTTCCTTGCAGCTTGGAGTTTCTGCTCTGCATTTTTAGTGGCCCAGAGAGACTTTCTTGAAAACTGTGTTGCTGGCTGCTCTGTCCCCAGAGAAACTCTGAAGTTAACAATTGATGTTTGAAACAAACATAACTGAAAATTGATGAGAGAGATCAAGTATTCCAGGGAAAGAAACTGAAATTATAAGTAAAAGCACTCAGCTTGTAAATGTTGAGATTTTAAGTATAAAGGGTCTCTCCAGGGTTTTAATGAAAAGCTGGTAATTCAGTATACAGAGAGAGGAAAAAAAAATTCTGCTGTATTTTTAACTCTTGGTGGTTGGAATGTTTTGGAAAGTGAGACATGAGTGGGCTGTAAACGAGCAAGCAAGATGGGATTGCTAGACAGCATTCGTTTTATTTCACACCATGGATAGTCTTTCTTTGACATCAGAAATTTTACTTGCTGATTTTGAGGCTTGAGACTGCATGTATGTACTGAATATACCATCATGTTGTAAGGAGAGAATTCTCCCTGGATTTATACAAGTGCAAATCCACTTGGATGTTGTTGTTGCTGGATGTGCCGAGGCTTTTATCCTTTCCAAGGCAGGCTTATTACCAGCAGCTCAGCTCCCTGAGCGGCTTGGCTGTCTGGGGGATCTGCAAGGGGAGGCAATAAGTTGAAGAGGAGGAAATTCTGGGGTTCCTAGGTTCTTCCTTGGATCTGCCATCTTCAAAGCCTGGTTCTTTTATTACTTGTAATATTTCTTTTCTCCTGCTTCCTCCCACCCAGTGCAGACTCTTGCAGAAGCACAAGTTACACAAACTGTGTCCTATGAGATTTTAGTGTCCCCTGGGTTTTTCACCAAGAGGATGATGTATTGTTGAGCTAGTCAACAAAATGTGGCTTCCAGCATACTCCGATGTTGGGCTTTTTCCACTTCTGTGTCTTTGTGGCTGTGGGAGTTAGTGGGTGGCTGCTTTAGGGCATCATTAACAATTTACAGGTTTAATTCTATACATCTTTCTCATTTCCAGTATTAAATTCTCCAAGCATTCTCAGGAAGTGGGGAGAAAAGTTACATTTAGCATTGACAATACTTCTCAGAAACACTTTTGAAGGACTAGATCTGCGTGCTTAGGAAAGCAGCAATCTTTCCTTACGTGACAGATCATTTGTCAGCGGCAACACACCTTCTTTCATCCCAGATCCCATTCTCAAGGCTCTGCGTCATGGTGCCATCTTAACACAACATGTTCTTCTAATCACTTCTTCCTCATTGCCTCTGGGCCTTCTGAAGCAACTACAATTTGTATTTTTGTCTGTTTTCCTTTCTGTTGTGGATTTTAAACATGGGAGTGTGTGAGAAAATGGAGCAGAAAAAAATCTTTTCTGTACTACAAAATGGTAATAACATAGCAAACAGTCAAAAGCAGAAGCTGATGAGCTCAGGGCCTTAAAAAAGGTGCTGATGGGATGAAATTTACTGATTAGATGTGTAAGCAGCAGAAAACGTTGCTGACATTTGATCCTCCAGAGAGGGATGTTTTAGATACGTATTTCAGTACATATTAATGCACAAAGTATGCCTAAAGATTCTCTTGGCTCCAGGGGGATGCATCACGGAGTATTGCTTTCTCATCATTTGTTGATAGAAATCCTGTTCCTTTTGAGATGTGAAGAGAGAAAGTATTTATTATCAAGATAAATGGATACTTACATTTTCTGATATATAGTGTAGCGTATTACTCAAGCCCAGAGACACCAGTTTTTTAACACTGCAATCTGAACGTTCTTGAATGGAGGCCAACCTGTCTGTCGTACAGCCAGGGAGCCACCTCTCACTGGTCAGGAAGGGCTCGAAGTGTCTGTTTTATGATTACACTGAAGAGCAGCTTCTCCACTTTGGGGATGTTGGTATTGCTAAACTTCCCAGACTGTTGAGCGAGACCCCCAAGGAGAGAAAGCAGCCATTGTCTTGCTGTTTTATGTTTTCTCTAAGTTTTGTCTGGTATGTGCCTTCTTCAAAACTCAGAGCTCTCGGGGCTCGGTTAGAGATAAAAGACTTCTGAGAGATTAAACCAAAATAATAATAGGGACAGAAAAACGCCATTTCTTTCAAACAGCGAGCACTGTGCATGGCAGCACCACTTGCTGCAGCTGCCAAACATTTTCCACTGTAGGACACCATCTTCAGATCCCAGCACTGCCAACCTTGTTTTGGTCAAAGTTACTCAGCTGGATGCCAGCTTCGGATTTTATGTTTATCCCATAAAAAAAACATTCATACAACTTCTAAGGAAGTCTAGGGAAGTCCCTGTAAGGCCTTGATACTTGGCAGGAGGCATTATGTGATACTTGGGGGAAAACTACCTGAGTTTGGCAGATAAATTCTCCAACAGCCCCCCTCTTCCCAAATGTTCACTTCGTGACACTTACCCAGAGAGTTTCTGACTCTGTATTTCACCAAAAATACCCACCACCACGTGTGCAGCTTTGTAACCTTCTCTCATCACCTTTAATGTCCCCCAAGCCTTCCTGCGTCTGTTCAAGGGGCAGCGAATACCCGGCCACCCCAGCTGCCGTTTGTGGGGAGACCCAAAGAAGAGAAGCGTCGCTGCCTGTACAGTGGTGGGGAAAATCCCTTCTGGAGGTAGGGCAGACGGGCATTGACGCCAGTGGCGGAATTCTGAGACTCTCTTTAGCCCATCTTAAACAGAAAAAAATATTGCTGCTACACTTCGATCTAGTTTTAGTACGAAGGACAATAAATATCTAAGCTGCATATAGAAATTTATTGCATTATGAATGTTGACTGAAATATTGCTCTTTCTGTAATCTCACCAGGGGCTGGTGTGTGCACAGCCGTGTCCTCCTGGAACGTTTGGGATTAACTGCAGTCAGGACTGTCCATGCCACAACGGAGGCCACTGTGATCCCGTGACAGGAAAATGCATCTGTACAGCTGGCTATATAGGAGACAGGTAAACATCAAACCCCAAAGCCTTTAGTTTTAACCGTGAACTGGCAGTATTTACATCCTTTCTAGCACAATCTTACTCTCTGAAAAATGGCGTTACATTTCCATTGCTCCAATTAGGTTCATCCTTCTGAAGCAGTTCAAGCATTATAAATGTGACAATATTATTGTTTTTTATTGGCAATGCTCTCCATTTACAGGTTTCTTTTAATATAACTTTAAAAATTTAATGGATTAAATTTAATTTAGATATTTACAGCGATAAATTTAATAGAGAGCATTACATGTTTACAAGATATGTAAATGAACTATATTTATACAAATTAATATCCTGAAGAGTAAGCAATGCAGCAGTTTTATGTTTCCCTCAGCCCCTCTGCAATGCTGCAGCACTGATTTGTCTCAGACACCAACTAAGGGTGATAAATTCTCAAAATTAAAAATTGGGAGCCTTCACCCATAGATCAATCAGAGAAGATGATAATATTGTTTTACAAAGGTGTCATGGATTTAGCAGAATGACTATGTAGCGAAGTCAGGGTGGGATTCTAACATGTGTTGGCTTCGCTCTCCAGCTAATCCTGCCAGAAGGGCTAGTGGTGGTGGTGAAGCTGCAGTTAAGAAGCTTTCATATCCAGTTTTCTCTAGGGGTTGGACTGTGTCACCAGGGTTTCCAGAAACTGTGGGCACAGCTCACTAGTGTGTGCTATGCTATGCTAAAGTCCCTTCTCCTGTACTTTCCCTTTTTTTATTAGCTAGAACAAGCTCGTATCAGTATACTGACATACACTACAATTATATACTTTTATGCAGCAAAACTCACTGGAATTTCTCATTTCTTGCTTCACTGTATAATCAGCAGGTCTTTCTACCCACAACCAGACCAACCCTCAGCACCGTGCTGGGGTTCAAAGGCCATGTTCTTTCTCATTAAATGTGGAAGTTCTTTGTTCTCATGTTATCAACAGCGGTAACTGGAGGGGGCTTTGGAGATTATGTCAGGATTTGCATGTGGCTGAATATGGTGGAAATACTAATTATTTCAAATTAATTTAGTGGAGAAGACATCAGTGTGTCTCTCATCCTCCATCCTCCATCTGGAGACAGTGGTTCAGCCACGGCGTACCATACAGTTGCTGTTGCTAACCCAAGCTTTCTCTTTCTCTCCTTTTGGAGACAATTTCACTAAAGGAGGCAACTGTGCAGCTTGGACACTTACACTGGTGAGCACACTTCAGTCGCAAGCTGTCCCCTGTTCTGGCCGTGCTCAGGAAGGTGACACAGGCCCTCTGTTTGGTTGTTGCAGACCTAGATCGATTTCTGGCTGTAGGTGAATCAACAGCGTCAGAGCTGTCGGAGCTCCCAGCCAGCAGCCTGCAGCTGTGCCAGCTTCTTTGCTCAGCTGCCAACACAGCCCCCCGCCACAACGGAGGACGTGCAGCAGAAGAGCTGGCTCTGCTACAGGCGTGTGGCACAGGGAAAGAACAGCGATGGAGCTGCTGAGCTGCCTGCAGCACTTACACACGCTGGCAGTAAGAGCAGAGAAAGGACCTTTGGCGACGAGGAAAAGAGATGGCAAATAGGAAGCGGAAGACCTCGTTCCGCCTGCTGACAAAAGCAGAGGGTTTGCTGTTGGTCCCCCTTAGAGAAGGGCTGGAGAAGGCAGCCAGGAAGAGCCTGGGCAGAGAAGGTACAGCAGGGCAGACCCAACAAGAGTCCATAAGAATTGTCCTTGACCAAAGTGGCAGTGTGGGCTCTCGAAATCTGTACTTGGAGAAAAATGAGAGGCATTTGGTCTCTAGAAAGAGATGTGGCCTGGGAAGACAGAAGCAGGGAGGGGGAAAATAAGGCATGATCAGCTGGAAGAGGTGGAAAAGAATCCAAGAAAATGTCTCACTGTGGACCTTCACCCAAGAAAAACCCTTAGGAATGGCTCACCTGCACCTTCCTGGACCAGGAAAGTAAAAGAGAGACATGAAGGGAGAGGTAGAAGAGCAGAAATGCAGACATGTGGAAGGATGAGAACAGGAGCAAGTTGGTAAACGGGCAGTTCAGAAAGCTTTTCTAGCAGCAGGGAAAGACTGTATTAGCCTAGAAATTTCTACCTTTCAGACAGGTTCTCAGAAGGTTAAAACATGCTTATCTATCAGCCTTTGATCAGCCCTCAGTAAGGGAAGTGGAACCTTACGCCCATGATGTTCAACTGGAGTTCTGCCTCTCGCTCGGGCTGGGAGAGCAGATCGCCGGGAACGGTTTGGTCTGAGCAGGGGTGTGCACCCCACCTTGCTGCTAACTACAGTGAGCTAACGGCGGAGTGCCCATTGAGTTCGGGGAGGGACGGAGCAGGCACAGGGTCTTTCAAAAGCCGAAATTGCTTTATACGGTTCTGGTTCCTACAGCATGGACGATGGGACAGATTAGTCAGCACCATTTTAGCTTAAAGCCTGTTTTACTTTCTGGATCTTATGAAACTGTGGCAGTGTTCCAGTATAATTGCAGGAGATGCTGCTGCACAACAAAATAGTGTTTTCTTTAAAATTTTACAAGGCACTGAAAAAAGATTCTTAATAACGGATATTGTGAATAACAACAATAAAAATGCAAACATACTTTATCTACTGTCATCTTTTTAATTGTCAGTAAGTACTATATTTTAATTGTCAATATAGTACTATAAGTACTATTCAGTTCTTCGTCTTGTGATGTGATGTAGTTGGGTAAATATTTGTGGAGATGAAGTGGTCACAAAGGCCTAGGTAAGTGCAATTGCCACACTTTGTCCCTACCTGTTTTCCTGGAAGTGGCACTGCACGAAGCATCTAGGAACTTGGCAAGCACTATTAATAACTCCGGCAGCTTTGTGCTCTCTGCAGTGACTGGGTACGTCACGTAAATGTGTGGTTTGCAGACTGGGAGGGAACAGTAGCAGAAGCACAGTTAGAAGCCGAGGATGGGTTGTCTGAGAGCTCAGTGGCTGACAGGAAAAGTGAACGTATTGTTCTAGCTTTGTTTTCCATGTTGCCATTAGACCTGAAGATTGAGTCTCAACAGAATAAATTTCACATTTGGTATAACAGCATGGGCAGACCCGTTCTTTGTTGGTGTGTTTGTACCTGTATCTTTTAGCGCCAGAATGACGATCTCCAGGTTAGTGTATTTTGGATGGCTTTTAATATTCATCTGCGCTACATAAAGGTGATCATTGTTTCAAAAGCAAGCAAACAGAAAAGCCTAAAAAACGTTACAGCATTATTCCATGAAAAAAAATTATCTGGAAAAAATGTAGGTGTAGGTACTAAGTTCATCTGTTAAGCAGGCTGTCTTCGGTTTAATATTTTGTGAAATTGCTTCCATTAATTCTACAGGTGACAGCCATATTATCCTATCCCAACCCAAATAATTATAGTACATATTAAAGTTCAGTGGATGTTATAATACAAATCTCCCCAGATAGGCAGAAAGCAATGTAAATTAAACAAGAAACATAACTAGGGCTTAGCAGCTCATTTTGTAATTTAATTGAACAATGTATCTGGTTGTTAATGGTGCTATGGACATATTAGATTGATATGTTGCAAAGGAAAGATGTTTAAGTAGAAAGCTAATTCCTGCTGTGATTATTCGTATGTTCCAAAGGAGTCATTATTAGTATTCTTTGTATAAAATTCATTAGTGGTAGCTGCTTGATCTCCAAATAAATAAGTTGGTTAAATTGTTAGTAGAAAAAGGCTAATTATGTAAATGGATTAGGTCGTCAATATTTCATTTCCAGATGCTTTTCTCCCTGCTAGGTAATGCTTCATCTTCTATAAATATAGAATGTTATAGTGCACTATTGACTAAGTATTCATCTCGTTGAGTACAGCGCGCTCCTGCTAACCAGTAGAGCTCTAGCCAGCAATGGAGACATAAGGCATCTTAATCTCTTCTTCATTGCGTTTCATTTGCTTTAAGTGCCTCAGTCCTGATGTTCCCCATTCTCTGCTGGTTATTTCCTTTGCAGCTGGGCTACCCTGAGAGCAGCAGGGCGAGCAGCCGGCGCCGCCAGGCTCTTTTCCTTCCTGTTTGTCACAGGCTCCTCTCTCTTTGAATCTCTCATGCACTCCTAAACTTGGGTTATGTAACCAGCAACGGTGTTGATTAATTAAATTCCCAGCCAGGCATTTTGCTTTTTTCATTTACTTTCAGTAAAACATGATAATCTGAAGCTGCAAAGGTAGTGCTCTTTTTGTGTACTGGCTGTGTTCGTTGCAGTTTTGCCTGCCTTGCATCACACATTAATCTTTTATTACCGATCATTATATTAACTCTCACCTGCCAGCTGTGAAATGACCTGCAGAAAGACATTTAACAATTGCCTCTATCCACTGAGCTTACAGTATGCACTTTAATCAATGCTCAGGATTAAATGAATGCTGATAGGCAATTTCCAATATCTGGCATCCATGCGATAAGGGAATTGGGCTTTTCTGGATTTCTGTTTCTTTTTTTATTAATTGAAAAAGCATCTTTATATTTCACGGTGGATCATGTAAACTGTCGTACTGAGTCATTGCAGACTTTTGAAACCACTGAATTATGTCAAGCACAGAATCAGTTCCTTTCTTTAGGATCTTAGCTGAGCTTTTCAAAGTAGGAAATATTATGAACACTTAAACTGATTCTGCAGGACAATGAAACAGACTTTTTTTGGCAGATTTCACGAAGTATCCAGTAGGGAAATATTTTAAACAGTGCATGGAAGGTGCAATTTAAAACAACCTGTGTGTAGTGTTTGCAGGTTCCCTTTTTCTGTGTAGCAAATACTAAAACTGTTGCCAATTTTGGAGAAGACGCTACACTAAGGAGTGTGAAAGTGATTTGTCTTGAGGTTTTACACTACTGAGCATCCCTGGAGTAAGAGATGAAAAGCGAAATTGAGCTTTAGTTACTCAGAACACACACAAAAGACAAGGGAGTGTATTTTCTCCTGGTTGGTATAAAGCTGGTGCAATGAGAGCAGAGAGGGAAAGTAAAACACTTTACTGAATATTGTTTAATAGAATGCATTTCTTTCAATCCTCGTTATCACTAAGAGATCCGTATGCTTTTAAAGAAGGTTCACAATCCTTCTGTGATAAAGAGAAAGCAAATAGATGAGGGTTTTTTTAATAAAGTATCTTATTCCATATCAATTTGTTATCGTTGATGAATGGAATTGTCAAGGCTCAGGAAACAAGAATGCACTTTGTTAACTAAGGTAATATTAACTAATGCAAATTTTGCAGGATATAATTGGACAGAGATTAATGTGCTTTCAGTTAAGAGCAATTTACATGCCCAAGATATCATCAGCCCAAATAATATCATCAGTTCACAGTGTATTACTTAAATAAATGAGCAATGGTTTTATACGTAATTCATTAATGAAAACGTTCCCGTGTAAAAGCTGTAAGCAGACTAGACTGTAGTGTTTGACTGGATCCTGTCTCACATATTTCATTGCAGGTGTCAAGAAGAGTGTCCTGTTGGGACATACGGCTTCCAGTGCACTCAAAGATGTGACTGCCAAAATGGTGCCAAGTGTTACCACGTAAATGGAGCGTGCATGTGCGACCCTGGATTTAAAGGGATTTATTGCCAAGAAAGAATGTGTCCAGAAGGGTTTTATGGGCTGAAATGCAACAAGAGGTGTCCTTGCAATATTACTAACACTCTCAGGTATGTACATCGTATTATATACTAGTGCAGGTCAAATAAAAGCGTTGGGGAAAAATTCAATTAACTATACCTACTCCCTTTTTCTCTGTAGTTTTAATTAAGAACACAGACAGTTCCTCTGCGTTGCAGCCTTTGATTTAAATGACTTCAGATTTGGAGCTATAAGCCTCAGTCCAGCCAGCTACTAAGCATGTGTCTGTTAACTGCTAAACATCTGAAACAATCTGACATACAGCCTTATCCTGTAATTGCAGTCTTCTAGGCATAAGAACTATCGTATGGTGCCCATATGTATGTGTAATAACCCATTGAATTTTAAAACGTATGGATATATTTACTCAAATCCATCATTTTGGCTCTTTTTATGACATGAGTTTTCTTGTTAAATCTATAGACAGCAAGGGGACTTTCAAAACGAAACCTAATTTGCTTCAGTTTATGTCTCGTGGCAAATTACCTTGTTGAAAACACTTGAGGCAGATGTATAAATAGACTGAAATCAATATCCCCAGTCAGTCTATGGAACTGTAACAAATTCGACGTTGTCAAAATACACATCTCTTCTCTTCTCATGGGTGCCTATTTTTGTGCTTCATTCAGTATGTTCATGTGTGAAATATTCAGGAAAATAAATATCAGGGAGGTATACCTAAAACGGAATAAGCCTCACTTAAAAGGTCGAGTTTCAATGTTTTATTCCCTTTTGCTTTTTTTGGGATCTGATTCTTGAGGTTCTCATTACTAAGAGTTAGAGCCACGGACAGACCTGAGCACCTAGCACGGGATAGGTTGAATTTACTTTTCAATTTTGGGCTTGAATAAGTTTTCCAAACCCTGAAAACAAAGGAAGAATTTAAGGCTCTTCCTTCTTATCCTGTTTGTTACCTTTTGTAACTCCCTGCCTTGTTTACCGGCTGTGGGAATTGCTGTTTGGAGGTTCCTTGCTCCCTGATGTGCAGTAAAGAGAGCCTGGGCTCCAAAGCCACGCTGGCCTCAGCTGTTCTGCTGGACTGGAGCGCCCACATTTCCTGACCACGCCTGCGAGATGCTGAGCCCCTCAGCTCCCGCTGCTTTTCCTCCTTTTCCTCTCCGTTGCTGTTGAGCATTCATAGCCAATTCAGGACTGTGCAGGCAGAGGGAGGTGGGGATAATTGATGCCCAAGCAAATATGCCCTTGATTCGGACATTCTTCAATTTTAAACCAGACAGCTAGGGACCTGACTCTCTTGCTGATGATGACAAGCCTACCTTGCAGTCCTGCAGCCTGCTAAACTAGAGACAGTCTCCTCAATTATGCATGCAAGCAATACTGCCTAATTTGTGTGCCTGCACGCGCACCCATACACACACACAAACACTCCAGGCAAATCTGTTTGTGTGCTTGAGATAGGCTCTATTTGTCTCAGTCTTGGAAATAAACAGGTGATCTTTCTTGTGAATTCAAGTTCAGCTGTGAGTGGTGAGGTTTTGCTTAACTGAAAGTCAGAGCTGACAATGGATTATTTAAAAACCTTGTAATTCTAGTGGTGCGAGCCCTCTGCAGAAAGGGAGTTCTAGCTCTGCTGGGTGTGACAGCGAGGATCCAACGTGTTCGACACCTCAAAGGCAGCTCTGCACAACAGGCTTCTATCATTTCTGATTATTTTGTGTATTGTGAAATCATTGCAAAAAACAACATCCCTGAGGCACGAGATGAGCATTGTACACGAAAGGTTAATGTGGTGTTGTCCTGAGGATGGGGGATGTCTCAAGAATTGCTGCAGAGTGAGCTGAGGTATAAATTCCTGCACATCACACTGCCAGCACGCACAACTCAAACCTGCGGTAAATACAAGGTGAACTGCTCCTCACTCAAAGCTGTTCTTCATGTGTACTGGAGGGTGAGAATATGCTCTTGGACAGGAGCGGACACAGCGCGTCTTCATCCCCTCTCCTAGCCTGCAGAAACCTGTTTGTGTGCCCGTTTTCCCATAAAGGTGTGAATAGAGCGGAAGGACTGCGGGCCGCGGGTAAGGCTGGGCTCGGCTGCTGTTTCTCAGCTAACTGCTCGATTCATGGAGAGTCTTTTAAGTGGGGGAAGATTGGGGGTTTGAGGGTGCAAGAGTCCATCCTGGGTTACTCAAAGGACTACCTGGAGGATGCTCTAGGAGTTTGCCAGAAGCTCCTTGCTGAAAGAACAGAGTAGCACCATCCATCTGTGAGGAAGGGTGAGGTCTCAAATTTGAGAGAGCTCAGAAAGGTGGAGGATGGAATCCTCTCAGAGCTCTTTTCTGGCATGTGGCTATTCTTCCACGCTGTGTGCCAGACCTGTCCCTGGTTGCTGTTTGGCAGGTACCTTTGATGCCTTCCCTCCGATCACTGCTCCAGCAGCGTCACTTGCAGCGTCCTCGGCTAAGATGGTATCTCCGTTTCCTTAATAAATGAGTCTAGTCCCTCCATTGATAAAATCTCCATTTTTTCCTACATCTTATCACTGCTGTTATGGAACAAAGAGATATCAGCAAGCTGTAGATCTGTAAATGTTCTTTCATTCATCCATGGTATTTCAGCTTTCCACTTTTCAATGAGCTTCTTCGAGTGCTGTCAATTTTTGAGCTGAGGAGTGCCAGAGCTGATGGAAAATGACCTTCTCCAAAGGCATTCTGAAGAATATTCTCTTTTTTTTTACTGGTTGTTTCACCAGTCCCATACAGCACTTCTCTTCCTATCCACTTTCTCCCATTTTTCCCCTGAATTCTTGTCACTACTGGAACTATTCCAAAGTGAATCGTTCACTGACAGCCATCTATTTTCCCCAGAAGCAGTTTCAACTGTTGGCTGCTTGTTGCAATACCTAAGCGTGTAGGATAATTCTATAAACACGTGAAAGAAGGTGAGGGAAGCTTGCTTATTTCTGTCAGTGGTTTTGACTCATTTGATCTGATTTATTGGAGAGCTGCCTGGAATGGAAAGTTCTGGAGGTTTTGAGGAGCAGGTTGGGGAGGAACATTAAGAAACACACAATCAGCTTTTCTGTTTTCACAGATCTGTGTGTTTTAATGTCTGAAGAGACCAGTGTGATTGTCTAGTCTAACCTCCTGCATAGTAACGGCTGAAGAACATCATCCAATAATTTCTGCATCAAAGCACGCTGAAAGGCACTTTGTACAGGACTTCTGAACAACCCCAGAATTAGGTAATTTAGAGTGTGCTGGGGATTTGGATCGTCCTTCCACAGGAAAGGGTAGACCTGTAAAAAATTCCCTTCTGCAGAAAGCCCATGTTAAGACAGTCTGTAATAGTGAGAAAGGCACAGTCCTGGCTTGCTCTTCTGACGAGACAAGAGGGAAAGGAATAGCTGGCATAATCTCAGCCACCCACCCTTCTTGAACACTGGTGTGGAGTCAGCATGTGGAGTCATCTGCCTTCCATAATGTGTTCCCCAGGTCAGAGACATGAGAAGGAAAGGAAGACACCGAGACCTCTTAAGCCTTGACACGTCTCTACTGTGGCAAAGTCAAATGAAATGGGGAGATGTCCAAAGGCTCTAATCATTGCCTTGACACTCAAAAGTTTGGAAGGACCAAACTCCATGGATCTTACATGACATTTTGCCTGGAGCTAAGTCAATAATGTGCTTGAAGGTGGCTGGGTTGGAAGACGTGCTGAGCTGAAGTAGCAGCCCTACAGTCTCATTGTGGCTACTCCTTTAGAAAGCAAAAGAGCATTTTAGCAAGGGAAACTGAACGTAGTATGGACACCAAAAGACAGAAAATACTGTTAAATAAGGATTAGGGCTGTTGTTAATTAAGATGAGATGACTGGTGCTAGTGTATAAACAGAAAGTCAGGAAATTCACTGGGCATAAGTTGTTTTGGCTGAAAGATGTGTGGAGAACAAATTCAGAATTTGGAACAGACTGTGCTGTCTAAAGCATTTATTTTCCCAATTTGTCTTAAGAAAGTTAAATTACCTGATTTCCTCGAATTTCCTCAAAATTAGATGCTTAAAAAATTTAAAGGTCAAAAATGACTTTCTGTTTTTCAGCTCAGCTAGTAAATTTAAAAAAAAATAAATCTTTTATTGCTGTAAATGTGACTCCAAAGCCAGTCACTGTACAGGAGCTTCCAAACTGCAGCGAGAGCCATGGCACAGTTTCCTTCCCATGCCATGTTGTGCACTGTGGACAGCTTCCAGCTCCACCTCTACCTGGCCTGCAGCCAGGGGAACACTTGGCTGCTTGCGTTCACTCTAGGTTTTCCACACTATTCCTTCCTGCTGTGCAAGAGATCTGAAGAAATAAAAGTTGTTAAGATTCAATACCTCCAGGCTCTTTCAGGAGTGTAAGGTTCCATTCCTGCTTGCAGCAAGCGGTCGGAGAGCCAGTGTTGGTGGGTTTACCTTATGGGATCCTTTTGGAGACCTCACATTCTCTTACCCATCCTTTCAGCGATCCTCCTCTAGAGGAATTGTTTGTGTTTCTAATTTCAGTTTGTTGGTGGCATGGAGAAGTGCCTTACGTATGCTGTAACCCATGCTGGGAAAACGTTCCATGGACTCATGACCTTGAAAGGTGCATTCAGGACAGGAAGGGAGGAATTGCACAAATAATTCACATTGCTAGCTGTGTTTCCTGTTCTTTGCCTTAACACCTTTGCCATTAAGTGCCTCAAACTTTTCAACCTCAGTGCAGCTGCCATGTAGGTTCACGGGACAATCCCATGATGGTTCAATGGCTGACAGATGAATTTCCAGCTATTGTTATCTGTCTAGGTACGTAGGCTGAACAGAGTGAAACTTTATAGAATGCCAATATGAGAGAAACATTCTTAACATACATACACTATTTCTACATCATGAGCTGCAATATATCCAGTGTGTAACTAATGACTGTAATTACTGGAATAGCTCATACATACCAGAATGCGAAAAAAAAAATAATACTATTAGTACTATTTAGTGATATCAGCTGCAGAGCTTAAAAGGTTTCCAAAGGAGGAAAGGCATCCTCTTACAAATGGGAAAAATGAAAGCAGAAAGAGTCAGTTACATGGCCAAGATTCACTGGACTGGGAAGAGAACAGCTGTCTCCTGAATTTTGGTTAAGCATCTCTATCTCAGTAATCTTCAAGTTTACACTGCATCAGGGCACCTTAATTGTCAAACGAGTGGTTTTGATTCAGGGCGCTGCGTTCTTTCTATCTGAGACGAGTCTCCTGTGTCCCCTGGCCAGACACAGCCTGCAATCTCCGTTCAGACCTGGCTGTGTAGGTTTGAGGTCCTTTTGCTTGTTACGCTACCATTCCGCTGTGGTGTGCGTTAGCGTTTCGCTTGCCGAAAGCTTTGGAAAGATCGATTCTGCTGCTGTCAAGGAAAAGTTTCCCTTCCCCTGATGTACAGTGTATTCACCAAGCGTTGCTGCCTACCCAGAACTGTTGTTGTGGGTACCATAGGTCTGGAATTTAATGTGGAGGATTTTTCCTAATCCTACCATGCCAGCACTCTGTAAGATAAGTATTTCAAAGCACTGAAGGACTACAAGTCTAGGAGAAGAAGAAAACACTGACATACTCAGGATGATAACAAAATTGTTCTTGCTTCAACAGGAAGATTATACGGGGGCAGGGACCCAGACATCTGCATTGGACTTTTCCTAGCTCAGAGCCTCACGAGAGAGTGGACAAGGCTTTAGAGGGGCAGAATATGGTCTCAACCTTCTACTGGACCTTGCTTTGGAGTCCAAGCCCCCTGTTTCCTATAGAGTCTTCTAGAAAGCCTCTTTGATTTCTGCTTCTTATTTTAATGCATGTTAGGATGATTTTTAGTCCTTAATATATAGCTCACATCCCATGCAAAAAAGCTGTCTGTTTTGATGAAGGAGGCAACCTCGGAGTAGAAGTTCTTACGGAGTATAGTATTTTCAATTGAATTGTCATAGAGCGATTCAAACTGCCATGATCATATATTACCTTTGAAAGATTTAATTTAGCCAGCAGATGCAGTTCTCATGGAATCGTACGACACGTGCAGTAGTAGTGAAAACAGAGAAACAGAAAATCCACTTTAAAATATTTCTTTAATGTTTAGCTTTCTGCTCCTATTAGGTAGTGATTAATAGACACAGAGGGGGAAAAAATGAGCTTTTATTATCTTCATCTGAATGTTAAGAGGTGCTCTGTGAACAACCATAATTTCAGGGACTGCTTTGTCAGAAGAATTTCATGGATGGTAGTTTGTTAAGCTGATGAATTGTTTTAATTAGTCAGTAAAACACTATTTATGATGAAACATATGACACTCACAAAATTTGATCATTCTTAGTCACAACAGTATGTGAGTATGCTCTCCTACCAGTAATTGCCAGAAACATACTTGGAAATTACGTTTTATGGGGTTACCTTGAAAATTAACATATACAATATTAATTTTATAGGTGCAAAGAAAGCCATTCAGTTATCTCTGCTATATTAAACTATAGCAATAAATAGTTGGAAAATAAATAGTTTCTATGAGACAAAAACCCGGGAGACAGGTCCATAGGGAGGTGCTACCTTGCAGAACTCTATTCTTTCTTGTTCTGAGAATAATAAAGAAGATCTGATTTGTAGCAGTATTATTTCTCATCTCTCTCACTGAGGGTAGACAGTGCTGTTGTGGCCCAACCTTGTGGCGCAGAGGCCCCCAGAGCACAGCGAGCTCTTGGGTGAAGCCTTGCTCTCCCAACTGGTCTCAGACAACATGGAGTCCTTTTCCAAAGGTCAGGTTCCTTTTCCATCCCCTGCTCACTCTTTTGACCACCTCATTTCCCCAAACTAGACGCTCCCCTGTGCTCTCCCTTTCCATCCCTCAGAAACCTGTGTCTCTTCAAACCAGGACTGAGTACATCTCCAGCCTTCCACTCCTTTCCTAGCCCCCAGCCACAGCCTCAGCATGGTTCTCCTGCTGTGGGCAGTTAGTGCCCTAAGAAAACCTGGGAAATGCGCTTTCTGTCCATAGAAGATAAAACGGTGAATAAAGATAAACCGTTCTGTAGCAAGAGGAATAAAGGAGTAAGTCTTGCATCTAGCTGATGCAGAAGGACCAAGCGTCCTGGTCCTGGCTAGGACGGAGTTAATTTTCACCTGGGCTGGGAGAGGAGCTGGAGCTGGTGGCACCTGTGGCTGGGGCACACAGCTGGGACAGGTTACTAATTAGCCAACAGCTGGGGTAGTTTACCCAAATGAGCCCATGTGATGTCGTGCTCAGGGTATAAATTGGGGACGCTGCTGAGGGGCAGGTTTTGCTGCCTGGGAGGGAGCTGGGCATCAGGATCCACTGTGAGCTACTGCACTGTAAGTTATGTGCTTAAGTATATTCTGTTATTGCTTTTGTTTCCATTCTCTGCTTTCTTTTCCTCTGTTGTTCTCTTAAACTATTTTTATCTCATCCCATGAGTCTTGACACCTTTTCTTTACTACTTCTCTTCTCTGCCCCACTGGAGGGTAGGGGGAGTGAGGAGAGACTCTGTGGTTTTAGGGGCTAAACTACAACACTTGGCATTGTCTGGTCTTTTGGGTTTGGTTCTCCTTTCTGCTTTTCTCTCTGCGTGCTCTCACAACAGTGTGGAATTGTTTGAATAAAAATGAAAGCCAGAGGATTAATGCTGGGCAGCAATGCTCATTATTCAGTGTAAGGGAACTTGACTTGTTTCCCTGCACAGCTGAGATTTAGTCCTAGGGTTCCTGTTCACTGCAGCCCCAAGTAAATCCCAAGGCTTCAGGTAGTGATCAGTTCTGTTCTCTGTGGTTGAATATTCCCTGCAAAACTCTTTTTCCAAGGAGATTATTTTCTTTTCCAAAGCACTTTCCCTTCCCTTCTATCTCTCCCTGCTGAAAAGTTCTGCTGAGGTGGCACTCACTTTTAAAACACACATTAGAGTAGGATAGGATGGAATATTGTGCCATGGGACTCAGGGTTTATCTTCACAACTCTCCTGATTGCATTCCTCCATCTGTTGGAATTTCTCCTAACATTGAACACCTTTAACTGACTGTGTTACAGGGAAATAGTATGGCGCATATACGTCATACAACAGCATGGATTAATTGTGTTGTGGTTAATGTCAGTAATCCAGGTCATATTGATTTGAGAATGGAAAAGCAAAATCTTCAGAATTTTAAAATTTCCAGTGCTGTGTAGTTCCCAGATGTTTGGAAGTGGCGTGCCAGGCTGGTATTTAGCACCCTATTCCCTATTCACTTCTGAAGTTATATGGCTGTGTATGTTCACCATCCTGAGCAGCTTTCAGGTTTGTTCTGTTGTTAGCGTGACTCTGGCTGGCGCTGTGCGTTAGAGGTTCTGCTGCTGGTTATGGACTGTATTTTTCTTTTATGTCCACATCTCATTAATGCCTATCTGTCTTCATTAGCTGTCATCCATTGTCTGGAGAATGTAGCTGCAAAGCTGGCTGGGCTGGACTCTACTGCAATGAAACCTGTCCCCCTGGATCCTACGGCAAAGGCTGCCAGCTGCCCTGCCCTTGCCAGAACGGTGCAGACTGTGACAGCATCACGGGGAAGTGTACGTGTGCGCCGGGATATATGGTGAGTGAGAGCTGGGAATAATGAGGCGTTTGATAAGGTGCCTGCAAAAAAGTTAAAGAGGATTTTAATCTGATTTCAAATATTTGCGTAACAATAGCCAAATGCTGGTGATTTGTCGTCATTCTATGTAAGTCCACAAAATTCTCCCTTCAGCAGTGTCAACTTACTACTTCTGGTTATTTACTTAATATCAGTATTCTAAGTTTATTATTGTTTATTGTAAGTTTATTACTGTAACAAGGATAAGGACATGGTTTCCCATTGTATATTCTAAGTCAAGAAATAAAAAAATAACAAAAAATGTCATACCATTGTCTGCCTGGAAGAGCAGCAAAAGAATTCTCATGGCCTTTCAGCATGTTCCTTGTCAGTCATGCTGTGATTTTTAATAGATTAAGATCTTTTAAAATGTTACAAATGATAGAGCAATTTGTCTTTTCTGAGTACATGTGGCATATGTCTTTACCTGAGCACCAGAAAGAGCTTCAGACATTCTGAGATAAACAAGCATTACCTTGAGATACAAAATGGCTGAAGAAATCAGCCAAAGTGAAACAACAGAAATTCAGGATTAACGATTGCCAGGTTGCAACAGAAAGTATTAGGACATGGATCCAGGTGTCTGGTCCTGCTGCAGCTGGGCACAATGGAACTCTTGTTAGTAAGTCCCTGGTCATCCATGTATGAAGTCCCTCTTTCCTTCAGGAGCACACCATGGAAGAGATCTGCAGGCATCTGTTAAGAAACAATACTTCCTAAAGAAAAAAAAATATATAATTCCACCACTACTTCATTAGCAGTTGTCTTTCTGTAATTTCTGTCCTTAGTTTTACATGATCTGTGCCCACAGGCCTATCTATGTTCTCTATACTATTACAGTAATTACTAGATATAATTACTAAGTTTACTAGAAATCAAGCGTCAGATTCAAAGACAATCCCAATATTTTTAGAACTTCTGCCATTTAGCAGCCAACTAAAACGTGCAGCCTCCTAGAGGAGTTTTGCCCTCTATTATTTTAAGTTAAAACTTCAAAATGAGGTTAATAAATGTCTTTGGATACTAGGGAACATGAGATGTGATCTTTGACCGTGCTGTAGCTCTTTTGATTTGCATTTATGAAGCATGGTGGACGTCATACCAAGAAGCTGTAGAAACATCGTGAGGGGAATGGCATGTTGGATCTGGACAGCAGGGCAGCCACCTCCTACCATCAGCTCCCACTGCAGTGTTGAGGGTTTTCTAGTAAAAAATGTGGTGTGCTGCAGGTTCTTATGCTGCTGTCATCTCTAGGGGAAGGCTGCACAGCTGTGTGACAAGACCCATAGGACACAGCTGTGTCCTATTTGAGATTGGTGAGGTGCTAAAGCTTTTCTGGCCTCCCTCCCTTGTAAATCCGCACCTGAGCTTGTGATCACCAACAGTTATCTCCAGAGCTGTGGAACTGGAGTTACGGCTTCCAGACACTTTTGTTCTCTGCTTCACATCAACAGCTGAACCTGAAAGTTGGAGCTTCCATCTAACTTCCAGGGATTCTCTCAATGCTGGGTATATACAGATTTATTTAGATGTGAGGAGTAGGACTGTCAAAAGCATCTCTGCATGACACTTAGTACTTGGAGTTGTTAAAAAAAAAAAAAAAAGAGGCAGAAAAGGGCTTTGAGGTTTGATTCCTCACTTACAGAAACCAAGAATTTATCTTGTCTATACAGTGGTGATACACAAGTATTAATATGAAATGGAGGAGAGAACGAAGGCAGCAGCATGTTAGTAACAAGTGCAAAATAAAAAGATACCAAGATCCTATTTCTTGTCAGGGATGCTGTTCGAGTTTGCAGCACAAAAATATTTTGGGACCATTTACTGTACACATTTTATAAAAAGCATAGTTTGTCCAATATATATTGCTCCAAGACAGTATTATTGCAGGCATGAAGCCTGGGAAGTTCCTATTGCATTGATTCAAAATAATATTTAATCTCATAATAAAGAGCTTTCTTGCATTGACATTTAAACAGCTTGGTTGTTGGGGATAGCTCTATAATCACTGAAGCATATTTAGGCATTAGTATCATTGCTCTCTCATAATATACTATAATCTCTGGCAATTAGTCCACGAGGGGAAGTAAAGCCTTGAGATTGCTAATTTATTGCCTCTGAAGCGTATTTGTCATTCGTATGCATGCCAGATGACTTGAATTGCAATGGTTCTTTCAAATGCTAGAGAATATAGACTGTAAAGAAAACTTGACAGGAACCTTTGCTTCCTACCCCGGAACGGTGGGGTCCTGCCAAGCTGCTCTTGCCGTACGCTCCGTCTGGGCAGGGAGAAGGTGTCGGCGCTGCCTCACCACGCAGCCCGCACGTCACGCCAAAGATGCTGTGGGGCCAGAACTCTCTCAAGGTTTGAAGTGGCTTATCTCAACGACACACTCAGGACCAGGCTTCGCCTTCAAAAAATGCATGCCTGCCTCTTGCTGAGGTGGTGGGGAGCTTTGCCTGTGGGTAGAATTGTGCCCTTGAATGCAGCTAGCCTGCAAGCGAGAGGTGCGACTGTTCCTGAATGCAGGATGTCTCCTTTGGCAGCGCCGGCAACAGAGTGATGGGAATACAGAGCTGAGCAGAGCTAATTATTCAGAAAAGCCATAAATGAATCTCTCTTGCTTTTTCTAGCATGAAGCTTGGCTGATGCAGCTACAGGGTCAGGAATTTTTCCCATATGATTGGAAAGAATGAAAGTGGGATCACCATCTTATATTTTACAGAAATGTTTGATCTTATATAGCGGCGCAGGCCGAAGGGTTTCTAAGTAAGGGAGGAAGGAAGAGAATATGAAGGGAGATGAGAACTAACTGCAAAGGCAGAGAGGTTGGACCCATAGGATTTTGAGTTACTGGATCCCTGGAAAACAGTGACCAAGAAATGAGTCTTTTCCTGATGAAGCACTCCTCCAGCCCACTTCTTTTGCACAGATGGCTTGTTTTCTAACTGTGCCCTGCCTCGGCTGTGTCAGGGCAGCTGGGCAGCGTTTCAGAATGAATCATCTGCAATCGCAGCCAAAACAGGGACATTTTGTTGGGATGCAGAACAAGCCATTGAAAACACAAAGCATCTGGTCACCTTTATTAAATGTATTAGGTGGAAAGGCAGCCATCCCATAGGTGGACAGGTATGTGAGCAGAGCACATAGTTTTTGGAAGTTAAGCAGATTCATGTTTAAAAATAGAAATGTACATTGTAGCTCAGAAAAGAATACATTATTTATTAGCTGTGACATTTCCAGAAATTCAAATGCCAAAGCTAAATATTGGTGAGCTTGCAGTTTTGGATAGAATTTCAAAATATTTTGTCTTCTTTTTGATGAATATTTTGCGTCAGACTCAACAATCAGATTTGCATGTACCTAGCTGTAAAAGCAAATTATGCTGTTGTAAAGATGTTGTTGGGTACCGGTGCAGGTTAATTTTATGAGGTGCTGATATAACTGGGCTCACACCAGGAGACTGCACTCTTTTAACTGTGAGTATCTAAACCACAGTGCAGACACCGTTGACTGAAGAGGTAGCGGAGAAATCTGAGCTACTCCTCGTGTGCTCCAGCAGCAGAGTCCACACTGCGGGCCTCTTGGAATCACTCTGCTTATTGCATCTCACTGGTTGAGGGAGGATAAAGGAGTTGTATCCATTTAATTAAGATGATTGCAGGGAATCATCATGATAAGCACATCATTAGGGCACTTCCCTGAAACTAGTATTTTTAACATATTTGAGGATTGCCTCTCAGCACTTGTGATGAATTGCCAGTGGTGCTTTTCTGAAGTATGGTTTTGAAAAGCCATTCTGCTGCATCTCATTCATGGCAAGAAGAAATCTGATAAACACGCACAGGGAATACACAAAGGTTAGCCTTTAAAAGCATACAGGGAGATTCTTGACTGGTAGAAACTGGATCCTTACTCCTACGTGCAAATAGTCACTCCTTGCAATAACTTATTTGGACGTAATTATGGGAGTGGGGAGAGGGGTTATAGTAACTTGTACCTCCCCCTCCTTCCGAGTTCTGCTTTAAGATGCTCTCTTACAAGCCCGCTGAAGTCAGTTGTGCGGTAGGGATGGAAAAGAAATCGGGATTTTTCCCTGTCCTCTCTTCTTTTGTTTTTTTGGTTCATTGAATTTTATTCCTGTAATTCAATAAATGTGGTGAAGAAGGCCAGAGGATATGAATTAAATATGACAAGAGACCACAGGAATCCTGACCTTCTGTCTCACAAGGAAATCTTGAAACCAACCCCCTGCACATACCTGTCGGCGTTCCAGCTATGGAAATCATTATAAATGCTATTGAAATAGAACCAAGTTCACCTTCCCCATCGCACAGCTAATTGCAACTTCCTTGAAAACGTGAGCTATCTAGAGACCTCATCCTGTGATATGCCTTTGTTTCTTTATGGATGCTTTGTTTTCTTCCTTTGAAAAATGGATTTAACTTCAAATGCTTTCATTCTGTCTATTATGGCAAGGAGAGATATAGTTAAAACATTTCTCAGCCCAAGACACTCTGAGAAAACTTTAACACTTATCTATGGAATGTGCGGTCAGCTTTTACTTTGGCAGGCACTTAGGTCTATATTTCACATCTAGATGACAGAACTTATATTACTTTAAAGAGTTCATCTATTTATGCTGCAATTTTTTGAAGACTTGTCTACTTTTATTGAACCCTGCATGCTGGCAAGCAAAGCTAGCACTTCATCAACAAAATGAAAGAATTCATTCTGACATTTTTCTATTCCTTGACTATATTGGTAGATCCATACAAGCCAATCACACTACAGGAAAGTATGGAAACTATAGGAGTGAAGGCCTCTTACTAGAAAGTTTTTCAGCTTTTGGAATGTTGCTTGGATTCCCCAAGACTTTCCAAGATACATCCCAGTGCTGTGCATCTCTAGCCATTTGCATCTTTCATTGACGTTGAATCAAAATTGCATTTTAAGAACATAATAAAGTCTTTCAAATATACCCTTATCTAAGTGCTTATGTGTATATATCTCTGGCTGAGCTCAGTGGGAGTCTGTGCACTTAAGGACTGAAGCACAGGATTAATTTGAGTCTGTAAGTCCATGATTTTGTCTGGTATGCCAGAGTTTCTCAACACAATGCTTTTCCTACCACAGGGGCACAAACTTCCAGGTTTATGTGAACATGCCTGCACATGGGAGTGAAAGGCCCTGTAACATACAATGAACAGTAGCTTGAGCACTTAGTAAAGGTAAATGTATATTACCGTGCTGTAAAACTATTCAAATGCCTAGCAAATGTATAACAGATTTTGTAAGAGATAATCGCTCAGTCAGTACAACACCCGCATGCACAGTCTCAGGCCAGTCTTAGTCTGCCCCATCCCTGCTTAATGAGTAAAACAACCAATTTTACCCTTCCCTAGAAATGAGGAGGACCGTCATTTTGTGTACCTGTAGAGGTCATAAGGAACTTACAGGTCCAGTCTGTTGAGTATTCCAGCTGTGACTGGCTTCCTTCTGGCGCATACAATATCTCTTGTTCCCTGAAGAAAACATACAGGAGAGGAAAAAAAAAAAAATCTTTCCTTCCATATTAAAAAAAATTGAAGCCTGCTCTCCTGTCCTACACCTTTAAAATTCTCTCTGTTGTCTAAAAGAAAAAAAAAAAAAAACCTAAATAGAAAGGAGCACCTTATCTTATCTTCAATTGAATTTTCTCTGAAGGACCGAAATCCCAGGTAGGTCTGGAGGAATTTGAAGAATCATTGCCTGTAGGTGTTTTCTAAACACTCAAGGTTGATAACTACAAGTTTATCAGAATATTTCCTCTCTTTTACATGTTTGCTTTCATCTTTATTCTAAATATATCATTCTTCACCATTTCAGAAGGGAGCAGGAAAAAAAATGAATGAGACTTCTTTGTCTTATAAGCCCCTGGTTCAGTAGTAAAGTTATTTTATAAATTTCACAAAATTCTTAATGTAAAAAATGAACCTAAGGTTGGAGATAGTGGATCTGTTTTGGGGGCTTTAACTCATTTAAATGATCCGTTTCTCTTTGAGATAATGCCAAAAGTACTTCAGTGGAAGCTCATCTCAGAGCAACAGGGCACCTCATCAAAAGGTTTAAAAAGAAAAGACGAGGGGAAAAATCTTCAATAGAGCCTGTGTCCTTTTATCCTTGATTTACCGAGCATATCAGTTACCCCCCTTTGTTAAGAGCCCTTTTCAGTTATAGGTATAAAATAAATTCAACCATTTTATCAAGATGTTCTTGTTATCAACCACCAGTATAAATTTTACTTGCTGTAGGTGGGGAAAAGGTTTTCTGGCACAGCAGTTGTCCAATTAACTGGAGTATTACAGGCAGCAGAAATAGTTTGCCCAGTCTCATCTCATGAATTACCTGGATGCACAAGGAAAATGTGTTTTATTCTCGCCGGTTTGCTGTGTGTATTCATAATCCAGTGTCTCCAAACATTGTGAATGGCTAGGAGTAGTGGCATCCATACTGTGCAGGTGGGTCTGAGCATAGGCTGTAGCTGGCAGTAAGTGAATTATTAATTAATAATAAAAGTAAAACAGGTTGTCCTATAAGAAGTGGAACTAAAAGAGCCTTGTTTTCCCCAGATTTTTATCGTTAGTCCTCTGGCCTTTCCTACCTCACTGCAGTAACACTGTCTCTCTGTCAGGTCTCCTATGACACTTCAGCAAAGGACACTCAGGTGGGCTCATAGACTTCAAATTCACATACTCCCCTCCTTGCATAATCAGGTTAAAAGTACCGTGCATCACGTTCCTTAAAAGGGAAAAGATTTTGCCTGAACAAAGACTGAATATTAAGTCATGATATAGAAGAAATTGATTCCCACACTCCCAGCCTTTGATCTCTTTCTTATTTATTGGTTTTTCCTTTGTTTCCCCTCAATTATTCAGAAGTTCTTCGCAGACTTCATTCTGAGATGTTTGGGAATATCCCTCTGTAGCCATGACTAATTTCTCAGCTACCCTCAAAGTCAAGAGACTTAGACAACAGAAAGGCAGAACCAGCTGAGGAGGACAATCACTGGTGATCCAAGAAGCAGTGCAAGAGGGAAAGTCCCTGCTTGGATACAAAGAAAGTGGTGGGATGCAGCTGAAGAACCAGCAAAAAGACCTGGCAGTTTTGAAGTGTTCTGAACAGTTTTGAGATCATTTTGTCAAAGTCAGCAAGAAGGAAATGCATTCTCTTTGATGTGAGTTTTAGGTGTGAGGGTAATGTGAAAGGCAGATATGGGAAATTCAACTAAAATAACTTTTTAAAAACTATGCCTTGGGAAACCGTGATGGGAAAAGTTAAAAATTATATTCACGTGGCATTGGAAAAGTGAATAAAGATAAAAATGCTATTAATTGTGAGACAATCAGTCACAGTAACTCGGTCAGGTCTTCTATACTGACTATGGCTGCATCCTAGATCTCCCTTTCCTGCTTCTGGTCTCTGAGGAATGCACTGTCCTTCGAACTTGCTTTTTCTTGGTGTCTTCTAGATGGAGATAAGTCTGAAAACGTGTCTGATATTTTTTTCTAAACTTACAAATTAATTCACAAGCGGTCAATAAAAAGCACTCTGCTCCATACAGATTAATTAAGAGTGAGCTGGAGAATCGTTCTTGAAATGAAAGAATATAACATTTTAGTTCTACAGAAGTTTTTCTGTTGGCTGGGCTGTGTGTTGGTAGGCCTGAGTTTAACATAAGTCAAAACAGCTGATGCCCAATGTTTTGGTATGTTCCTCACATAAATAGAGCTGGTCAGGAATCATTTGCACCTGTCAGGATTTTTTGCATATTCATACACTGGGAGAAAACTACTTCTAAATTGCTTCTTGGTATCTCTTTTCACTGATGATCTCTGAATTTTCTTATCCACTTCTCTATATATACAAAAGTATGTATTTATGTCTGTAAAATGGCTGTACTTTATTTTTTTGTAGGCCATTGGGACTAATAACAGACTATAAAGTTTTGCATCCCTAGGCTACTAGGTCTGAACAAGGCCAGGTCACTACAGATTGAAAATTATCTTCTCTTGGCTGTGCAGTGGCCTGCACGAAATGACTTTGGTCTCAGTCCAGCTCCCCGTGGATCACTGTGTACATCACAAACCCCATTTCTATCAGCAGTGACTGGCAAATCTGCCAACAGACTGAGCCATTTTACCTTCACAAATCATTGCTTCAGGTCAAGCTTGGCGGTGTGGCTGTGTGATCCGTTTCAAAGTCCCTGTAGGCCTTTTTCTGGGGACAAACAGTGCGGGTACCGAGAGCTTTTGGAACAGCACCCTTCACAAGCACTGCAAGCACCCAGATTGTGCTGCATGTTCCTTAAATGCCAGGTGCCTTTCTGAAAAGTCGGGCAGCTCTGAGACGGCCCTGCGGCGTGTAGGCTAGGAAATGATGAACGTCACCTCGATGCAAAGAAACGGCATGGGGGCTGAAACCAGCATTTCAATAACAACCCCCAGGTGGATTCTTCTGGCTCTGCTGTATTACAGGAGAAGATATCCGACACTCAGATCCCAATGGGGAAGATCATTATGGGGAGGCTACCTGTGTATTCCCAGAATTCAGACTAAGCTGCTCCCCTATTGATTTTTATATCAATGAACCAGGTGCTTGCTGCCTATTAGGCCTGGTGGTGTTCTCCCCCCGGAGCTCCTCTGGACCAATTAGACATTTCTGCTGGAGCGCTGGCAGCCACAGCATTTAGGAGCCTGTGTTTTCCTAAACCCTGACAGTGTTCGTGTCAGCGCCTGGCTGCATGAGCCATAATGAAGGGTCTTCTCTCACTTCAGGGCGTTTGTTGTACGCTTTTGAGCAGTGAACTATTGTACCGGAGCATTTAACAAGGTCACTGGATGCACAAGACACAGTGGGTCTCCCTCAGTTGTGGAAACAGCATCCCTTTCTTTGAATTCAATGGAACTTTTCAAACCCTTTTATGAACTACTTCTATTTCATTTTATTTGCTCTCTCTCTTGTCAATGTGCAAGCTCCAGAAATAGTCTGTGACAGCTCAGATTCTACTTTGTCAGCCCAAGTTTACCTGAACACAACTGCTATCTTCGGTAGGATTGTCCCAGATATACGAGAGTGGAGTCTGTCTCAGTGACTGTCTCTACTAATGAGAACTTATTCAGTTACACACAGTGTCTACAATTTGATAAAAACTGTGAGCAAGTCCCAGGCCTTCTCTTTTCTTCTTATATTTACTTTTACTTCTGGCCTCTGCTGCAGTTTTATTTACCTGAATAGCTCCAAAGTTCTTGTAAGTGGGTCCAAAGGAACCAACTTCATGTAAAAAGTCTGAATGCCTCTGCCTTTGTTGCTAGTTGACATATTTCCTGTATTTTATCCTTAATTGGTCATGTGGCTATGTCCAATTGCTTTTCCATTCCCACAGCCTCATTCAGAATCGGTGGAGCTCAGTATCCTGTTCCGTCTGAGTTATTTGATCTGAATTTTGCAGAGGAATAAACTGCTTGCCAATAGCAGTGTCTCTCTTCATCTAGTAAGCTTGTGAATGTATATTTCTTTATCCATGCCATCTGTGGACGTATGAATAAAAGTGTTGGTCGCTGGCTCTCCTGGTAGTTCAAGTTGCAAACTTACTTCAGTAAAACCACCCAAGTATACAATTCAAATAACAGGTTAGTATTTTATTTTCTGTCTAACTATACTGTCAAAGGAAAAGACTTTATCCCTTGCAATCGGACAATCCAAATAAATGGAAAATCCTAGTGTGTTTTCTTATGCCGAACAGCAACTGAAATTTTACCAGATCTTGGGCTCTCTTGCTTTAGGTCTTTGATTTTAGGAAAATCTGTGAAAGTTTGGAGGGGGCATACCTGTTTATCTGCCTGTGTGTGATTGCCAGGTTATTTACCAGCTTTTCAGAAGGTACATCGCAAACCCCGTTAGCTTAAAGTTGACATTGAATGTTATTCCTTTCATCTCATAAAATGTATTTTCTTTTTTTAGATGCTCTCTTTTTTTTTTTTTTTTTTGCTTTGATCCTTTCACGTATGCTCATGCAGCTCAGAACCAAGGTCAGCCGCAGGTGCTGGGACCATCAGCCCCATACCTGTGCATTTTCCATGCACGTTGCTGCTTCTGTGACTTCAGTGCTCTCAGCAAGAGCCCAGCTGAGGACACTTGCTGTGTGCAAGGAACTCCTCCTGGACACAGTCTGTCCAGCCTGTGTGAACAGTTCACAGTTCAGGCAAGCACTGAGGTGCTGAGCTTGTTTGGCAAGTGACCGCAGTGGTGAGTGCAGACAGCGTGCGTGGTACGGAAATTTCGATTTGAGACGATGCTTGGGCATTATCCTTTATTGTATCGTACAGCTGTAGAAGAGTTCTAAAAGAAAGTTTGCAAATAATGCACAACTAGTGGGATTGTCAAATATAAAAATAGCAGCAACTTTAGGGAAAGGTTTCATTTTGCTGAATGACTGGGTAGTTTGAAATTCAGTGTTCAAAAATGTAGAGGAAACAGATGACGAGAAAATAATGTTAAGTAAATATACACAAAAGGTGAGTTCTAATTTAATTCCTACTATTCAGGGAAAGAGATCAGGCAATCACAGTGGATAATCTTCTGAAAAACTCAAATGAGTGCTCGGCGCCAGTCAAAAAAAACAAACGAATCCAGAGCGCCAGATAGAGTAGTTAGAATGATCAGGAAGAGAACAAAAGAGGATGGAAAAACCATTTTTTGTAGTATTGTGTAAATCCATAATATATCTAAATCTCAAATTACTGCATGGGGTTTGGCTGATTCCTGCTCACAAAGGATATAATGGAAGTAGTGAATGGTGACAAAGATCATCTTTTATACGGAATAGCTTCTATACAAAGAGGGACTTGATAAGCTAGAACTGGGCTTAGAAAACAGATGGCTGAGGAGGGATACGATAGAGATCTATGGACCATGGATGGCACATAGAACATGAACAAGGGATGGTTATTTACTATTTCTAATAACACAGGAACAAGGGGCAACCAATTAAATGATTGCACAGCAGGTTTAAGGACAAAGATAGTGCTTTTCATAGAATATGTAATTAAATTGTGAAATGGCTCCCATAAAATGAGAATAAGAGAGTGGGATGGTTTTGCTTAGAAAAGGGGTCACCGAGGGTAGGTATGCGAGAGGTCTCTTGCACCATGGGGGAAGGGGAAGAAGGAATGCATGTTTGCTATTTATCACAGTATAAGAAGTTTCCCAATTAAAAATCAGGCAGTGGATTGAAAGCAAACAAATAAAGATATTTTTTCTCCTTTGTATTTATAATTAAACTGTGGATCTTCTTGCCAGAGGACGTCATAGAGGCTGAAAGCATAAATGATACCTTTTATTTCCTGGTTTAGCTATAATGACCTTTTTGCAGAACTGTTCAAACTTGTCTGGCAGAGCCCAAATTTATTATAGCAAAAAAGTCAGGAGCCCACAATTGTTCTACAAAGTAGATCTTGGGCTGTGCCACTCAGGCTATATGGACAGAGCAGACCCATCTGTAATTTCCAGACAAAGATACTCCCATAAAATAGCTGGTGCAGAATTGTCATAGCCAGCTCTGAATTCTCACTCGGAAGTGCACTGCACTGCACGACTTCTCCATATTTCCAAATGGCTTCAGCTTCTGCTCAAATCTGGGAAAGAAAATGGTGGAACTGCACGTAGTGTGGTAAAGTCTTTCCTTTACCATAGTGATAACTGCAATTCAGATGCCTCCATCTGAAAAAGCAGAAGAAAAACAGCTTTTTTTTTTTTGGTCTTTACCAGTAGTATTCAAGGACTGCGATTTAGTATTTGGACATACTTAAGTAGCTTCTGTCCCACAGTTTGGACACAAGTAGCTTGAGTACATCCATGAAGAGCACATGTAACAAACATGTACTTTTCAGGCATGTAAATACTTCCACTAACTTGAAATAATGCACGTTACGCCTGTGCCATTTTACTTTTTGGGACATTAAATTGTGATATGGGCATGTTCTTTGGAGCATATTAGAACAGTAGTTGATGAAGTCGACTACAGTAACAGCAATGAGCCCCATAGGTGTTTGACTCTCTATAGCTTCCCCAGAGTTAAGTTTAAAATATTCTGAAAGTTTGCTCCCTGCCTCACCTGAATAAATCTGAAGTGGCCCTATTCCAGATTTAAATGGCTTTAAACAGAGGACTTGGTTTTCCAGGTGGCCCTGTGATGTGTGTTAGTAATCCTCCTGGTACAGACAGGATTGACCTGCCTTGGCAATGTGTCTTCCCATTAGCTAAATCTAACCCCATGTGTTATAGCTGTTTTCATTGCCACCTGAAATACCTGCTCCATAAACAGTCTCCCCAGCTCCGCTGTGAACAGAATCAGGAGTGTGTTTTCACATCTCGCCCCTGTGTAGCCAGCTGCTGGGGCTGGCTGAGCTCTGCAGACCCGTCCGGTTTAGCTGAGCACTGACCTCCATCGTGGTTTCTGACCTGTGCATGGCTACGGTGCTTGTACTCCGTTCCAGGCTGCCGTGGGAGGCTCTCCTCTCAGGGATGATGTGCCATCTCACCGACAAAATGTCCCGAGGAAATGATGTAGGAGTTGTTTTACCCAGTCTAAATCCAATCTCCTATTTTTGGAGAGGTCTCTCCTGGATAAATGTGTTCTGTGATATTTTATTAGGTGAAAAGTGCTGACTGTATTAAAAAAAATCTTGTTCAGAGGTTGATGATCATCTTTTTTACTCTCCACACTACTTTCTTTGTGAATACATTTAATTATATGATGCTGTATTCATTGCCTCGCTGACACTAAAGTGCTCTGCAGTTAAGGCCTAAATACTAAACCAGGCAGATATTCAAGTGTTGTAAAGTTAGTCTAGATTTTTTTGCCAGTAATAGTGCTACGCTGATTTACAGAAAGCGGGGGAGAGGATGCTATCTCTTGCCTGCTCTCTTTATTGAATTATCTTTCTTTTTTTTAATGCCCATATTTAGGTGGCTGAACAGTAGGAATATATTTTTTTAATTGCAGACAACTGACTGATACTGGGCATATTTTTAGTGTAAACTAGAAAACTATTCGCTGGTGGTGAGGAGGATTATAGCACTTGCTATCAGAAATACAACTCAGGTTTGCTGAGTTTTAGTATGTGAAATCCAATTTTTTAAGTGAAAGTTTTATTTGTATTTGTTTTTACTTGATTTCATGGAGGAAAAAAACCCCACAAAGACGGAATTTGCTGCCTTTGCTCTTAGAGAGTACTGCTCTGCTTCATAATCAGTTTTATTGTGCCAGAGCATTGTTCTTTTTGGATGCATGAAGCATGTTGGAGCTGAGATGCTGGAGGATGGGGGGGTGGTGGCAATCAAAGACTTTCCGAAGCTGTGGCACAAGGCATCCCGGCTGCGTGGTCAGCGTGATGGGGAAGGTCCCTTCTGGGAAGATGGATGGATAATTGTTGCTCTGAAGCTCCTACAGCCCAGGAACCATAGGCTGAGTACTACTGGTTTTGGGATAAAAATAACCCAAATATACTGTTAATGTGTGTCAGATCAATCGTGAGGCTGTGCGACAGGAAACAGAAAAACAGAGATGGGGAATGAGAGGCTGTAGGGGCCTAGCAGGCCGGAAACGAGAATCTGGCCCAAGCCCTTCTGTGGCCTTACTGAGAGAGTAGCATGTGTTACGCCTGCAGCAGGCCATGGCAAATATATTTGGGATTATAAAATGGGAATCCACAAAGTTCAGACAGATTTTGTACAAACAATTTGGGAAAGAGCAAACCACAGTTACTTTGTGGTAACTTTTACTCCCCTCACAGTCGGTGCCCCAGCTTTGCTTTTGTGTAACAAAACAGTAACCAGTAGAATGAAATTAAATAATATTTATTAAAGTACTGCAAGTACTTATAATTAACATTATAATAATTATACTTACTACTGTCTTTGTAACAAATCGAGTTTCCATTTTGTTTGTGTGCATGTTTTGCTGAACACTTTTAATCGAACACCAACTTTAAGAGTTATTATCAGGCTGACTAATTTTGAACTTGGCATTTACTGTGGAATTTACTGTACGAATTAGCATATTAGCACAAAATCAGAGGTGAAATAAAATGCTGACATCCATTTGTAAACAGTGGTAAATCTTTGTAAGATTGCAGGAAGCAAAGCAGTAAGTTCTTCCCGCTCCCAAAGGGAGCCGTGCTCGGGCCTTCTGGCACGTCCGCCTTGTCCGGTGTGCTCAGAGGGGCAGATTGGGGAAAGTTTCGCAGATGGCTGTTGGAAGTGCTTTATGATTTAATGAAAGACTTCGGCATTCAGGCTTGTGTCTTTGGATGAGTCATGAGCTGTAAAGTCACTTTTTAAATGTAAGAAAGCTCTTTCCCATCCTTCCCATCTTCTCCCGTGAAAAGGGCAAAGGGAAAAGAAGGCTGAATAAGGTCGTCCATGGTTTGTGTGCCATTTTCACTGTATCACAGTTTGATATACATCTATATCATACAGTGTTACCAAGTGAGTAAAGGAACATTTGTCAGTTCTTATAACAACGAATACCTACAAGCAGATTGCTTGGCTTGTATAGGGCACAAGATCCTTCCCCAACCTTTTTTCTGCATTTTATCATTAGCACCAATAATAGGATCTGCAGGGAGTAATTAGTAACACCCAGAGGGGAAGGGAATTCTGCCAGAGGACATCATTATGTCTGGAAAACTAAAGATGTTGTATAGTAAGGTCATGAATAAATTGCTTGAGTCTAGGGTGGAGGAGAAGACCAGTAAAAGTACAAAGTTTCCTACTGCTGATAATACGCTTATGAAGAGCACATTAATTTCTACTGGAACACCATTAGGGAAATTAGTTTGTTCTGACAGTTTGCATTGCTGGATACCATATGTTTACCTTGAGGGAATGTTTGTGGAGAACCACTTTGGGTTAATTGTAAATGTCACAATTAAATAAGTAAATATACAGAACTGTATCTGTGATCTGCATCAGTGCACAGACACTGTGTACCGCACACTGGTGTGCCACAGAAGGTGTGTACATGTCAATATACACTTTCATGTGCTAAATCCATACCGATCAGCTTATCTGGACACACAGACATCAGGTGCAAACAGCACCTGCATTTTGTCTTTCTGATCTGTTTATCATTACATGCATATGGCACTGCACCGTGCCCTTCTCTCTGTTTAATGGCTGCACTCTGAGCACAGAGGATTGAGCTTCCCTGTTGCTGGTGACAGGTCTTGCACCTCTAATTCATCTGGCACAAAAAAAAAAAGGTGAGGAGGGGAAGGAGGAAAGAAAATCTCAGATTAGTTGGAGTCACATTACAGATTACCAAAGGTTCAAATATGTTACCTTTCAGTGTTGTCAGTGCAGGAGTTGAGGATTTTCAGCATCTTGACAGATTAAACCTTGAGAACACTCAAACAAACCTGTCACATAGGTTTTTATCATGCAAACTTGAGGCCAAGTTCAATAACAGTCCTGTTAGCCTTCTGCATTGCAGAGGTCTTGAAAAATTGATTTTCTGTTTTGCCACTGACTTCAGTGGAACCAAGCTTTAGCTCCCCAAAGCAAATTTATTCCTATAGATTATAGTTACTGCTGAAATCCTTAATTTTACATCCTTAAATAGTCAAACTTTGAGGCGGACCAGGTGTGGGTGCAGACTTTGCTGGGTGTTGTTGACCATCACTGGGTCGTTAGCTCCCCTTACAGTCTGGGATACTCCTTTTTTTTTCCTTTGAAAATGCATTTCAGGGATTTAAAGGCCTGATCCAAAATATTTGTATAAATACAAATCTTTGTATTTATTTTGAAGGGAGCTGGTTGTTGTTTACTGTTTGAATGTACTTTTAACAGAAACAAGAAGTCTAATCTGTTAGGGCAACATTAATCCAGGGAAAACACTTTCTGAGGTGTCCAGAGCTTGTTAACACAGCTAACACCTGAGGCAGCAGTGTGTCTTTAAGCTCTACTAATATTGTACGATAATAATTTTGGTGGAAGAAAATCTTCCCCTCTCCCTGAACAGAAACAAGACATATTATTGACTGCCATCCGGGAAGATGTATGCTCTGGCCCCCGTGAGTCTATTAATATTTGATGCTGATGGATGTGAGCTGGCAGCCTGAGTTATTAATGGAGTTTGGTTCCTTGGACCTAGCCCTCAGTACGTAGGGGAGAATTAACAACAACAAGAACTGTATGCCCAAACCTCTCCTGGTGCTGGGAGGGTCTGTGATTTCATTTCAGCAAATAGTATTCCTGAAGTACTTAAAGGTATGAGGGGTCATCCCGTAAAGAGGGTTTTTCCATTGGTTATGTTAGAGACAGATTTGACCCCTGAAATTAGGAAATAATACGTGGGATGGATTTCAGAGGTCTGTTTGATAAACTGGGCCTTCTAAGTGAAAATGATGAAGAAAATGAAGCCCTTTGGAAAGTTTGTGATGTCCATATGGATCATTCTGACTTGGAAAATAGAGATGTGAAATACCAAGTTATTTATAGCTGGATTTCTTAATATAGCTTTAACATTTTCAGGGGTATATGTTTGCTTGAATTAGCTGCTCCTTCCCATCCTGTATACCACATCCAGGCATTTCACTACTCTCATTAACCTCCCGATCTTAATAGAAAAAAGAATAATCAACATAAGGAGCACAGCTGTTGATTAATTTTACTAAATGGGATAGAAATCTAAAGTACCATATTGCAAGAGTGAAGATTCAATACACAACATTTGAAATCAGTTTAATAGAATGTGTAACTCATTAACAACTGGATAGACGTGTACTGCGGCATTATTCACTCGGGCAGGTGGTGAGAGGGAGGTGGAATTTACATATCTTTAACAGTACCTGAATGCATTTAATTCCATAGGTCATTCTCCCAAAGCAAGTTCAAAATGTTAATAACAGGGTGTGCATTTATAATTAATAAAATCTTAGAGCAAGTGCTACAGTTCAAGTGCATTTTCCTCTTATGTAATTAAGAAGTTAAGTGTATTTGGCAGTTGTCACTCAGAGAGCTCTGAAGGTCTTGCTTGTCAAACCTGGGGATAGAAATCTCATTAAGCTAGTTATTTTTTCAGTTAAGGTTTGTTTGCAAAGCAAGCGCAAAGCCAGAATGACCAACCTCTGTTAGTCCATGAAGTACAGTGTATTAAAGTAAATGCCAGAACTCAAAGGCATGTTGAATAAAGGGGAAACGGCATGATGCTTAGCTTGTATACAGTACTTTTTATTTGGAATATCCGAAGTGGCTGTGTCTGCCCTCCACACAGAGTGGGTCTGCAGGAAACCAGTGACCGGCACCTGCCTATTGTGCCCATGGCCGGAGAGAACTGACCCTGTCCCAGGAGCTGATCCGCAGTCACAGAATCGGCTGTGGAAATCCACCTTCTGTTTCCACCTCTGGCCCAGAAGCTGGTTTGGTCAATCTGCTTCCCAGGGGGATGTTTCAGCTCCATGGCACTTTGTTCTACTTTCCTTTTCAAAGGAATTTTCTTTTAGATCACTAGTTCAAATCCAGATAAGGTCAATTGCCATAGAAATTATTAGCAGTACCAGCAGTTCTGTTGTACGTGAAATGAGTTGGGAGTTTCATTCACACAAGATACGGCTTTCTAAGTGGCACTAATTGGCTGTGTAATTGTCAGACACAGGAGAAAGGCAGAGGATTGATTAGGTGTGGAGATGGAATGCCCCTCTGCCATCCCACTCGGCTCTGGGTTCCTGTCGCTCGTGCTGTAGGCATGCTGGCAGGGTAACGAGGGGCAGCGTGCTTCGGATTTTCTGGCTGTCAAGACAGCACCTTTTACTGCCAAGCCTTTTCAGAGGAACTTGTTTTACTCCACCAAGGTCAAAGATAGCATCTCTTACAAACGTTGCTTTCACTCAAAAATCAGAGACTTGCAGGATTTACTTCTGAGTGGTACGTATTTTAACCGTTTCTTTTACTTGCCCCTAAACCAAAGTTTTTATATGAAATAGGATGAGTCATATTGTGCTAGGCAGAACTGCTACAGCAAGCATATGGGGGCTTATGGTGCTGAGAAATCTGTTCATATTTCCTTTTACTGTCTCAGTGCCTGATGCTGTGATATCCAGGCTCCTGGAGGTACTTGCCATGGCATAGGGAAACTGCCATTTTGTGCATTTATCTCCTGATAAATGGATCCTCCTATCAAATGGTGAAGCCTTTCACGTGCAAAAATACACTTTGACCAATCTCTTTTCCCCTGAGCTATAGTAGAGGTCACTCTGTGCAGTGTAGTTACTATTTAAATTTGGAGCAGGATAGTTCTGGTTTTGCTTAGTGAGGGGGGCCTAAGGTGGCAGCTTCTGTAGGAAATTGCTAGAAGTTTCCCCTTTGTTCAGTGGACTCGGCCGGGCCTAGGGCAGACCTGCTGCTGGCCAAGGCCGAGCCGATTGGGAGCAGAATGTCCTGTGATAGCGCCTCTGCGATAACGTATTTAAGGGGAAAAGAGGAGAAAAAAAAGAAGAGAAGATGTGAAGAAGCTGAGCAGGGGCAGAGGCCCAGAGGGGGAGGCGGAGGCCTTGCGGGCCTTGCAGGCCTCACCCTCTGGCCTCTCGCCAGGCGGCTGACTGGGCCCAACTCAGCCCGGCCTGGCTGCAAGAGGTGGAGAGGAGGTGAGATGGATGATGTGAAGAGATTTTGAGAGGCATCTGCCAGCCTGTCATGAAGAACTTTTCTTGTGAGAGAAACAGCTGCAAACACCAAGGTCAGTGAAGAAGGAGGGGGAGGAGTAATGTGGCTCCTGGCCAAGATTCCCCTGCAGCCTGTGGTGACGACCATGGTGGAGCAGGTTGTCCCCCTGCAGCCCATGGAGGTCCACGGAGGAGCAGAGATCCGCTTGGAGCCCGTGAAGGACCCTGCACCGGGGGAGGTGGATGCCTGAATGTGGCTGTGGCCCGTGGAGGGCCCGCTGGGACAGCCGTTCTGGAGAGACTGCACTCCATGGAAGAGATGACCCATGCCGGAGCAGTTTAATGAAGGACTGT